>CM076582.1:1131167286-1131767286 GCA_034641835.2 Pinus albicaulis
GTAAGAGAAGGAATCCCTAAGCAAGAATGCCTTGTGCTAAACAACACTACAACTCTGCTAAACAGCAAGAGAATGCTCAATAGTCTAAGCAGACAAAAATCAATAATCTATAAGCTAACCCCAAATGTCTACTATCTTCCTCCTTATAAGGTTTGTGAGCCTCCTCACCTTGTGTCCCACCTATTAGGGTTTCCAACACCATGTGAACACTTTCCCTCCAAAATTGCATTGTAGCTCTATCAAGGCTGCTCCTCCATATTGTGCTATTGAATTGGTCAACTTTACTAAATCAACATGATTCTTTTCCTATTCATACATGGAAAGTGAAAAATCCAGCCACTAAGATATCCCCTTTTCACACCAAGAGGGATTTTATGCTAATGCAAGTTAAGTATGGGTCTTTTTCCCCCATTTATTCATCTACTAGGTGAAAGATCAAAAATTAATATTTTTATTATCTGCATGCTAATTTTAGGAATATTACAGTCCTCCCCTCCCAAATTTTTCTTTTCCTCAAGAAACTGCAAGGATAGAACTAGAAATTATCCTTCCCTCCTCCTGTGGCATCCCCATATGATGAGCTCCCCCAAAGAATAAGATGATGTCTCAACAATGAAACCTCATAGTGCCTCTCCCAAGCAAACAAAATGGCATTTGGCGTACATCCCAAATGGATATCATCATGCAAAAGTAACATACTCAAGGAGACAACTATGTGCTATCTAGAGGTCCTCTCAAGGCATGGAGTTTGAAATGCATGGGAGATTCTCATTCCCAAGTGAAACCTCCACCCCCAAGCTATCATCCATATGAAATGAGTTACCCTCCAACATGGAAACTCATGAAGAATCTCCTCCAACTTTGGCTCATGAAGTGTAGGTGGGCTAAATAGATGAACATGATAGGCAAGAAGGCCTATCCCACGCTATCCACCTCTCCACTTATGACAAGTGTATAGGGCATGCTGAACTTGGGTTGTAACGTGGTTTCCCTCAAGTGGAAAGAAGACGGTTGAATCTCCAAAGATCCTTCCTCCAATGTCATGAGCCATGGTCACCCAAACCATTCCATACAAGATGAATGGCACATCATCATCATATAGCACCCAAATCAGAAAATCGCTGAATGTTGTGTGCAATTTTGGATGGTACAAATGGTTTTCCAAGTGGATTCTGCGCAGTCTCCCCAAATTCTATTTGAGAATATCGCGTGGCAAGTGGTTTTTAAAGGAGTTACAAGCAGTGCATGTTTGATCCTCCACCATGGGGTAGTAAGCAGCAATGAATATCAGCTGTACATAATCAAAATAACAATGTACTTGCCCAAAATCAAGTATATATGGGATACTAGCATTAAAAATATTGGCCCTAAAGTGACCATGAAACCCAAAAATACTCTTGCTCTCTTGTGGGGAAATGCACTATTCATATATGGTGAGAAGATACAAATAATCAATGGAGTAATCAATAAGTACAGAGATGAATTTCTTACCATACATAAGGAGTAGGCTGAAATTGAGGTCCATGGATTAATCATCCCATGAGAATCTCCTCATAGAAATCTGCAAGAAGAAGGGATACATCCTCTCCTTGGAATACTCCATCAATAAGAACATTCTCCTATGTGACAACACTATAGGCCTTAGTAATAAGGCTCCATGAATCCTCCCTTCGAGATTACATATGCCAAAGCCATCCACCATCATGCTGCTATGTGAGAAGATCCTCTTCCTACATGGAAGTCTCTCATGATCCTTGAATGTTGAAGGGTAACCTTCTCGCACCTTAAATGTGCCTTCTCTTTGGAAATTTCATGAAAAGTATGTGAATATTTCTGCCCATACTCTCCCAAGTGCAACCACAGCAACAACAACTCTTGTTGCTCCCTCATCTCTCCCTCATACAAGCCATAGAGTAAGATCATGATGGTTATATTGTATGATGCCCCATACAAAAAAGTCTTATGTTGTTCTAACATATGGGTGCCATGCCATGCCTCCGTACTTATTGACAAAGAGTATGACCCAAGATGGCCAAACTCTCTCAAGAGTAGCCAGCACAGATTTTCTTCTTGCTGCCCTCTGTCATAAATCTGCAAGTGGCTCACCAACCTCTTGCTCTCCATCCACTTCCATTCATCCAAATGTGGATGCCTCTAATCATTCTCCCCATTGGTATCTTCCCAATGAAGACTACCAATCTCCCAAAGCAGCTCTTTCTCCTTACACTTCATGGGAAGTTGAGATGTAACCCCTTGGAGATCTCCTAGAGAATACCTTTCATCAATAATCCTCTTGAATCCAAAAGAATCCAAGTGTGTTGAAGGTAAAACATCATCAGAAAGTGGCACAACACTCAACATGCCCTCCACAATCTTGCAGCCCAACTCCTTATGCTGCATGCAACTCAATAATGGTACAAAGGAATGAATTTTTATCCCCTCTTGGATCAATCCCAAGTTTCACAGTGTTGTGCAAGCTTGTTTCTCCACATCAGTACTGTGTTTTGATCCTTGACCATGTGGAGAAAACTCCCCAAGATTTAACATAAGATTTCTTGAAAGGATAATAAATGGAAATCCATGCATACCTTGGTGAGTCCCAGGAAAATCTTCTATGGCTGCAAGAGTTCCTTCCTCCATTGTGTTGGATGACCCAACTACTACTATAGATGGCTGCCCCTCCATGATTGTGACAACGATGGTACAAGGCTTCTCAAGTGGAGAATAGGATTCCTCCTTCTTTGATCTTCTACTGTCAAATCTTCTAATTACCCGGTGAGTGAAATTTGAAAAAGTGGAAACTCTTACATGAATCACATGGCTGAATCACGAGGTGATGGCCTTGCCCTCCAAGTGCAACGCTGAGATCTCCACAGCCTCTTTTTCCGCTACTGGATGTAGTACTAAAAATGCTTCTAACTTCATCACCCAAGATTCTACTGTACATAAGGGTGATCCATCAAAGGTAGACAATAGGAATCTATTGCCCCTTATCATCCTTTTGCTGCATGGCCTTCTTCCTTCTCTCAGTTGGATAAACTGAGGAAGATCTAGGGTCTCTTTGGAAGCCCTAGGTTAGCACTTGTACTCTACCAAATACCCACTCAGGATCTCATGTTCTAAGTGGTCTTCTTGCTCTCCACTTCCTCTGTGAGAACAAGAAGTGCATGTATCTTCTTCTTCCTCTTGAAACCTTCTAGAGGTCTCACTGCAGCCTTCTCCTTCTTGAAACCCTCTTGGAGTTTCATTGCATATTTCTTCTTTCCTCTTAGATCTAAAAATTGATGAGAGTAATCTCATCCTCTCCATATTTTTTTCTCCTCTTCTTCTTATCTTCTGATTGGATCTGAAATCCACAGGCTGAGCCAAGATAGAAGCTCTGATACCACTATAATATCCCAAAATATGGAACTTCTACAACAAATGGAATATCTGAAGATGTTCCAAAGTTGGAGCTTCAGAAAATCATGAGCATGGCAATGTGAATCAGCTCATTAGATGTAAAATAAAATCTCACCAGCAGATGGAAGAACCTCAACAATAATATGGCCTACATACTCCTTCCCAAGTGGGGAAATACATCAATATAGGGCATAAAATGGTTGTCTTCAGAAAATAATGCTATCTTTGTGACAAATGGGACTTGGATCCCTTAGAATAGTCAATATAAAACTCACATGCAGAAATAGAGATGAAAAAAATCACTCTAGCCAACATAAACAGATCTCCCCAAGTCAATATGACTCAAATAAGCCCAAACCCCATAGCTTAACTCATGCAGAAAGGACTGAAGCATGTATAGTGTTATTTTTATGAGGGTTTATGAAGAAAATTATGAGAAATAATATATCTGGAGACTACAATCATCCAAGGGTTGAGAAAAATGGATTTTTCTTCCTTTTTATACAAAATAAGATCAACCTGGCAAGGGTTTCATGAGAGTACAATGTATGAAAATACAGATTTGCAGATCTAGATCTGAAAAAATCAGTTGTAAACAGATCTGAATAAATATGGCTGAAATATACAAATGACAGAAGAAGAATGAAGTATAGAGCTTTCCGACAGAAGGGTCCTTCCTCCAAGGAAGAAGCTCGCAAGCAAGGGTTCAAACCCTGCTACTGCAGCACTCTAGAGAATGACACAGTTTCCTCAGAGAAATACGCTATAAATGATGGGAGATGCTTGGGCCACATGCCAAGATGTCCAATATGCTCAGAACCTTCCTGTACAGATCTTGCAAAGAGAGGGAGGCTCCCTCCTCTGAAAGATAAGCTCAAAAAGTGGGTGCTGTGATCTTCCCACTGCAACACCCTGCAACACAATGTTTCCTGCTACAAGAATAATTTTGTAGTTGAAGGAGGATGCTTGGAATCAAGCCTAGATGTGGAAAACTGCTGAACAATGCTCCTCCAAGAGATCACTCAAGGTAGGAGAAGGAATCCCTAAGCAGGAATGCCTTGTCCTAAACAACACTCCAACTTTGCTAAACGACAAGAGAATTCTTAATATTCTAAGCATACCAAAATCAATAATCCATAAGCTAACCCCAAATGTCTGCTATCTTCCTCCTTAAAGGTTTGTGAGCCTCCTCACCTTGGGTCCCACCTATTAGGGTTTCCAACACCATGTGAACACTTTCCCTCCAAAAATGTGTTGTAGCTCTATCAAGACTTCTCCTCCATACTGCATTGTTGACTTGGTCAACTTGACTGAATCAACATGATTATTTTCCTGTTCATACATGGAAAGTGGAAAATATATCCACTAAGATATCCCCTTTTCATACCAAGAGGGCTTTTATGCTAATACAAGTTAAGTATGGGTCTTTTTCCCCCATTTATTCATCTACTAGGTGCAAAGATCAAAATTTAATATTCCTATTAGCTGCATGCTAATTTTAGGAATATTACATAACTCTTGGATAAAATTCATCACTGGTACACCTAGGGAGGATGGAAAAACATCATCCATTCTATAGACAAGTTGGTAAGGGGAGGTACCAATGGATTTTTTAGTAGTAAGTCTATCTGCCCATAAGGCATTGACTAACTTCTTATTTCAAGTCTTTTTATTGTCTTCAAGTAAATTTTTGATGATGTTTACAAGGATCTTATTTGACGATTCAGCTAGGCCATTACCTTGGGGGTAATATGCAGTAGAGTGGCCTAGGGTAATATTGTATTTATGGAAAAATTCAATCATTTTCTTAGATTTGAATGTTGCTGCATTGTCAATAATTATCTTCTGGGGACATCCAAATCTTGAAAGAATGTTACTTTCTAGGAAGGAGATGATAACTGTATATGTGGCTTGTCTGGAGGGTATGGCTTCAATCCACTTGGTAAAATAGTCAGTGGCTGTCAAAATCCACTTATGTTGGCTTGAAGGTGGACGGTGAATTTCACCAATGAAGTCTAAACCCCATTGTTGAAATGGAATTCAGTTGAAATAGACTTGAAAGGTAGGGGTAATATTTTTTTCTTACCCTAAATAATTTGGCACTTGTGACAGGAAATCACATACTTTTTGACATCATCAAACAAAGTAGGCTAGTAAAAACCAACTCTCAAAATCTTTTCTGCAGTATTTTTCCAATACAGATGTCCAGCATAGTCACCTGCATAAAATTCTTCAAGTATTATGGTAGCTTCTTCCTTTAACAAACAATTTAATAAAATCCCACTATCATCTCTCCAAAAAAGTACATTGTCTAAAATAAAAAATCTTGGTGCCTTTAGTTTTAAGAATCTGGCTTTGGTTCTTGACAATCTAGGAGGAGCTTGTAAGTTTAGTAGTACAAATATGACATTTGTATACCAATGTGAGTCTGAAAAGGCTTCACTGATCGTTGGAGTCGCCATCTCTTCCTGATCATCTATATGGGCAATAAAATTTATGTCTAGGGCATTACAATTAGATTCAGCCATAAGTCTTGCTAAACCTTGACCTTTGATGAGCTTTGTGGGTTTTATCTCTATGTCATATTCTAAGATAGTGGAAATCCACTTACCTCTTCTTCCATTAGGACCATCCTGAGTAATAATGTCTTTTACTACAGAATTTGGGACATAGGCAATAATGTGAGAGTAGAGAATATAAAATCTGAAGTCTTTAATGGCTTTTCCCAAAGCTAAGGCTTGTTTCTCCAAGATGTTGTACTTCAAAGGGGCATATCTAAGGGTTCTTATAAAGAAAGATATGGTATTTTCAAATCCCTGATCATTTTTCTACATTAAAACTACAACAATGGTGTGTTCTGAAGCAAATGAAAAAAATTATGAAATCCTTCTTAAATTCAGGACTTATTAAGACTGGAGTTTTAATTAAGGCCTGTTTGATGGATTCAAATGATTGTTTAGCCTCAATAATCCATTTAAGAACTGAATCTTTTTTCAACGTGTTATTTAATTCTCTAATTATCTCAGCTAAGTTGGATATAAATCTTATTAAAAAATTAATCCTACCCTAGAAAGGCTTGTAACTCTTTGATGTTTCTTGGTGGACTAATGTTAAGAATTGCTTCTATCCTAGTAGGATCTATTCTCATTCCTTCTTTAGAAATTATGTGTCGAAGTAAATTTCCTTCTTCTAATCCAAATAAACTTTTCATAGGGTTTAAAGAGATGCCAAACTTCCTACATTTAATAAAAACTTGTCTCAGATGATCCAAGTGTTCATTATCAGTTTTGGAAAACATAGTAATGTCATCTAAGTAAATCAGCAAGAAATCATGTATTTCCTTTGCAAAAGCTATCCATAGCTCTTTGAAAGGTTTCCCCTACATTCATTAAACCAAAAGGAATTTTTACATACATAAAATTTCCCCAAGGAGTAGAAAATGTTGTTTTGGTTTGATCTTCTTTTTGGACTAAAATTTGGTTGTATCCTGAAAAACCATCTAAAAGTGAAATCCTAGAAGAGCCAACTACCCTTTGTAATATGTGATCCATTTTACGTAAAGGGTAATTTTCTTTTAAGGACACTTTGTTTAGATTCATAAAGTCAACGCATAATCTAATCTCACCTATTTTCTTTCTTGTTGAAACTAGATTGGAAACCCAATCAGAATATCTGATTGGTGCAATTATCTATGCATCATACATTCTTTTCACTTATTTTCTATCAAAGGCAATAAAATGGGGTTAATTCTTCTCAAATTTTGTTTAAAGTGTTTTTTATCTTCTTTTATTGGAATTTTATGTTGAATTATGTTGGTATCATAGGATTTGAGATCCTCATAACTCCAAGCAAAAACATTTTTATATTCCTTTAAAAGAGCAATATATTTTTTCTTTTCTTGTTGAGATAAGGTTTTGGAAATTTTCATTATTTTGGGTTTTGTAATGTTCCCAATTTTTAGCCTCAAGCTAAAAGGAACATTATAGTTAGCAGTAGACAAATAAAATGGGTAGGCAGGCCCATTAACCTCTATAGAAGAGAAAATAACATTCCTAATGTGAAAAGGGGAAGAATAAAGCAGCTGGATTGAGCACCTACAGGTGTGAACAAGATTGGCTCATGTTGATTCAGTCATATTTGACCAAGTCCACATACATTGTCTAGATACATTGTATCTCGATGATGGACTTCGGAGTTTGAATGGAGGAAAAATTGCATGGTCTAGGTGGCACATATGGATGGGACCCATTGTGGAGAGGATCACTTGCTATATATGGAGAGTAGCACAACCATTGTATTCATGCTTGGATTATTATTTGCTTGGTCTGTTTAGACTTTGCTTCCTCTTGTTGTTTAGCACAAGGGTGTTCCTGGTTGGGAATCCCTACCTCACCCTCAGTTAAGGAGAGGTTCTTTGGGATAAAATTCCTCATTCCTACATTTTGGTCAAGCTACCTCCTTTAGCTACAGCGTAGTTTCTATTTAGAGTTGGGTTGTGTTGCAGGGTGCAGCAAAGAGGATCTCTTTGACTCATTTCTGGGCTCTTTTTTTTTTTTCAGCGGAGAGCTTTTATATCCATTGGAGGATCAGCAAGGAGGACTCCCAGGAATATTTTCATATCTTTGGAATCAGGAAAACCATTTACCATCCCTCACAATGTAGTTTCAGTCCAGATCTATGTTATTCCCTGGGCAGTTGCTGGGAGGGTTCATTAAGCTCATCGGGAGGGTCTATTTCTGAGTAGAGAGAATGGCCTTCTAATTAGAAATACCATTGGAGGAGGAAATTAGTAATTCAGATCTATCATAGCCTCATTTTATATCAGATACAGTTTGCAGTGGCACATTAACCCCTGGGTTATTTGTCACATTGTACGTTTTCCAGTATTTCTAGCAATCTTTTTCGGGTTGGCTAGAAATATTGTATTGGAGCCCATATCTTCATTACTGGGCATTTGTTTTGTTTCCTTCATCCATATTTCATGTATGTACATCTACAGTAGAAGCTACACTAATATATAATGCACAGTCACTGCTCTCCTACATTCTATATAGTAGCAACATCTCATGTATCTATTGTTTTGATCATTGGAGACTTGTTCTTATGGCTTGAGTGGCATGTCCCTCATGATATTTTGTACTTTGTTTCTGATCCATTAATAAAATGATGGCTGAATATTTTTCTCTCTCATGACATGATCATATTTTTTTTGTTTACAATATTGTGTTCATGTATTGCTATAGCTCCAACTTTGGAATATCTTAAGATATTCTCATTGTTGTAGATTTTCCCTATTTTTGGATATTATAGTGGTATCAAAGCATAATCTTGGCTCAGCCTGTGCATCCAAGACATCATGCCATTAGGAGGAGAAGCTTCTCACAAAAGAAATAATTTGTGCAAAAGAAACGAAAGCGTGACTCCATTACTTGGAGGAATGAAGGAAGAGAGGGTCTCCCTGCTTCTTTTCCAAGCTATGAAGAACATTAGAGAAGATCTAAAGGAGATGAAAGGGGAGGAGTGTGGAAGATTTCTGAGAGGGTTTGAAGCAATCCCTAGCTATTCACATGAGGGGTGTGAGCATTCAGCCATACATGCAGATCCACAGCACAGTTTGTTTCCCACATTGACTGCAAGAAGGTTGGAGGAATAAGGTGCACCAAGGGAGGAGACCTTGAGTGACTACCTTCAGGAGTATGAATCTCAATCATGGAGATTCAAAGAGCACTTAGAATTCAGAGGGTTTTGAAAACTCAAGGAGGCAAGATCCAGTAGCCACAAGAAAAGTAAGAGAGGTAGAATCTTCCTATCTCACTTTGATGGATCAACAAAGTGCACAACAAAATATTGGGTAGAAGAGTTGGATTCCTATTTTCATCTACACCAAGTTTCAGAGAAGGAGGTCATCAGAGTAGCAGCGCTTCACCTCAAAGGTATGTCCCATGATTGGTGGTTTAATGATTCTACTTCATTTTTTCATGCAAATGTAAAAACTTATGTTGAGTTCACTAAAGAATTGGTGAGGAGATTTGATAAAGAACATTGTGAACCATCATTTGTTAAAAACAAAAACTCAAACACTTTGCATGAGTTGGAGAAACCTATTGAACCAACTCCACTCCATATTCTTAAAGGGGATAAAAAAATGCATGATTTTTTTCCAAGGGCAAGATCCCCATTTCTTGAAGAGTCCTCTTCTATTTGTGAAGACATGGAGTCTTCTCCTTCGAGGGATGACTGAGATCAAGGGTCTCTCATTGAGGATGAAGCATTCTCATACATAGAGGAAGAGGAGAAGGATCGGAATCAAGGGATGATGAGCATTCACCCTTATCTATTTCAGGAGGTTTCCGCACATAAGGAGAGGACTGCACTACACAGTGAAGGGAGGGACAACTCAGTCCACTCATATTCACAGTCCCCTTCAGATTTTGATGTCTCACTACATGGAGGAATTCCACCTGGGAGGCCACAATATCTAGAGTTGATGAGAGAAATATTGTCTTTGGGTTCACCACTCTTGGGTTTTGGAGAGGTGAAGAGTTTGGAGGGAGACTTTGGCATGAGGGATGTCAAAGTAGTCACATGCCAGATCACCAACGTTGTCTCTTGGGAGGATTGATCCATATTGGAGATCTCAACTCTTGGTAGAGTACTCCAAGGATCTAGGTGCATGTATGATTCTTGATGACCTGGATAGAGATGATGAGTATATGGTGGATGACATGGTCATCTATTCTTATGGCATAATATTCTTAACTGGAGCTTCTAAGCTCAAGGATAAGTTGCTTCATACATCACATGAGGACTTCCTTTCCATGCATTATGATGCATATCTTTATTTGGCAGAGGATTTCACTTGGGAGGGAATCCAACATGACATATTACAGCATATGGATAGATTCATAGCCTGGATGGTGATAGAGAGGAGGTCACAGCCACTTCCCTACTCAATGGAGGTGAGGGAAAGATTCCAATTGAGCCATTTCAGCTCAAGATCTCAAGTACATGACGGAGGAGGTATAATTTCACATTTTGTATTGTACTTATTTTCCTTGTTTGAGTAGCATGATGTATCAAGAATAATTATCCCTTCTTTCATATTGTATAATGATGTACTTGAAGTCATTTTTAGCATTGAGATTGGCTATCTCATTGGTGTTTTGTGGGGGAAGCCACATGATTTTTTGTGTGCACCGTTGACACAACATTGTATCTTCATTTTTCCATCTTATGAGATGACTGTGGCAGCAAACAAGTGGCTGGTGAAGCACTTGTTATTTTTTGTTTTGAGGAAGGCATGGAATGCACTGTGCTAGTTCCTTGTGTGGAGCTTTGATTCACTCTCTGGTTGTCATTTGACAACTTGTTTTCATAGGATTTTTCTTCCATATATTGCTGATATGTTTGTACTCATAGGAAACTTTATTTGGAGAGTGGAATTTGAGATGGATATGCCCATTTGGAGTATGATTCTCCCTATTTTACATGTTGTATGTTTCAGGAGAAACAATGGTCACACCATGATTGACACAACACACCTCTTTCCTTCATGTAGGAGGAGCCCTTGGGTGAACTTGCATTCTTGGAGGACGCACTTCATGGTTGAATTATCTTGTGGGGTAGCTTGGGCCATTCTTGGAGGCCATGAAATTGCAGCCTAATATCAGTAGCTCCCTCATGCTTACCATAAATGGAGAGAGAAACTACTTGGATGGGAAAACATAAACTCTCCATTTAGCCCCAACACATTGCATAAAACCGGGGTTGCAGATTTCTTTGATGAGCTACCTAGGATGGCTCATTTCATTTGGATGATAGCATGGAATGAGATTTTCCATGTGTATCATCACTCCTACCTTCAGGAGGCCGTGAGACAGTAAGACGGTTTCCACTTACACCTTCTACCTTTTCATGATGTGAGCCATTTGGTCATGCATCTTTGGGAGGAGACATTGGAGGATAGATTTGTTACAGATTATCTTGAGAAGTGGTGGGGACTATTGATGAGGAGGCCACAAGAGGAGAAGGGGAGAAATTTTTCTCTCTATACAGTTGCATGAGGACAAGCAACATTTTAGAGGTGAGGACTGTAATGTTCCCAATTTTTAGCCTCAAGCTAAAAGGAACATTATAGTTAGTATTAGATAAATAAAATGGGTAGGGAGGCCCACTAACCTCTATAGAAGAGAAAATAACATTCCTCATGTGAAAAGGTAATAATAAAGCAGCTGGATTGAGAACCTACAGGTGTGAACATGATTGGATCATGTTGATTCAGTCATATTTGACCAAGTCCACATACACTGTCTAGATACATTGTATCTCCATGATGGACTGCACAGTTTGAATGGAGGAAAACTTGAATGGGCTAGGTGGCACATATGGATGAGACCCATTATGGAGAGGAGCACAACCATTGTATTCATGCTTGGATTATTATTTTCTTTGGTCTGTTTAGACTTTGCTTCCTCTTGTTGTTTAGCACGATTGCAGTGTTGTTTAGCACAAGGGTGTTCCTGGTTGAGAATCCCTACCTCATCCTTAGGTAAGGAGAGGTTATCTGGGCTACATTTCCTCATTTCGGTATTTTGGTCAAGCTACCTCCTTCAGCTACAACATATTTTCTGTTTAGAGCCAGTTTGTGTTGTAGGGTGCAGCAAAGGAGGATCTCTTTGAGTCATTTATGGGCTTGTTTTTCAGTGGAGAGCTTGTCTATCCATTGGAGGATCAACAAGGAGGAATCTTGGGAATATTTTCATATATTTGGCATCAGGCCAACCATCTACCATCCCTCACAATGCAGTTTAGTCCAAATATGTGTTATTCCCTGAGGAAGTTGCTGGGAGGGTTCATTGAGCTCATCAAGAGGGTCTATTTCTGAGTAGAGGGAACAACCTTCTAATTATAAATAGCATTGGAGGAGGACATCAGTATTTCAAATCTGTCATAGCCTCATTTTATATCAGATCCAATTTTTAGTGGCACATTAACCCTTGGGCTATTTTTCACATTGTATGTTTTCCCGTATTTCTAGCAATCCTTTCTAGGTTGGCTATAAATCTTGCATTGGAGCCCATATCTTCATTATTGGGCATTTATTTTTTTTTCTTCAGCCATATTTCATGTATGTACATCTACATCATAAGCTACACTAATATAGAATACGCAGTCATTTCTCTCTGACATTCTATATAGTTGAAACATCTCATGTATCTATTGTTTTGATCATTGGAGACTTGTTCTTATGGCTTGAGTGGCATGTCCCTCATGATATTTTGTACTTTGTTGTTGATCCATTAATTAGATTATGGCTGAATATTTTTCTCTCTCATGACATGATCATATTTTCCGTGTTTACAATATTGTGTTCATGTATTGTTGTAGCTCCAACTTTGGAATATCTTAAGATATTCTCATTGTTGTAGATTTTCCCTATTTTGGGATATTACAGGTTTTAACTCTGTACCAATATTGCATTCTTCTATATCAGATCTAACTGACTCCAATTTGGGTTTTCCAACTACATCATTTGAGTAAAACAAATCTTCTAAGGGAATTAAACCTTTGGGTAAGAAATTATCCTTAAGATTCAATATGTCAGATTCATCATCAATAATTTCTTCAATCTCTACTTTCTCTAAGTTATCTATATCTAATTGACTAAATCTAGTTGGTTTAGCAAATTTTACTTTATTTACATCTAAGTTATTAAAATCAATTCACACTCTCAAGCTTGATCTGTAGCACAATCTATGTCTATCTTACAGTTCTGAAATTCACCTTCATTGTTCATAAAATTGTAAATCTGTTCTTCTTGAGAAAAAATTTGCCAATATTTGAGGTTGTCTGGAATTACTGGTCTATGCTTGACTTTAGCCGTATATCTGTGATTAGGTTGGAATGGTAAATTTCATGTACTAGCAAAGGTTGCTAGACAGTGAGCCTAGATATTTTGTTTTCTAGGTATAGCAGCAAATTTACATTCCAATAAATCACTAGTTAAATCTATCACAGTGTCTCTGTATCAGCTTAATCTAGGATTGTAAATATAATATACTCCCTTTATTTGTTTTATGATCAACTCTGAATCTCCCATGATTAATATTCTTTTTCCTCCTAAGTTCCTAAGAATTTGGAGTCCTAGAATGAGGG
Source organism: Pinus albicaulis (assembly GCA_034641835.2). Lineage (NCBI taxonomy): Eukaryota > Viridiplantae > Streptophyta > Pinopsida > Pinales > Pinaceae > Pinus > Pinus albicaulis. Next base: position 1,131,180,844 of record CM076582.1, read on the forward strand.
CTTCATACTCAGCCATATTATTGGTACATTTGAAATTGAGCCTAAAAGCATGGCCTTCTGAGTGATTATATTCCATGTTGGTTATCCAAACTCCTGCTCCTCCTCCTAAATTATTTACTAAACCATCAAATTCTAAATTCCATAAAGATTCAAGAAAGATATTATCATTGTTTGTTGTTTTCTTTTTCTCTATTAGTTCAGTTTGGATTTAATTAGTTTCAGAGTTACATAGGATAAAATAATCAAGTTCAGTTGGTGTAGAGTAAATGGGGTAATTTATAGATCTTTCTGCACTATTGACCATGTACTTCATCAATTCTTCCCTATATAACTTCTTAGTTTGACCAAAAATTGATATAGTAGCATAAGACATGTCCAATTGTAGAGATACCTATAACTTAGCTCCCCATGAGCGAGATAATAACATTCCATATTTAGGTGGGATATCAGCTACTTCAATATCCATTAATATACTCTTACCAGGATATTGAACTAGTGTTACATGCAAATATTTGATTAAACCTAGGCATTTAACTTTACTTGAATCAAATGAAAAAAAATCTTTGTAGGGCCTTGTGATTTCTAGATTCAAAGTTTCCATTATGGCTTTGGGCATTAGGTTATGGGAAGCTCCTAAATCTAGCATTGAGTTGTGTAAAATTTGATCATGAATCGTAAGACTAATATAAAATGGAGGAACTGCTCCATCTGCATGTTTTCCATTCACATCTGGGCCAAAAATCAATTTTGGGTGATCATCGTTCAGATTTATGGAATCTTCTCCATCGTTTATGTTTAATGTTTCAGCTATGGTTGATTTATGAAAGTCATTTTTTACTGATTATGTCAGAAGAATTCGTATTTTTAGCTTTGCAATTTCATATTTTATGTTGAAAGTAGGTTGTGATTTACTTATTTGAATCAATTATTCTTTGGTAACTGTAGTTTGTGTTGGTTTGTCTTGTTTTTCTATAGCTATGTTTTCATTTTCAATTGATTTGGCATTCTCTGTTTGAGTTTCTTGTGTTTTACTGCTCCTAATTTTCTTTTCAGGGGTTGTTTGTGAAGTAGTAGATGTTCTTTCAGACTTGGAATTATCAGCAGGTGTTTTTGAAGTAGCAATTTTTGGACCCACTGATTTAGGATCAGCAGAGGATATTTTAGGATCTAAATTTTTTGTTTTAACAAAACTAGAAGCTTTTGCAGCAGCAGTTTCTTGTGAATCTTTTGTAGCTTGAGAAACTTCTTCAGTAATATCAACGATATTAGGGCCTGATGCATTTTTAGGACTAGAAATGTTTTGGGAAGAACTAGAGTTTTTCTTACTTTCCCTTGGGAGAATTTGTAGAACTTTTGTTTTGGGAGCTTCTACTATTTTCTTATTATGAGTTTGGGTAGTTTTCTTGGTAGAAGACTCACTTTTTTTCTTATTTCTAAGGTTATATTGACTGTGTATTTCATTTATAGCATAATCATAACCTTGTTGAATCTAATTTGACTTGTTGGAGTTCAAATAATTCCTGATCTTCCTGAGTAAGAAAAATAGTATTATTTTCATATATTCCCATTAGATTTATTACATCCTCATCATCATCATTATTCTAAGAACTTTCAGCATTGTTCTCTTGAAAGGGGGGCCTTATTGTCTGGTACGGGGCTATTTCTTTTGCTTTTCCTGAATTTGTGTTTTTCCTAAAATTGGGATTTCTGATTTGCTGTTGATTATCCCATTGTGGTCTTCTTTCTATGTTATCTAGTCTATCCATCATCCTCTCTAAATTTTTAGCTAACATGTATGTTTTTGTGTTTGAATTGGAATTTTCTTCATTAATGGTCACTCTTCTCTCATTTCTTAGTCTAGATTTTTTGGCTAAAATTTTTACTTCTACATTAACAACATCTGTTTGCATTCTTTCTAAGGTTTCTGCATTTCTTTCCCTCAACTGATAAGCCATGTCTGTGTCAAATATATTAGGGAATTTGAGTAGGACAGAATCAGGAGTGGGTTTAATATTTGCAGGGATGGAATTGTAGACACTGTTATATCTAGTGCAGTAGTCTTGGACCGACTCATTTGGAACTCTTCTCATGGCATAAAATTCAGACAATATCTGGAGTGGATTCTTTTTCTTTTCCCATTTATTTAAATATAGTCTATGAAACACAGCTATATCAGTTACACTACTAGCATCCAGACCTTTAAACCACTTCTTAACTTCTCTTATCAATGTTTGTGCAAATAACCTCATTTGAACGTCTGAATCATCAATTTCATGAAGTTCAAAGAAATATGTCATTTTAGTTATGTGTTGCTGAGCTGTATAATGGGTTGTGGCATCAAACTGCGTATCTTACTTTGATAGTCTTGAGGCATGTCATGAAATTGTACTGGTAAGACAAGGGGAGCATACCTAGCAGCCATAGCTTGAAGTTTGGCTTGGCTAGGAGGTAAAGTGGAAGTGCTTGGAGCTGAACTGGAAGTGGTAGCTGATGAAATAAAAGCTATAGTTGAGGTGCTAGGCAATGAAATTGGAATATATGTGGAACTACTAGGGAATGAGAATGATGTGCTTGAAAAATCAAAAGGTGAGCTAGTGGATATAGTGTATGAAGTAGGTGGTGGAAATAGTACTCTAGGTTGTAAAGGTAGTCTAGGGGTAAATGTATCTGTAGATGTGGTGGTATTGGAAACTAGAAATGAATCTATAGCCATTATTATGGTGGTATAACCGTGAAACTGAAGGCTTAGTGGTATAGGTTAATAATTGAGCTAATTCAATGGCTTCATCAATATCTTTGAGAATAGCAGTGTTAATTTCTTCAATTTTAGTCTAATATTCAGCTTTCCTTGATTTCGATTCTACTGTAATATTTTTTTGTTTTGTTTCCAAGAATGAAATAAAAATAGGGTCTAAAACAATAGTATAAATATCAATTTCAGATTGACTTCTAAACAAATAATGTCCAAATTTTAGATCAAAATCTATATCTTGCAAACTTACTAATTCTTGTGGTAATGAATTGACTCTTATTAATGACACTTCAACTTCTAAATTTTCTATTTGTTTTTTCTTTTTGCCAATTCATTTTGGGTTGTCTACTATAACAGCAGCTTTAGGATCCGGGTTAGACCTAGTATAGTAAATTTTAGTAGAAACCATAATTAAAATTTTTTAATACCCACAACTTATAAAAGCAATCTTAAAACAAAAGGATAAATAAAAATATTTTCTTTAAGACTAGTTTTATGACTGAGGATTGGTTAGTTCCCTAGTGGAGTCACCAGTATGTTATCACTCTAGTAACTCTAAAGTCGTGAGATTTTTGGTTTTTAGTCAAAGAACACTAGAGGTAACCACCGACCAACTTCAAACTCTAGGATATAGCCTTCTTAGGGTTCAGAGAGGGCTCTCTCTTTAAGTCTTAACTTTGTTTGATTGGTAAATATTAGGCTAGTTATGAATATACAACTTTGGTTTGGCTTTGATTAATTTGGTTGAAAAAAAATCACTTGAACTAATGGATAATGGGAGATATATTTTTCCATTGGGCTGAGGAGTCAAAATCAAGCAAACAGAACTGGGATCAAGGCCAAGAGGTCAAATGTTTGCAGGGAAAGATAGATAACCCTTGAAGATCTTGGAAAGTTGTTTTTATGAGGTGGTATGATCGGGATAAAGAACAATGAAGGGTTCTTTGATCCAGAAAATGGAAGTAGTAGGCAGAGGTCAAACGAGAGAGGGAGAAATTAAGGGTTCCTACAATGGAAATTAGAGGAAAAAATAGAAATGATAACTAGTTAAAAACAAGGTGCTCTTAACAAATCATGTAGTAATACTCCTAGTTATTCTTTCAAATTTAGACCAAACATAGATGGATGCATGTAACAAAGAAATATAACAATGACATGTAAGGAAATACTTCACTCCGAACAGCTCATCACAAGAATCCTAAAGTATGATGCCAATTGGTTTGATCCAGTCTGCTACTCGAAATTTGAATCGCAAAAACCTTCCAGTCCAACAAAAATAACTATAGAAATCTTGAACAATTTTATTCCACACAAAATACTTCTAAAGACGAAGTGTTTATACATATTTATTTAAAAAATATCCTAGAATGAGTCTAGCAATTATCTAAAGGAAATAAAATATATTCACAATAATAATAGAGACAGTTTCCTAACAAATCAACAAGCTGTCCTATTTATTCAAAAAATAGAAACTGATTTTGGATAAGAAGCAGTTGGCTGCCTTGGTGTCCTCCTTGATGGCTTTAGATATTTTTCAATTTGTTTTTTTGGAATTTGATTTTTCTTGCCGAATAATCTTTCTCTGATTCTCTTTATTCACTGATACTCTATAACTTCGAATACTCTTTAACCATAGTCAAAACTGTCTACTCCTGTAAAAATATGTCTTGACCGTAAATCAGAAAACATTTTTCTCTTCCTTTCATCTATCTGTCTTTATCCTTCATAATAAATCTGTGAGTGACTGCCAATCCTCCTATTTAGGAATTTGTATCTTCTCTAATTTCCTGAAGTTTTCATCAGCTTCAGTGTATCTGGAAAAAGTTGGCTTGACGACAAATAAGTGATTTATCTCATACTATAAATAAAATAAGTCCTCAAAACTTTTAAGTAGGACTTTTCCTATTGGAATGCCTTGTACTGGTGTTTTATTTAACTGTTCCTTTGCAAATTCTATAATATTTTTATCATAGTCATTATGGGGCATTAGTTTATCATTTATGATCATAATGTTAAGCAGTCCTTTTTGCCTCAAATTTGTAAATTTGATCATAAATCTGGTTATGGCAATATTCATATTCTCACACTTTTCTTCCAGTTGCCTCAACAGATTCTTCTTTGCAGTAACTTTCCTAATTTCTAGGATAGTTTGAGTTCTGCCAGTGATCTTGAGTTCTTCTAACTCCTGTCTATTTTTACTATTAAGGAATGTGATCAGATTTAAAGCTTGCTCTAGTTTATTAGCCAGTTCACTCTGAGTCTTTTGAATTTTTTCTTGAGCTGCTAGTAATAACTCTCTATGTTCAAAAATTACCTGAATTGAAGGCCATACATCATGGATGGCTTCAATGATATTGTTCCAAAGATAGTTTTTGATATATGATATTTGTTCCTTCAATGTCAATTCCTTCTGCAATTTCTTCAAATCTTCATTCAATCTAATGGAATTTCTCTCATGTGTTTTTTCATTTGTCTGAGCCAATTTGTTTGATTTCTCAAGATTTTCTACCACCTATTTCAATTTGCTGATTTAATTTGTCTTAAGAGACATTTCCTCCATGGCCTTTACCAGTTGGCTAGCTTCATCTGTTTGTTGAACTACTATCGTAGATGAATCAATAGTAGAGGTTGTGGATGATGTTACTGGCACTGTAGTAGCCATTGATTTTTTGTGTGCCAAATTTTCAGCTAAATTTGAAGGCACTGTTGTAGTGGTTACAGGAATTACTGTAGGAATCTCTGGTATTTTTTTTGTTTCTTTCTCCTAGACAAGCTTGTCCATCTGTATTTCCATCTCCTTAATTTGGGTTGTCAACTGAAAAATCAAATTCATCATATCATCTTTTTCTTTCCATCCTTCTATTATTTATTTAGTTTAAGGATGTTCAATTTGAGGAAGTTTAAGCTATTTCCTCAAAGCTACTATGTCTTCATTCTTCTTTTTCACCAATAACACTGCTGCTTTGATATTAGCAGGGTCATTTCCCACCTACAAAACTAGTTCTTCTAAGGCTTTTATCCTAAGATCCTTGGCATACAATGAGGTTTTGTCCATGTTCGTCTAATCCTGCATGTTGGAAATGGTGTTCAGGAGCTTCTGAGCACTGATGGATTTAGTGGTGACAGTAGAGTATAGCATTTTTGAAGTCTGCCTGTGGAACTCAATCCGATCAAGAGCATGAATCTTATCTGTCTAAACTTCCAAATCAACCTTTTTATTATCTGCCACTGTCTTTAGAGATTTGATTTTGGGCTACAACACTGACATAATTAGCTTTTGATTTGAATAATCAAATGCAGATAGAAACCTGTTTTGCACACTTGGTGTCTGTTTGAGATGTTGAGAATAAATATTGTTTTTTATTTCCTCATTCTTCAACATTATATGAATGTATTTTTCTTTGATATCTAGGTCTTTTTATTCAACTTCCTGTGATGAAGAGGCTTCCATACTTTGTTGCCTTTCTATCAACTCTACATCTTCATTTTTGACTTTTTTTTCATTCTGATTCTTGGTGTTTGGCTCATTGATGATCACGGTGGCAACATCTATTTCTGGAAAATTAGTGTTGGTATTTATGAGTTTTTTTTCTTCTACATCAATTGTTACCTTTCCTTTATCAAGTGAACTTAACTTAGGAATTTTTTTATATATTAACTTGAATTTAGCTTTAGTTGTAGTTTTTGCAACATAGGCTCCTTCTTCCCTTACTCTCTTACTGGAATTTTCTGGTTGACTTGCAGTCTCCAAAGTGTGACTAGTATCACTTTTATTAATTACATCTGTTAAAGTATTTTCAGTCCACTCAATCTAATTTGAAAATTTTTCTATTTTTGGCTTTGCTTCATGGATGAAGGGTGTTAACTTGCATTTAACCCTTAGTTTACTCAGAATCTCTTGTGGATCATAATTCCAAGGAAAATTTTCTTTAAATTTGAATTCCAACAACTGCTTTGCTGCTTTTTTAGCTGCATCCATGTGATTGCAGATAAATGGCCCTATCTGATTCTTTAGTTTTAATTGAGTTTTCTTCTTTGATGCCATGAAATTTATAGAATTAGAGTTTAGGATCTACCTGATATACTACAAGGCAAAGATCCTCATTGAAGAATGTTTGGGTAACTTGTAAGGTAACAAGTTTGACCCAAAGACTCTAATTTCAGTATGCTTTTCAAATAAATACCAGTCACCAACCTTGCTCTGCTCTGACAGCTGCAATATATTTTCCATTTATTCATTTATCCTTAGCTACTATGTTTTTGTTATCATTCTGATCACTAGATGTAGGAATACATCTGAAATTCTGAATAAGTGAAATCTGTACATTCTTTTCTGAGTAAAGATGTCCCGAAAATGATAGATAGAGGATTTTCCTCTATGTCAAGCTTTTGGAGAGTAACTGGAAAATTTTATGATTGGAAGCATAAAATCATATGGAACAAGAAAGAAGTATATTTGAATACTCCTTCAATTGGAAAGCTGATCAATTGATAATGAATATTAGATATCATTTTTGGGATTCAACTATGTTAATTTAGTCATTCATCTATTACCATTTCCATGAGAGGTAGTCGTAACTTACTAATTTCTCATGATTTTTGAATGGTCCACTTAGCACTCATTGCATCAAGTGATGCTCACAGGGGTGAAGAAGTGGGATTGAAACTAGTGAAATGAATCACATAGCATCAATCATCACTTCCGGGACTTGCACTGAGTAACCAGGACTTCCCAGGAGGTCACCCATCCTAGAACACCTCTGGCTCAAGCGCGCTTAATTGTGGAGTTTTCCCCATAATCAAGCCCACTTAGCTTGCTACCCCATTTCCAAAACCTTAGAAACTATTGTGCCTCATGAACCATTCAAGAAGAGATCCCTTTACTCTTAGTATTTTAAGTATGAGGGGTTTCCGCAATGCATTGTATTAGATATCATTTTTGGGATTCAACTGCATTAATTTAGTCATTCATCTATGACCATTTCCATGAGAGGTAGTCATAACTGACTAATTTCTCATGATTTTTGAATAGTCCACTTAGCACTCATTGCATCAGGTGATGCTCACAAGGGTGAAGAAGTGGGATTGAAACTAGTGAAATGAATCACATAGAGTCAATCATCACTTCTGGAACTTGCACCCAGTAACCAGGACTTCTCGGGAGGTCCCCCATCCTAGAACTCCTCTGGCTCAAGCGTGCTTAACTGTGGAGTTTTCCCCACAATCAAGCCCACTAAGCTTGCTACCCCATTTGAAAAACCTTAGCAACTATTGTGCCTCATGAACCATTCAAGAAGAGATCCCTTTACTCTTAGTATTTTAAGTATGAGGGTTTTCCGCAGTGCATTATATTAGATATCACTTTTGGGAATCTACTGCGTTAATTTAATCATTCATCTATGACCATTTCCATGAGAGGTAGTCGTAACTGACTAATTTCTCATGATTTTTGAATAGTCCACTTAGCACTCATTGCATCAGGTAATGCTCACAGGGGTGAAGAAGTGGGATTGAAACTAGTGAAATGAATCACATAGCATCAATCATCACTTCTGGGACTTGCACCCAGTAACCAGGACTTCCTGGGAGGTCACCCATCCCAGAACTCCTTTGGCTCAAGCGCGCTTAACTGTGGATTTTTCCCCACAATCAAGCCCACTTAGCTTGCTACCCCATTTGCAAAACCTTAGAAACTATTGTGCCTCATGAACCACTCAAGAAGAGATCCCTTTACTCTTAGTATTTTAAGTATGAGGGGTTTCCGCAGTGCATCATATTAGATATCATTTTTGGGATTCAACTGTGTTAATTTAGTCATTCATCTATGACCATTTCCATGAGAGGTAGTCGTAACTGACTAATTTCTCATGATTTTTGAATAGTCCACTTAGCACTCATTGCATCGGGTGATGATCACAGGGGTGAAGAAGTGGGATTGAAACTAGTGAAATGAATCACATAGCATCAATCATCACTTCCGGGACTTGCACCCAGTAACCAGGACTTCCTGGGAGTTCACCCATCCTAGAACTCCTTTGGCTCAAGCGCGCTTAACTGTGGATTTTTCCCCACAATCAAGCCCACTTAGCTTGCTACCCCATTTGAAAAACCTTAGAAACTATTGTGCCTCATGAACCATTCAAGAAGAGATCCCTTTACTCTTAGTATTTTAAGTATGAGGGGTTTCCGCAGTGCATCATATTAGATATCATTTTTGGGATTCAACTGCGTTAATTTAGTCATTCATCTATGACCATTTCCATGAGAGGTAGTCGTAACTGACTAATTTCTCATGATTTTTTAATAGTCCACTTAGCACTTATTACATCGGGTGATGCTCACAGGGCTGAAGAAGTGGGATTGAAACTAGTGAAATGAATCACATAGCGTCAATCATCACTTCCGGGACTTGCACCTAGTAACCAGGACTTCCCGGGAGGTCACCCATCCCAGAACTCCTCTGGATCAAGCATGCTTAACTGTGGAGGTTTCCCCACAATCAAGCCCACTTATATTTCTACCCCATTTGCAAAACCTTAACAACTATTGTGCCTCATGAACCATTCAAGAAGAGATCTCTTTACTCTTAGTATTTTAAGTATGAGGGGTTTTCGCAGTGCATTATATTAGATATCATATTTGGGATTCAACTACGTTAATTTAGTCATTCATCTATGACCATTTCCATGAGAGGTAGTCGTAACTGACTAATTTATCATGATTTTTGAATAGTCCACTTAACACTCATTTCATCAGGTGTTGCTCACAGTGTGAAGAAATGGGATTGAAACTAGTGAAATGAATCACATAGTGTCAATCATCACTTCCGTGACTTGCACCCAGTAACCAAGACTTCTCGGGAGGTCACCCATCCCTGAACTCCTCTGGCTCAAGCGCGCTTCATAGTGGAGTTTTCCCCACAAATGGGGTAGCAAGCTAAGTGGGCTTGATTATGGGAAAAACTCCACATTTAAGCGCACTTGAGCAAGAGGAGTTCTGGGATGGGTGACCTCCCGAGAAGTCCTGTTTACTGGGTGCAAGTCCCAGAAGTGATGATTGACGCTATGTGATTCATTTCACTACTTTTAATCCCACTTCTTCACCCTTGTGAGCATCACCCGATGCAATGAGTGCTAAGTAGACTATTAAAAAATCATGAGAAATTAGTTAGTTACAACTACTTCTCATGGAAATGGTCATAGATGAATGAATAAATTAATGCAGTTGAATCCCAAAAATGATATCTAATATAATGCACTGTGGAAGCCCCTCATACTAATAATTAATACTATATAAAATAAAACCAGCATAGTCAAATATTACTGATGGGGGTTGTCCTAGGGAAAAAGTGGATAAAAACCCTAAGATGGACTCATCTGTGTGTTCATTAATAAAATATCCTAGGATGAAGGAAAGCATGGAAATCACATGTCTTGAACCTTATGGGAATTCGGAAGTAGAATATGGGGGATTTAGCTTAGGAATTTCTACATGTGAATGCATGAATGTTTGGAAAATCATGAATCTCTTGGGAAATTCTAGGCCAATATATAGCTTGGTGAGGGCCTCTATAGATAAAGGGACTGATTGGGGGTCATGCTGAAGCTATAGCATCTGGTTAATTGATTCAACATTAATGGTGAAAAGCACTTCTTTATTGGCATTTACAATGGCTCTTTGATCAAGCACATAATGTTGTTGACATAACCTAATGACTTCCTGGCATGGGTGGGTTAATGGGACAACATAATTAGGCAAATGGGATTCCCAGATATGGACTTCTTCTTCATTATCTAAGGATTTCTCATAGCACTAGTTATGAATATCTAGTAGATTAAATTCAACAATGGGATCTGTTATCTTATAATCAACATCAGCCAATGGAATGTGTTCAATGTCTATGACTGGGGGTTGTAAAGAATTGACAACAATAGCAGTGTTAGAAGTCATGGTAGGGGTTGGTTTAGGCACTTTGGAAGCTTCAGGTTTGCTAGAGCTCTGCTTTTTAGGAATTTTGGGCTACTTCTACAACTTTAGACAGTTTGCAGAGGTATTTTTACTTTTAGCATAGGCTTATTAGATAAACGGGCACATTATTGTCTGTTCATTTGGATTTCTTTCCAATTAGGTCTATAAAAAAGTATTTACAGGCTTTTGAGCTAGCTTAAAACAAGAAACAAGGGTTTCCTGAGTCTTTTAATGAGAAATTGGGCTAAAACATCTATTGAAATGAGGCAAAGAGGCTTAGGATACCTTCAAAGGCTTTTATGGCTTAATTTGGTGCTTGAAATGGTTCATTAAATTGTAGAAACTCACAATTGTCCTCCAAAATAGCACGCAACAGTAAAGCAGGGTTGCTGGAAAACATTTTACAGGGTTTGGCGTGTTTTTTGGGCTTTTTGAAAGTTTCTTTTAATTGATTTTTAAGCTCTGAGTGTGTTTTTGTTATTTTGAAGGTCTTTAAAATTGACGGCAGGCTCAAATTTCAGAGAAATACATGTTGTACGCAGGATTTTTGGGCATAAAATGCCGAGAAAACGATGTTTTCACATTTGGGGAGGCTTGCACTGGGTTTATGCGCTGAAAAAGTAGGAAATGAATTCATTTCCAATATTTTGTATGCATATTACGGCTAATGGGAAATGACATTCAATTGCAGTCACATTGGGCGGGAACAACGGTTTCAGGCTTCAAAGGATTGAAAACTGCCAGTGGTTATCGTGTGACATTACGATGGTAAGTGGTTTCGGGGCTAACCCACACGATCCAATAAGAAATGGGAACGTGGAGGAGAGAGGAAGTCACGACACTGCCCATTTCATGCAGATTTTCCATGGGGGTGATCGCGCAACTCTCCTATGAGATAATGTGCTTTTACCGTCGAATCAGGGGTTCGAATGCAGACAATCATGATTGACTGGTGGAGTTGCATTAGGAAGGAGTGGGTTCGGGGTATCATATGTGTGGCGGATTTTTTAAACTTTAATAAACAAATGTTTAATTTAAACTTTAAACTTTGGGTTTATGAAATAAAGGAAGATTTAGCTTTATGTATTAATTTAAACCTTTAAAAATGTTTAAATCATACATATGGGTGTAATGTTCCCAAAATTTTAGCTTCCAAGCTAAATGGAACATTAGAGTTAGCAGTAGCTGTAGCCGGTAAATAAATGGGTAGAAAAGCCCATAAGTCTCCTAAGGAGGATAAAAACACTCCAAGTGTGAAAGGAGAGACTCTTTCTAGCTCAATAAGACACCTCCATGTGTGAACAGGGTTAAATTGAAGCTGCTTTGACTAAGTCAACAACGTAGTTTTAGTGGAGGAGGAATCCTATGATGGATAACACAATTTTGGAGGGAAATGTAACTTAGTTAGAAGTAACCTAAGTGAGTGGGGCCAAGGGCAAGAAAACTCGTATCTTATTTAAGGAAGAGGATGGCAACATTATTCATCATGTTGTAGATTATTATTCTTGAATGCCAAGGATTGTTGTTGCTTTGCTGCTTAGCAAAGCTGCAGTGTTGTTTAGCACTGGGTGTTCCCGGGCAGGAATCCCACCTCTTTCCTTTGAGGAGCTAATTGGGAGAGTTTGCATTCATCATTCCACATCAGGTTTTTAGTCCAAGTTTCAACCATCTACATCAGCACAACTTTGTTGGAGATTGTGTATTGTTGCTAGGTGCAGCAGTGGAAGGGATTGAAATCCCGGCTTCTGAGCTAGTTTCTCATTGGAGGAAATTTTCCTTCACTTGAGAGATCTGTTTGGAGGGCTCCCAAAATTATTTCAGATCTGTGGTATCAGACCACACATTTCTCATACCCTCCCAGCGTTGTTTCTGCTAGGGAGTGTGTTATTTTGGAGGCAGTGTTTATGGCATGGTTTGGTGGCTCCATTGCTGAGTTTCGTTGTGATTGCGAGGTTCATCCTTTCATGGGAGGAAGCCCTTGAGGGATATACATTAGATCATAAATATTTCATCCTTGTACACTCATGTTCTTCACTGTTGCAGTGATTTTTCAGTAATTTTCTGAATATCACATATGTATACAAAGTGTCTGGACAAGAAACCCTTGTCGGTTTCTTTTGTAACTTGTATAAGGAGACTAGATCTTTTTTTCTTTAGCATTTTAATCAATATATGAGTAGATATAATTGTTTCATTTATTTATGTGTGAAAACCCTCTCTTATACTACATAGTCCATTAAGCAGCAACTCCGGTAAAATGCAGTTTTGGGGTTTTAGCACTTTTTGGCAATCCTAGGTGTGGGAGATCTGTTTAACCCACCTAGTATGGTTTGTTTTAGCTCATTTCTTTGATTTAGGTTTCTTATTGATTAATATATGGGATAAAAGAGTCCATTTCACTTTTTTATTGCATATGTTGCTGGAAATGTGTTTTTGATGCTTGATTTATGAGAAATCCCGAAAAAGGAACATTACAGTGGTATCAGAGCATGATCTTTGGCTCAGCCTGTGAGATCCAGCTATCAGAAAAAGGAGAGATGGATAGAAGCCAGAAATATTCAGTATGCAATATAATAAAGGAATACAAGCTCACAAAGATTCTTCCAAAATCTATGAAGATATTTCAAGAAGAGCTGAAGAAGATGAGATTGGAGTTGGGATCTCCAAAGGAGGTTGATTCTAGAGCTGAATCTAGATTTTCACATGGTGAGTGTGAGCATGTAGCTACACTCCATGATGCACAGCACAGTAAAATAACAAGAGCTATCCTGAGATGGATGAGAGGAGGAAAAATGCCTAAGAGGAGAACTCTTAGTGATTTGTTGCAGGAATATGAATCTCAAACTGAGAGGTTTAGAGATCATATTCATTTACAGGACTTTTTCAAGATCCAGGTGGAGAAGAGCAAGCAACACGATGTAGATAGATTTCTGTTATCTACTTTTTCTGGATCACCTACATGTTCAGCTGGAACTTGGGTGAAGGAGCTAGATTTCTTTTTTGCAGCTGCACCATATTTCTGAAGATGAAGCCATCAAATTTGCAGTGCTACATTTCAGAGGTAAGGCTCATGCATGGTGGATTTTTGAATCTTGTTCTTTAAAGAATGCCAACACTTTCCCTTATGCAAGATTCATAGAAACATTGATGGGAAGGTTTTGTGAAAAAATTCCTAAGGCATATGAGAAAACAAAATCCTCGCATGTGATGGAGGAAACTCCATTTCAGAAAACCATGGAGGAGTTGATGTCTTGCATTACACTTTGTTGGAAGAAAAACCTCCAGTTCATATTCTTGGACAAGAGGACATGAGGATATATTTTTCACAAGAGGATCCAACTATTGAGATGTTTTCCATACACATTGATGAAGATGAGGGAAACAACGCTGTCACATCTAGAGCACATCCAGTGCCTCATGTAGAGGGAGGAGGAGCACATGCTCCCACATGAGGTATTCTTGTATCTTTGCAAGAAGTTCCCCAGGATCTCATAAATAGAGGTCTAAGCACAATCATTATGCAGCATGGTTGTGTAGCATTGCAGCTGGAAAGAGGAGGAAGGGAGGGAGAGCAACATCATTTGATGAGAGGAACACACCCTTCTCTATTTTAGAGATCCAGTGCAAGAAAGAGGTAGATTGTATTGCACTGTGAGAGCAAGGGAAAGTTTACCCAACCACATGAGAAGTCTACTCTTGACATTGATGTCTCACTACATGGAGGCATTCCACCTAGGAGGCCACTTGATCTTCAGTTGATGAGAGATATCTTGTCTTTGGGATCACCACTCTTGGATTTTTGAGAGGTGAAGAGTTTGGAGGATAAATTTGGCATGGGGGATGTCAAAGTAGCAGGCAGCAGCATGAGTGGAGCTTCACATGCCAGATCACCAGCGTTGTCACTAAGGAGTATTGATCCTTATTGGAGATCTCAGCTTTTGGTAGAGTACTCCAAGGATCTTGGTGCATGCATGATCCTTGATGACCCGGATGGAGATGATAGATACTTGGTGGATGATGTGGTCATCTATTCCTATGGAAGGATCTTCTTGACTAGATCTTTTAGTCTCAAGGAGAAGCTACTACATGCAGCACATAACTACTTCTCTTCTATGCACTTTGATGCGTATTTCCATTTGATGGAGGAGTTCACTTGGGAGGGCATACAACAGGACATATATCAGCATATGGAGAGATGCATAGCCTGGATGGTGATAGAGAGGATTTCAAAACCACCTTCTTTCTCATTGGGAGTGGGGGAGAACTTTCAGTTGAGTCATTTCAGCTCAAGACCTCGAGTACATGATGGAGGAGGTATACTTTTACATTTTGTATTATAATTCTTTTACTTATTTGAGCAGCATGATGTATCAAGAATAATTGCTTCTTATTGCATATTGTATAATGATGTACTTACAGCTACTTGTGGCATTGATATTGGCTATCCTTTTGATGAGCTGTGGGGGAAGCCATATGTCTCTTGGTGTGCACCAATGACACGATATCATGACTTCATGTTTTCATCTTATGAGATGACTATGGAAGCAAACAAGTGGCTGGAAAAGAACTTGTTATTTCTTATTTTGATGCAGGCCAAGGATGCACTGCACTAGTTCCATGAAAGGGACCATGATTCACTCTCCAGTTGCCACTTGGAAACTTTTTCTCATTGTACTTTGCTTCCATATGTTGCTGATATGTATATGTTCATAGGGAGCTTTGTTTGGAGAGTGGGATTGAGATTGGAGGTGCCCATTGGGAGCATGATTCTCCTCACTTTATATCCAGTAAATTTTAGGCAGAACCATGGGCAAACCATGATTGCCACATCACACTTTTTCTCTTCTTGTGTGAGGAACCACTTGGAGAACTTGAGGAGGCACTTCATGGCTGATTGTTTTGTTGGAACATCATACAAGTTGGCCATCATGATCTTACTCTATGACTTGTATGAGGGAGAGAGGAGGCAACAACAAAGGTTGTTGTTTCTATGGTTGCACTTGGGAGAGTATGGGAAAAATTATTCCCATACTTTTCATGATATTTCTGAAGAGAAGGAAGGCACATTCATGGTGCAAGGAGGATACCCTTCAATATCGGAGGATCATGAGAGACTTCCATGCCGGAAGATGATCTTCTCACATAGCAGCATGATGGTGGATGGCTTTGGCATGTGGAATGTCAAAGGGAGAAGTCATGGAGCCTTATTCTTAAGGCCTACATCACTGTCACATGGGAGTGTGTTCTTATTGATGGAGTGTTCCAAAGAGTATGTGTATCCCTTCTTCATGCAGATTTTTGTGAGGGAATCCTCATGGGGGAGCTTATACATGGACCTCACTTTTAGCCTATTCAATATGTATGGTAGGAAATTCATTTCTATACTTTTTGAATACTCCATTGAGTATTTGTACTTTTCAACCATGTTTGAACAATGCATTGCTCCTCAAAAGAGCAAGCGTATTTTTGGGTTTCATGGTCACTTTAGGGCCAATGTTTATGATGATAGTAGCCCATCTATACATGACTTTGGGCAAGTGTATTATTATTTTATATATGTACAACTGATATACATTGATGCTTACTTCCCCATGTTGGGAGAACAAACATATACAACTTGTAACTTGTTGTAAGACCACTTGCCTTATGACATTCTCAACCAGCAGTTGGGAGAACTACACTGTATCCACCAGAGAGACCATATGTATCATCCAAACTTACACATGACCTTTAGCCATTTTATGATTTCGATGCCACGTGGTGATGATGTTCCATTCATCTTGAATGGGATGGTTTGGGTTGGCATGACTCATGATTTTGGGGGAAGAGTCCTTAGAGGCTCAATATTCTTCTTTCCATTGAAGGGAAATCATGTTTCAGCCCAAGATCAGCATGCCCTCTACAGTTATCATGAGTGGAGAGGAGGACAACATGGGATAGGCCCTCTTGCCTATCATGTACATTCATTCAGCCCACCTTCATTTCAGGAGCACAAGGTGGAGGAGACTTTTCATGAGTTACCATGTTGGAGGGTGACTCACTTCATTTGGATGATAGCATAGGTGAAGGAGGCACTCATTCACCATTTTGGTCATCACTCCTACTTTTTGGAGGCAATGAGACACTTAGCAGGTTTCCATTCACACTTTCCACCTTTGATTGATGCAGACACTTTGGTTTTGCACACTTGGGAGGAAGCATTGGATGACAATATATTTGCAGATTCTCTTGATGCAGTGATGGAGGCTATTGATGGGAGGCCACATAAGGAGGAGGGGAGATATTTTTCTCTCCTTATGCATTTTATTTAGGACAAGAAAATATTTTGGAGGGGAGGACTGTAATGTTCCCAAAATTTTAGGTTCCAAGCTAAATGGAACATTAGAGTTAGCAACAATTGTAGCTGGTAAATAAATGGGTAGAAAAGCCCATAAGTCTCCTAAGGAGGATAAAAACACTCCAAATGTGAAAGGAGACACTATTTCTAGCTCAATAAGACACCTCCATGTGTGAATAGGGTTAAATTGAAGCTGCTTTGACTAAGTCAACAACACAGTTTTAGTGGAGGAGGAATCCTAGGATGGATAACGAAATTTTGGAGGGAAATGTAACTTGGGTTAGAAGTAACCTAAGTGAGTGGGGCCAAGGGCAATAAAAATCATATATTATTTAAGGAAGAGGATTGAAGCATTATTCATCATGTTGTAGATTATTATTCTTGGCTACCAAGGATTGTTGCTGCTTTGCTGCTTAGCAAAGCTGCAGTGCTGTTTAGAACTGGGTGTTCCCGGGCGGGAATCCCACCTCTTTCCTTTGAGGAGATCATTGGGAGATTTTTAATTCATCATTCCACATCAATTTTTCAGGCCAATATTCAGCCATCTACATCAGCGCAACTTTTTCGGAGATTGTGCAGTGTTCTTGGGTGCAGCGGTGGAAGGTATTGGAATCCCGTCTTCTGAGCTAGTTTCTCATTGGAGGAAAGTTTCCTTCACTTGAGAGATCTGTTTGGAGAGCTATTAGACTTATTTCAGATCTATGGTATCAGAACACACATTTCTCTTACCCTCCCAGCGCTATTTCTACTAGGGAGTGCGTTATTTTGGAGGCAGTGTTTATGGCATGGTTTGGTGGCTCCGTTGCTGAGTTTCCTTGTGATTGAGAGGTTCATCCTTTCATGGGATGAAGCCCTTGAGGGATATACATCAGATCAGACATATTTCAGCCTTGTACACTCATGTGCTTCAGTGTTGCAGTGATGTTTCAGTAATTTTATGAATATCACATTTGTATACCGAGTGTTTGGACAAGAAACCCTTGCCGGTTTCTTTTGTAACTTGTATAAGGAGATTAGATATTGTGTTCTTCAAAATTTTAATCAATATATGATTATATATAATTTTTTCCGTCATTTATGTGTGAAAACCCTCTCTTAGGCTGTGTAGTCCATTAAGCAGCAACTCTATTAAAATGCATTTTTGGGGTTTTAGCACTTTTTGGAAATCCTAGGTGTGGGAGATCTGTTTAACCCACCTAGTATGCTTTGTTTCAGCTCATTTCTTGGATTTAGGTTGCTTATTGATTAATATATGGGATCCAAGAGTCCATTTCACTGTTTTATTTCATATGTTGCTAGAAATGCGTTTTTGATGCTTGATTTATGAGCAATCTTGAAAAAGGAACATTACAATGGGTGTGGGTTAATATTTATATAGTTTTTGAACATTTTCAAATTTGTTCAAAAAACATAGGGGGCAAGATATTTAAATATATATATGTTAAACCAATGGAGTATGAAGGCATTTGGACTTGCTCACTTTCAAATCTTATTTTATCTCTTTTTTCTTTTGGGGTCTATATTTTTTCCAAGTCCTTTGATCCTTTTTTTAAGGAATTTTTACCCTCTTTTTGGCCTTTTATTTTTTTTTCCTTTTTCAAAATATGGGAAAACAACTTGCATAAATCAAGGTATGTACATATTTACAAGATTATCAAGGTCATTTAAAAATTTATGAACCCTATTATTATAGGACCCTAACAAAACCTACCTATTATCCAATGCTTCATAAATATGAATAATGCTCTATCCAACATCCCCCACTATGGATAATCTCTCCTATGATGATGCTTTCCACAAGTCCAACATTGCAAAGGCTTCCTTCCATCACTGTTGTTCTACTCCTCAAACTAAATTTCCTGTCCTCTTTCAACTGCATTGGATTTCTTGTATGTCACTTCATTCTCCTTGTTACTCGAATCTTGAGGTATTCCTCGCTTCTTATCCAAATTTCCTTTAGACTTGTGATTCTCTTTCCAATGAAGCTTAGGCTAAGAATTACACTTATACTACTCATAACAATGCTTCAACTTCCTAGTTACTTCCTCTTATGTATGAGGCTCATCATACTCAAAATTATCATTGAATGCTAATGGAAATCCAATAATTAATATTTGAACCTTTGTCTTCTCATCCTTAAGATATCTTACATACCTCAACAACTCCAGAAACTTAGTTGTATACTCTTCATCTACCATAAATACCATCTTGAAATCATACAACTCATTAGCCTTACCATCATAATATCTCTCTGACAGCTACTTCTTCCTAAAGAGTCTATTAAAATCATGCAAACTTAACTCCTTTGTATTGATGCCCTTAACGTGATTCACATCTTCCCATCATATGTTCACTTTTCCTTTGATACTGGAAATGGCTATCTTGGCTTTCATGTTCTCTATATAATTATGTAGCTCGAAGAACTTCTTCATCCCAAGAAATCATGCTTATGTATTTTCTGGTTTCTTCAATTCTTCATCAAATATAGTAGGTTTGGATTTCTTTAACTCATTTGGAGAGTGTCCCCTCTCACTCCTCTTGTAATAATTATAGAAATCATGACCATGATGTTTCTCCAATCTAGAGCTATATTAGAACTCATAACCACTAGCTCTTATGTCAAGTGTATGGATCAATTTCCCCCCTCTGACTATGTCATCCCTGTTTGAACTATGTCTACCATGATACCTACTACCATATGTCCCATTAGTCCTTTACTCCTTTCCATAATTTATTTGTGGTTTTCCCTATCTCTACAAATATGATAATCTCTAAAGGATCACTGCATTGACCTTTGCTTCCTTCTCCTATACTCTGGAAATAATTTCCTGTTACTGGATTATCCTGTCATTATCCACCTTGAAACTCTTGTTTTTTCCTTTATAATTCTTAGAATATATTATATTTCAGGAGAATACTCTTCCCTATGTTTCTTAGCTGATCTATAAGGATAGTCACGTGAAATCTAATCCACCATCTTGCTTTTCATCTCTAATCTTCTTCTTCCTGCAAACATACCATGTTAGATAAGCCAGCTATAAACATAACCAAACATACCTTAATGTGTTTAAGGGGTTGCTATCTTGTCTGCACAAATCATTCCAGAATACCACGATATATATATATATATATATAACATCCACATATGAATCACCTCAACATACCAACATCATCGACCTCTGCAAACAACACAACTGCAACAATTACCATCGCGAGAAATAAACAACATGCATGCATGATAAATACATAAAAAATTAGACATGCATACATAGAAATCACATCTACCTCAAGGTCTAGTGTTGCAACCCCACTCTGATACCACTGTGTAACTCCCAACCCCACATTTTCCCACTTTAACCTGCTCACCAAGGTAAACTTTAGATGAGAGTTACTAACCATAACCGAATTTCTAATATGAACTTATGTAAATGGGTATGCATGTCCATAAATGACTGGAAACATCCAGTGACACATGATGAAAATGTTATCAACCTAAATTGACCCAAAACTATATATTTTTAGTTTTGTTTCCTTAAATTTAACACAACTTTCTATTTTTGGCAGTTTTTTCGATTCTAAACTTCCAAGGTCATTTTGAGGGCATAAATGACATTTTCAAGGAAAAAACAAAGAATATAAAAGTGTTAAAATATATTTCACATATTTTCTTCTTGGCCTCCTTGTAGAGATCTTCGAAATGAGGAATTATATTAGCCAAATGGAGATCATATGCCAAATTTACCGTGTACCACATATCACCCGACCATAGATTGGGTTGAACCAAATATCCCTTGGATCCAATCACTCCCAAAAAATATTCCATGCATGAATGTGGGATCTCATGGAATAAACCAAGACAAAACCAACTAGGGATTCCAAACACCAAATTAGCTCAACCCTCAACCATAGTGATTCCACCTCTACAGTCCATACATCACTAGCACCAACTAGATGATCTCTACCTAAGTTTTACAGGGCTCAAGGAACTAGTAACTCAAACTACAACCTTCCAGGGCTCTACAACGTTTTTCCAACCCGACTCCAAGGACTAGTAACTAAACCAACCAAGGGATCTAAATTGTTTGTCCCAACCTAGGCTCCAAGACTAGTAACTAAACCCAAGTTGTTCCAGGGATTCCAGATCATTTTGTCCAACCCAATGTAATATTTCTAAATGAGCCTACAACTAATCAGAATATTAAAACTTTGTTTTTTCACATAGATAGGTGAATAAGTGGGTGGGGAGACCCATAAAACTATTTATTGTGAATAAAACCACTTCTCATGCGAAAGTGGATCATATTTCTCAGCTTAATTGAAGCACCCTTGGTGTGAAAGGGGTTGAAGCGTTTTGACTGGGTCAAACTTGATCAAATATACAATGATGTCATGGAGGAGTGGCCATCAATGAGGCACAATGTAGTTTTAGATGGAGATGCCTTGTGTGAAAGAAGTGTTATCATTGGATGTGGTTTAGGGTTTGCAAGCTCTTAACTTATAAAAGGAAGAGGATGGCAGAATTAGAAGGTGGTTGATGATTATTATGTTTCTGAATATATTTTATTTTTAGACATATATCTTTCTCTTGTTGTTTAGCTAAGAATGAATTTTGTTTAGCATTGGGTGTTCATGGTCGGGAATCCCAACTCTCCCCATTGAGTAACACTTGGGAGAGTTTGTATTGCATTGTCCACTATCTGGCTTAGGGAAAAGCTTCTTCTTTCAACTACAACACATATCTTGTTGAGGGTTTGACTGTTTTTGCAAGCTGTATCAAGTGGAGATTAGATCTTTCAGATCTAGTCCATTTCTATGCTTCTTCTCAGTGGAGGAGGGTTCTACTTCATTGGGAGAACAATATTGAAGATATTGAGCATAATTTTCAAATCTTGGCTACATGCCAACTGTATTTTGTTCCCTACAGTGTAGTATAGATCCAGATCTATGTTATTTCTGTAGGTGCAGTTTCAGGGTGGTTTAGCACATGAGTTGGAGAGTGATTTTCCTAGTGTTGGGGATCTTCCCTTCACTTTGGAGATATATTGGAGGAGATCAATCTATTTTTTATATCACATCAGATCCACTTTCTAGATCTAAATATTTCTATAGATCTGTAGTCTTAAATCTCATATCTACATCTTGTACTTGGTGTTTTGCTGAAAACCCCAAGGTGTTTCTATAGAGGAGCTTGTATAGTGCATGGATATGCTATAGATCTAACATTTTGACCACATACTTGCTTTAGATCTGATGTGTAATCTAAAACTGTTGCAATGCCAATAAAATAACACTGTAAGTCTATTCTAGTCTTTATATATTATTGCAACACCTCATTTTGATGGATTTTTTTCATTGGAGGCTTCCTTTTCTTGTTATGCATCTTATGGGCCACTTTTTTACATACATTTTGTTTGCTGTAATAACAAATGAAAGGTATCCATATTGGTCTCATACTTTTTCTATGATGATCTGCATTATTTTCCTATATTTCCGCATTGTATTGTTGCATTCCCCATTTGGGAATATTACAGTGGTATTAGAGCATCATCTTGGCACATCCTATGCTTTCTAAAAATCCAATATGTATTATGAAGAAGGAGATCCTCTTATTGATAGAGAGAAGAGGTATCAAAAGAGAAGACACAGAAGATTATATTATATTGATGAGAAAGAATACAAGGGTAAAACCCCATTATCTAGAGGAATGAAAGGGAAGGAGATCACAAGACTTATTCTTCAAACTATGCATGAGCTTAAAAGAGAAATTGAGGGAATGAGGAGGGAAAGACATGAAGATCCCTCAAGAATATTTTCACATGAAGAAAGCCCCAATTCTTCATATTATGTGTGTGAGCATTCAACCACATAATCAGATCTGCAACATTATACTATGCCCAGATTTACTGCAAGCGAGATGGAGGAAGAAGATGCACCAAAGGAGGAGAATTTGAGTGATTATCTTCATGAGTATGAATATCAATATTGGAGATTCAAGGAGCACTTGAAATTCCAAGATTTTTTGCAACTCAAGGAGGAAAGAAGACCTAACAAGCATAACAGAAGCAGAAGAGGTAGATTATTTTTGCCAAATTTTGATGGATCCTCCACATGCACAACCAAGGATTGGATAGATCAGCTAGGCTCATATTTGCATCTACATCAAGTTTTAGAAAAGGAAGCCCTTAGGATATCATCACTACATCTTAAATGTAAAGCTTATGCTTGGTGGTTATTCGAATCGTTTTCATTAAGAAATGCAAATACATCTACTTATCCAAGATTCACTAAGATATTAGTGAAGATATTTGATGTAAAACAATCTAAAACATATTTGATTGAGCTAGAAAAACATGAGCATTCAAAACCTTTGCATGAGTTGTAAAGATCTATTACACCAACTCCACTTTAGATTTATATTGAAGGGGATAAAAACTTGTGTGATACCTTGCCAAGGGAAAGATCCCCATTGCATGAAGAAATTTCTTCTCAAAAGGAAGAAATGGTGATTCCTTTTTCAAGGGAAGACCAAGATCTAAGGTCTCTCATTGTTGATAAGGTATTTTCAAATATTGATGAGGAGAAAGAGCAGGAAGGTAGTAACAACACTGTCACTTCAGAAGCAGAACCATCACCACATGGGGACAGGCATGAAGTTATTGCTTCAAGAGGAGGAGCTTTTGCATCTTTGCAAAAGGTTCCCAAGGAGCATCAGGTGAGAGTAGTAATGGGTAGTAACACCTTGATCCAAGGAGGAGGAGAAAGGGTGGATAAACATCCAAGGATGAGGAGCATGCACCTTTGTTTATTTCAAGGGGTTTATATTCAGAAGAAGGAGAATGATTTATGCAGTAAAGGGAGAGACAAATCAGTCCACTCATTTACAAAGTCTACCTCAGATTTTGGGAGACCCCCTGATTGGAAGATGAATAAAGTGTTCTCTCAACTTAGTGCAACATTGACATATTTGAATAAGGAAGGAGCCTTGGGAAAAGCTACTACAATGCTGAGAACCTTTGATGGGTTCCAAGGAGAGGCATGGGCCAAAATATGGAAGTTTTGGAAGGAAGATACCTTTCAAAAGGAGGTTGACTTCCATGTACTTCAATCTTGTCTTAGGTAAGATCAGCTGCAAGAGAGACAACAAAGGTGGTGTGACATTACTCTAACATGTGGCTTTGGCATTGAGCGTGTCAAATATGAGACCCATGATATGATAGGAATTTGAGTCCCAACTCTTAGTAGAATATTCCAAGAACCTCTTCACATGTAAGGTTCTTGATGGGAAAATGGAAGATAGGAGGTATAGAGTGGTTGATGGTGTCATTTATTTTCATGATCAGATCTATTTGACTAGAGACTCAAAGCTTAAAGATAAAATACTATATGTAACCTATAATATCTTGCTTTCCAATCCCACTGGTTTCATTAGAACCTCCCATACTATTTTGGAGGGATTCATGTGGGAAAAATTCGAAGAGGGGATGCACAATCATATGATAAAGTGCATGGATTGTTTGGATTGTGAGGAGAAACACAACTCTTGGGAAGAGTTATCATCACCACCTCCTTACTCATGGGGTGTGCAAGGGAGCTCATCCATGAGCTATCTCACTGATTTAAACCAAGTGTATGGTAAAGATTGTATTTTTGAACATCATGATATATTTAATATATATTTGCATTTTATTACCACACATGTGTAAGGCATTGCTCCAAGAGGGGGCACTCTTTCCTATTTGCTTTGTGGGATACTTGGAGCCATGAACAATGATGATGATGATCGTTCCCTAGGAGATTTAGGGGAGATGATGTATTCTTTATGGTGTGCCTCATTGACACCAAACAATATAAACTTTCTCCAAGTGTGTGAGGAGAATGGGGCATCAAACAAGTGGTGGGAGGAGCACTTGTTATATCATATTCTGTGGCAGTTAGGAGAAAAACTGCGCTGGTTGGAAATGAAGGACCATTGTCCTTATCCTTTACTACACATGGAAGCTAGCATGAATTTTATTCTGATTCCATATGTTGATGATGTTGTTATCTTTGTTGGGAACATGATTTAAGGGATGACACATTGGTTTGATGGACACTTATTATATCATGTTTTGAGACAGTAAGAAGAAGAACAACACTGGTCTCAATTGAGGGACTATTGTCAACATCCAAGATGTCATATGACACTTATTCCATATTTCTTTTGGAGCCCATATGGTGATGATACTCTGCTCACTATATGCATGGGGGATTGGGCAAGGAGGCTCCCTAGAACCAATGAGTGGAATCATGAGATTCCAAGTATCTTTTGGTCTCATGAGGATTATATTATTGCAACCCAAGATCAACAGCTCCAAATTTATCATAAATGGAGGGAGAGACAACATAATTTGGACAAATTTATCTCTCATTTTCAGCCATGCAGCCCCTACACATTGCATAAGCAGAGGATTGGTTACTATTTCTATGAGCTACCAAGGATGGCTCACTTTGTTTGGATGATAGCATGGATATTGGAGTTTCTCATTGGGGTTGAAGCACCCAATATTTATCATCTATCATGCCTTAAGGAGGCCAATGGACAACATATAACTCTTTCAATATATATTCCACTTCTTAATGATTAAATCTATTTGGTTTATTCACCAAAGGAAAACTTGTATTTTTGGGAGGAGACATATCCATTGGAGATTTTGAAATGTCCTTCTAGTTTCTTGAGGACAAGCAAGATTTTGGAGGGGAGGATTGTAATATTCCTAGATTAGCCTACAACTAATGGGAATATTAAAACTTTGTTTTGTCACATAGACAGGTGAATAAGTGGGTGGGGAGACCCATCAAAATATTTATTGTGAATAAAACCACTTCTCATGTGAAAGTGGATCATATTTCTCAGCTTAATTGAAGCACCCTTGGTGTGAAAGGGGATGAATCATTTTGACTAGGTCAACCTTAACGAAATCTAAAACGTTGTCATGGAGGAGTGGCCATCAATGAGGCACAACGTAATTTTAGATGGAGATGCCTTGTGTGAAAGAAGTGTTATCATTGGATGTGGTTTACGGTTTGCAATCTCTTAACTTATAAAAGGAAGAGGATGGTAGCATTAGAAGGTGGTTGAGGATTATTATGTTTCTGAATTTTTTTTCTATTTAGAAATATATATTTCTCTTGCTATTTAGCTGAGAATGAATGTTGTTTAGCATTGGGTGTTCCTAGTCGGGAATCCCACCTCTTCCCATTGAGAAGCTTTTAGGAGAGTTTGTATTGCATTGTCCACTATCTGGCTTAGGGCCAAGCTTCTTCTTTCAACTACATCATAGATACTGTTGAGGGTTTGACTATTTTTGCAAGATGCAGCAAGTGGATATTAGATCTTTCAGATCTATTCCATTTCAGTGCTTCCTTTCAGTGGAGGAGGGTTCTACTTCATTGGGAGGACAATATTGAAGATATTGAGCATCATTTTCATATCTTGGCTGTAGGCCAGCTGTATTTTGATCCCTAAAATGAATTATAGATCCAGACATGCACTATTTTTGTAGGTATAGTTCCAGGGTGGTTCATCACACCAGTTGGAGAGTGGTTTTCCTAGTGTTGGGATCTACCCTTCACTTTGGAGATTTGTTGAAGGAGATCATTCTATTGTTTATATCAAATCAGATCCACTTTCCAGATCTAAATATTTCTATAGATCTACAATCTTAGATCTCATATCTACATCTTTTACTTGGTGTTTTGCTGAAAACCCCAAAGGGGTTCTATAGAGGACCTTGTATAATGCATGGATCAGCTATAGATCTAACTTTTTGTCGAAATACTTACTCTAGATCTGATGTGTAATCTATAGCTATTGTAGACCCAATGAAATAACATTGTAAGGCTATTCCAGTCTTTTTATATGGTTGCGACACCTCATTTTGAGGGATTTCTTTCATTGGAGGATTCCTTTTCTTGTTATGCATCTTATGGGCCACTTTTTTACATACATTTTGCAGTTGTAATAAAAATTGAAAGGTATCTGTATTGGTATCTTTCTTTGTCTATGATCATCTGTGTTATTTCCCTATCTTTCTACATTTATTGCTGCATTCCCCATTTGGGAATATTATAGCAAAAAAAAAAAGGAACAAGAACACCAATGATAAAGAAACAAGTGGAAAATCCCACACCATCATGGGTATATAGGAAATCGCAGGGCAAGGCTAAAACCACTATCACTCCAGGGAACTCTATATGCCCATGACAACAAATAACCAAAAAATCACATGGATGTACCATGCATCCAGAAATCAACAAGGAAATCACACATGTAATTTATTACCTGCAAAGTAATATATTTCTAGCTTCTAATCCAATTGTTCCCTTGTTCTTTGTTTATTCCCTTTCCTTATTTATCTAATCCAAGTGAATACTAGAGTGCTTCAATAATTCTCCAAGAATTATATAAGTGTGAAAGAGCATGAGAGAGAATGATAACTCCAAAAATAAACTAAAAAAAGGCCGTGAAATGATCCTCATAAGCCTTTTTATCATTGAGGCCTCTATTTTCTTCATTTTCCTTAATTTTCATTCTAATCTCATAACCGTGCAAATATATGTCCCTTCACCTTCCTTTTCTCCTATTTTCCTTTATTTTCATAAATAAATTCCAATTAATGCATCTTTTCCCTTGGAAATTCCTTTTCCAATTTCCATTGCCATAAATTAATCACAAGTGATACCCATCACTATGTTTTTTCCAACATTCAACTTCGAATACATGTCTCATGACCTTGGTTTTATTTTATTTACATATAAAATCAACCAGGGGTTGTTACAAAAACATAAATAATTGAAGGTATATTAAGAAGATACAAACCCAATGAAAATAAACCCATATGAATTTGGGAATCAAATTTTATATATATTAACAACGGAAAAGGAAAATAAAAAAATAGAAATTGATTGTCGACTTGACCAAGAAACAATTTCTATGGTTTTTAAACACTTACCAAATATGGTAATATGGAGGTCACATAATCATTTTATACCATAAAGATATGTTAAAAAATCCATACGTATGATAAGTAACTATACCAAGACAGTAAAATAAATTTCAAGTGAAAAAATGTCTTGTGAATAAAATGACAATACTAATTTGAAAAAACAAGTTTAACATGATGAATCTATGAAGGAAAAATGACAAATAGAATTTGAAAGGGATTGATGTAATACACAAGCTCTGTTTTGCTAAAAACGTTTACCTCATAGTTAAAAAAACTATGTATCTTGTAGAAAGAACACATTGTATAAGTGAAGCCAATGGGAGCTTAACACTAAAGATTACTAATAACCTAATACAAAATTTGAATACAATATAGAGAAGAGACTAGATAGAGATGAAAGCATAAGTGATATAGATCCTGCCAACACCAAAATGAAAACAAAAATGCGAGATGACATAGTGATTAGAGTACACAAAAAAACCCTAAATTGTTGTAAACCATAGATTAAATATGCACAAATAGATATTGTTCATACTAGGGTTCTCACGTGATGTGGTTTCACCACAATATTTTAACATGTTGAGTAATCTAGTTGCATCGAAGTATCAATAAACATGTATTAAAACTTAGAGTAAGGTGCGTTTATAAAATTATAAACCACATGCATGTTGTGAATAAGGTCCTAAACATTGATACATGTAGATTGATAAATATATGTTATATATAACATGTTCGGTCAAAGATTAGAAAATATGGTGGATGTGTTCTAATAATAAATATATTGTTGTCGATCATTGTAGGAACAAATATATGGATGTATTAGTAATCCAAATTCTAGCATATGAAGGAAATAAATATATTTAAAAAATAAAATAAGAGATATATATATAGAGAGAGAAAGGGGTTAAATAAAATAAGACATATATATATATATATATATATATATATATATATATATATCGATCGAGAGAGAGAGAGGGGTTGTGTATGAAATTGATGATCAATGAATTTATCCAGAATGGGATAGAAAGGGAAGATAATTATTTCTTATATACTTTTCTTTGACATCAAATAAAGAAAAAAATTATGGTCAATGAGTAGGCATCGAAGTATTATGTCATGGTTATTAAGGAGTTATGATTCATGATATTTATACAAGGAATTAGAAATCTCTATTAATGTAAAATATAGGTTTTTAGTGACGTGGTTTCTAGTGTTAGTTGTTAAAAATATTTCTTTTGAATTAACACTCAAAGCTTAAAATAAGAGTGTGGTTATTGGGTTTGTAAAATAAATCATAGAAAAACCAACTTATATATATATAACAAATAATGGTTATAATGGGGTTTATTACAAGAGGTTCATTATAAGTGGCATTTTTATAACCCTATTTGACACCATAATGACAGTCATAAGCTTCTTAAAGAAAAAGACTAAGGCATTCGAATATTTTATAATCTAGAAGGTATTGGTCGAAAATGAAATTGATTTGAAGATCAAATGTCTTATACCAGATAATGATGAAGAATTCACTTCCTAGGTATTTCAACAGTACTGTGATGAAAATGGAATAAAAAGGAAATTCTCAACAGCAAGAACACTGAAGCAAAATGGAGTTGTTGAAAGAAAAAAACATAACTATATAGGAAATGGCCAGAAAAATGTTAAATGAATGAAAATTAGATGATAAATTATGGTTTCAAGCAATCAATACAGTCGTATTCATTATAAATAGAGGTTTTATAATGAGAAATTGTAACATGAATCCATACAAATTCAAGAAAGGAAGCACCAAAAACAATCTCCATGTGAAAGTGGATCAAGATAACCTAAAAATTATCGAGGTATATGTAGACGATATAATTTTTGGAAGTAATGATGACATATTAAGTAAAAAAAATTCCACAAAGATGCAAACTTAGATTGAAATATCTCTAATTGGCTAGCTGACATACTTTTTAGGGCTTCAGATGTCTTAGAAGGATAAATGAATATTTATATATCAAACAAAGTACATCAAGGAATTCTCAAGAAATTCAAGATGGAAGATTGCAAGCTTGTCCTTACACCAATGGTAACATGTTGCAAGTTAAGTTTAGATGATTCGTCAAAGGATGTGGACCAGAGGCTTTATAGATCTATGATAAGAAGTCTTCTATATGTGATAGCTTCTCGTCCAAACATATGCAGGAAGTTGGAAAGTACCAATATTCCAAGCAGCACCAAAAGAATCTCATATTATTTTCATCAAAATAATTCTCCAATATCTTAAGGGCACAACATAATATGGTTTCTTTTATCCCAAAGGAAAAAATCTAGTTATCCAAGCTTATACAGATGCATATTGGCAAGAAGTTTTGATGATCGAAGGAGTACCAATGGAGGAACATTCTTTCTAGGTGGTTGCCTTGTTTCATGGTTAAGTAAAATATAGTCTTCAATCTCTTTATCCACAACAGAAGCAACATATATCGTCCTGTTGTACTCAATTTTTTTGGATGAAGCAAACTTTGCAAGAGCTTCAAGTCTAGTTTGATGAGCCTAATCCCATATTTTGTGATAAAAATAGCGCCATTAATATCTCCAATAATCCTATGATGCATTCCAAAACAAAGAACATTCCGATCAAATATCATTTTTTTAGAGAGCAGGTCATCGAAAATAATATCAAGCTTGAATATGTTTGCAGAAAGAAACAAATTGTTGACATCTTCACCAAACCATTACCTTGTGAAGCATTTGAGTGTCTTCGCCTAAAGCCTAGGATTATCCCAAGTTCTCATTAGACTCTTTCTCTTATCTAACTAAGTAAAAAAGGGGGGGGGGGAAGTTGAGGTGTGTACAGGTTTGCAGGATGACATTTGTCAGGGTGAGTTACCCTTTGGCATTGATGACAAAGGGGGAGAGAATTTTGTAGGAAGAGGTGTCATGATCGCATGGGGAGTACTTTTGTTGCTATCAATGCCAAAGGGGGATATTATTGATCAGTGGTTGTCACTGATGTCAACCCAAGAAGCACCAGAGGCTACCCCGATATTGCATAGGAATTTTGACTTGACAAATTTCTTTATTACGAGTTAAGGATATTTTGGATGGTTTCTAATTGTTGAGATGTTTCCATTGATATATAGCATGCCACGTAATTCTTCACGATTTGAGATATATTCTTGTTTGAAGTTAGTAAACCCAATTAGTGGGCTAAAACCCTAGGGGGTTGTGGCATGACACTAATCATTGGTTGTGGTCATTGAATTGTCAATATTTAATAATTTTTTAAGCTCCTAAATCTCTCCAACTTTCACTTGTTTAATACCCTTTCAGCCTAAGCATTTATATAAATTGTGACCCTCATATCCTCCTCATGTAAGGATTTCACTACTTATAACAGGTAATTGTGGAATTTTCATTATAATGTTTTTCTATGAAGCTTCAGATGCTTAAACTAAAAAACCAGTTGGGCGAAAGCCTGATGAAGCTTGTTTCTGAATTTTAGATATTGGTTCTCTATATTTTCGAAGATATGATTTGAGAAAGTCAGGGTTTTTGGAGGCTCCCAAATTTCATGTCAAACATGTAACCTTGGGAAAATCATCATAACTTTCTCTCTGAGCATTGGATTTAAATTTTGTAAAAAGTGACATAATAAGGATGAGTTTTAGTTTTTTTTGTATCATTTTCAGGACAAAAGGTTGAAACAATGACATATGGCACTTCGTACAATTTCACTCTACTGAAACGGTCTATAATCAGGTCATCGTAGGAGATTGAGCATAACTATTTCTTGAAGGATCCAATGTTGATCATACATATGGAGTTGGAAACAAGACTCAGAGGGCTACCACAAGAATAAATTTTAGACCTTGGAGATATGAAATTACATAGATACAACAGATTCAATATCAAGATTCTATAAGGCAATAAATTATATGCATTCAATGATCACTGCAGTAAGGACAACAAAACAACAGTAAAGGGTCAGTATACTACAACAAGGTAGGTATGATTAGTTTTTGAATTTTAATTTGAATATCCTCTCTGACATGTGTTTTTTCAGGACAGTGTAAGTATTTTGTATGTATGTTTGATTGGGTTTTGTTCATAAATGTTGAATGTATTTACATTTGAATTTTAAATATTTCTTTGACATATGGTACGCAGGATAGTGTAAGTATTTTATTTGTATATTGGTTTGGGTCTTGCATGTGCAGGAAGGAGGAAACAATAGGACAACTTAGACACATACTAGAAGGAAAATGCAACTCCAATGTACCATTACTTGAAGCAAGCACAACAATTCCTCAGTAGCGGCTAGAGTTCAAAGAATTAGTATCAAGTCAAGTATCACATCGTGTCAAAAGTCAGTATTATAAAAATCATCATTTTAAAATTGTAAAAGAGTCATTATTTTAAAAGATTCAATCTGCCTAGAGTTGGAGACACATTTTTGGGAGGTATAAGTGTCAATTTTGGATAATGTTATGGCTGGGTTGCAAGTCACAGTCTGATTGGGTGATTGGTCTAGTTCAAGAAAATCATTGTGAATCATATTGTATCGTGGTTCATTGTCCCTAGTATGGGGGTCCACACTCTTTTCTTATTTTTGATCATTATAGCGTGGTAGGAAGGTGCTATATTGGTGCATGAAGTCACCTACAGGTTGGAGCCCATGAACACTTCAGGGTGGTTGGTTGGTATAAGATGTCGGGGCATCCATTGAGTTGACTACTGAAGAAACTAGGGTGTTGGAGCGTCCTTGTAGTGGGAGCTAGAGAAGAATGATTTTTATAGAATTCTAGGAATTTTTACCTGTCATTTCAATTGGGGCTTAATATTAAAGAATTTATTAGAAAAGCGTTCGGTGGTTTTTGATGTAGAGGGAGTTTTCCACCTAAAATTCGTGTGCCTATTTTGTTCTATTGTTTACTATTGTTACTGGATAAACAACAAGAATAATTGAAGATTAACTAATGCTCTGAAAATATTTAAAAAGTACTAATTAATAAGAAACATTGATTCACCCACCCTCTTAGTATTTACAACAGCAATAATCTTTAGGTTTCCATGTAGATTTTTAATTATTTCCATAAATGCAGTAACAATTGTACTAGCTTTAAATGGCTGAGATAATGCACAAAATTTTGCCTACTTGGTAAGTCTATCAGTTACCACCATGTTGACACTCTTTCCTTCACACTTGGGTAAATCTGTGATAAAATCCATTGAAAGCTCCTTCCAGCGTTGACATGGAATACATAAAGATTGTAGAAAACCCAGGGTCTTAATTGTCTCAAATTTATTTGGTTGGAATACTAAACATTCTGCCACAAAATTTTGAATAGCAGATTCAAGGGAATCCAAAAAAAAATCTTTCTTGACCCTATGGTAAGTTTTTAAAAATCCCAATTGTCCTCCTAAGGGTGAGGTATGAAATTGTAAAAGAATTTTTTTCTTTAATTGGGAATTCTTACAAATATATAAGCGATCCTTGTACCATAAAGAATCATTTTTACAGGTAAATGTATCTGATGTACTTGGACCTTGCTGTAACTTTTGAATGAGTTTCCACATTTCTTCTTCATTCTTCCATTCCTCCATTGCTTCAGTTATCCAATCTATTTGGATAATAGAAATGACACAAAGAAATGCTTCCACATCCTCCTCCTTTCTTCAGAGTGCATCTGCAACAACATTTATCTTCCATTTTTTGTAGATAATTTTAAAGTCACAACCTAACATATTTGTGACCCATTTTTTTTCTCTTCTAAATATAGTCTTTTTTCCAAAAAGTATTTAAGACTATCATGATTTTTTTTTATGTTGAAGTGTCTTCCCGTTAGGTAAGGTCACCGTTTCTTTAGTGCATGTAGTATTGCCAACATTTCCTTCTCATAAATTGGTTTATGTAAATAATTTCCTTTGAATGGATGAATTTCAAAAGAAATGGGTCTTCCTTATTCCATTAAAACATCACTAATTCCATTTCATGAGGCATCACATTACAAAATAAAAGTTTTTGTGAAGTCTGGCGTAGCTGAGAATGGTGTTTGGAACATTGCCTCTTTAAGATGTTCAAAGGCCTTAGTTGCTTGTAGAGTGCAAGAAAATGCATCTTTCTTCAATAATGTTGTTAGAGGTGTTGCTATTATCCCATAATTATTAATAAAATCGCGATAAAACCTTGTTAATCCGAGATATCCTCTCAAATTCTTTATGGTTGTGGAGATTTTACATTCCTTAATGGATTTAATTTTGTTAGGGTCTACCTTAACACCCTCATGAGATACAATATGACCCATATATTACACCTCTTGTACTCCAAAGAAACATTTGGATGTTTTTGCATATTCTCCTCCGATAGTTTGAGCACCCTGTTAACATGTTCAACATGATAGTTCCAAGGCTGGTTGTGGATTAGTATATCATCAAAAAAATACTAACACGAATATTCTAAGGAAGGCTTTGAAAATGGAATTCATCAACCCTTGAAATGTAGAAGGTTAATTGGTAAGGCCAAAAGGCTTGACCAAAATTTCATAATGAACTTCATGAATTCTAAATGTTGTTTTAAGAATGTCTTTAGTCTTCATTCTAATTTGATGATATCCTGAATGGAGATCCAACTTGGAGAAGTAATTTCCCCATGTAATTCATCCAATAGTTCATCAATGACATGAATATGAAATTTATCTTTAATAGTGAGATTTTTTAACTCCTTATATTCCAGACACATGCGCCATGATCTGTCCTTCTTGTGCACCAATAATGCTAGAGTAGAGAAATAACTTTGACTAGGTTGATTTATACCGACCTCTAGCATTTCTGCAATCGTATGTTTAATTTCTCTATTTTGGGCATAGGGAT
The DNA here is from genome assembly GCA_034641835.2 of Pinus albicaulis. Classification (NCBI taxonomy): domain Eukaryota; kingdom Viridiplantae; phylum Streptophyta; class Pinopsida; order Pinales; family Pinaceae; genus Pinus; species Pinus albicaulis. Next base: position 1,131,215,747 of record CM076582.1, read on the forward strand.
ATCTGTAAGGCCTGATGTTTGGAGTAACACTTCTTGGAATGAAATGAATAAAATGTTCATGATCACGAATAGGTGGGAGGAATTTGGGAGTCACAAATATCTTGGAATGATTGTCCAAAACTAGTTTGAGATCTGGAGAAGTATATGATTTCGATGTTTGAAACTCTGGTGAGCATAATTATACAATTACGCCTTATTGTTCTTTCTTTAGAAGTTTTTTCGTGTCATTACAGCTGATTATCTTTCATATTTTCCCTACGATACCCTTTAATTCAAATTCCTTTCCTTCCCAAAAAAAAGTCAAGAAAAAATCTTGAAAATTAAACTTTATTGTACCCAAATATTGTAGTGATTGAACTCCTAGTACGACATCAACACCACCCATTCGAATGGAAAGCACTGGGATATTCAATACATATTCACCCATGGTTAGATTTATATTATTGAACTTTCAAGAGAAATTTATAGTTCCTCCATAAGAAACCATCACTTGACACTCTGGTGTTGGATATAGGAAGCAATTCATTTCCTTTGCTATCCTACAATGAATACAATTATGGCTACTACTTGAATCAATCAACATTATTACCTTTTTATTCTTGATATGTCCTTATATATTGATAGTTTGAGGAGTGTAATTACTGCCAATAAATTACAAAATATGTTCAGATTAATTTATTCTTTCTCTAAGGTCGGTTCCTAGTGTAAATCGTCTTCTATTGAAATTTCTTGATCCTTTTTTTCCTCCTCTTTACATTCTATGTAGAATAATTTGTTCTCAACACACGCATGAACTTTAAAGTATTTTCTATCACAATTGTAACAAAGTCATTTTCCTATTTTTTCTTCCAACTCTTGTCGTGTCAACCTTGTAGGTTGTGGAAAACTAGCAGTAGCAACACTTCCTTTGTTATAGTTGTGAGTGGTAGGTCTCCTTGTCACCAAAATTTTTCTTTCAATATTTTTTGCCAACTTGAATGCCTTCTCCAATGAATCATGTTACCAAAGGCGAACCTCATGTTGGATGTTATCCTTTAAAGTCCCTATGAAGTCATCAATCCTATGTTCCTCTAGAATATGATTTACCCCTATTTTCAATTTTTGGAAGTCCTCAATGTGCTCCGCCATTGAAGCCTTTTGTTTGAGATTTATCAATTGGCTAGAGAAGGTGTTGATTTTTGTATCATCATAATGTGCTATAATTTCCTCCATTAAAATTGATCAAGTTCCAAGTGGTTTACGAGAATAAATCCATTGATACTATAAAAACTAATTGGGTTCTAAATATAAATTTGCAATGCATACCTTTTATGTGTGTTTTATATTATGGAGATCAAAGTACTGATCCATTTGTAGTATCCATGTTACCAGATCCTTGACAGTAAACTTCCTCATATAGATCTTTGGAATATGGTGGATATTCAATCCAACATTAGAGGCTATGAAATCATGATTAACATATTTTTGTTCTCATCATGAGTTTCATATAATATATTTTCATCATTGGGAATCATGTCTTGTAACAACTTTGTCAGACCTTCCTTCAAACTTTCCATGTATTTTTTAAACCATCCTTTAAACATTCCATTTTTTATTATATGTCATCCATCTTATCTTCCATCTCTGGTTTTAAGCCATCCATGTATGTTTTTAATCCATCCTTTAAATCTTCCATTTTTCCTTCTCTTCCATCCATCTTAGCTTCCATACCATCTTTTGTTACTCTTTGTGAGAGAGAAATTTGTTGCACTTGGTCTCATAATTTTGATATATCATGTTGCAATTCTTTCTCTTCATGTGTCATAGTAGAGATTTCTGAGGGCTTAATGGGTGTGGAATTATTTTTTGGAGGAATTTTCATACTAATATCTATGCTTCAATATGCCCTTCGAATCACTTCAAAATGATTTTTCAAACAAAATTTATGCAATTAAAAAAAAAAAATACACACCTTTTTCTTTCTTTTGAGGAGCTCGATATTGAACCTGATGTATCTCTGTGATTTCTAATCCCTAATATTAGAAATTTGGTGCTGTAGTAGCCCTCCTTGTCTTTTCCAATGCCATAGGTCACAACCAATTTGGATCCTTCAAGATAAAGTTATTTTTGATCTCCCACGATGAATTGTTTGAGACTGAATTTTGTAGCTTGCTAAAACCCTAACTTCCTTAGATAATATCTCCGAAAAATATAGTGAACCAAGATCTAAAATTACGACCCAAATTTCACCAAGATTTGGACTCCTCGTGGTTTCAATTTTAGCTTCTGAAGCTTTGTAGAAAAAACATTATAGCGAAATTTTTAAGATGATCTGTTTTAAGAAGAAAAACCCTAGAATCCAAAGCTGTCATACCAAATGTGATGCAACCAACTCAAAAAATAGAGGAAAATATAGATCAACAACTTAAAAATATCCACTTTTAGGGGGAAAACTCCTTTATAATACATAAATGAACAATTTGTGGATGATTCAAATGAAAAACCTACTTTCTATATATAGGAGTCTAAGGGATCACAATATAATCAGAGCCTACATAACAATAATAATGTAAGGGCGCAACAATAACAATAGTGAGCTTCTATGGGGAACAATAATAAAAATATGGGGACTACATGGGCACAACAATAACAATAAGGGGGCTACACTAACAATAACAATACGAGGCTACGTTAGTATTATAGGGACCTAACATTTAACCAGTTTGCAGCCTTACCTTTTCGATTAGAAAAACAATCATACAAACCTCAAAATATTCTCATGAATGTTCCTTCATCTGTGTTCTGATTCTTAGAAAACATCAAGAAATGGAGAAACTTATTATTTACAATAGAGCTTTTTAAGTAATATGTTTCTAGCCAATCATAGATTTGATCATGAAATTCAAAACAAAATTTTTGAAAACCCTAAAAATCTTAGGAGAATGAAATTTCAATTAGTGTATTCAAATCCTGGGGAGAATCTTGCAAAGAAAATATAACCTCATCTCATTCAGATACCTTATCAAGGTAGTGAGGTCTTGACATAACTTTCAAAAAAGGCTGAAGTGTCTCAAAAATTTAACCAATATCTCAATAGTGAAATGATAAATCATAAATATTAGTGGATTCAACAATATCAATTGATGTAAAACAACTATTATGAGACATAGTAGTGGGAAAATGATTAGTTGTATCATTTTTGTTAGACCTAGTGTTATGAGTACATTGTTGGCCTCACATACAACATTCTTGATTCTCAATTCATTCCCTTTGTGTCAAATTTCATACTAGACCAGTAATATGAAAGTTTGGAGAATTAAAAATATACCATACATTAAAGGTGTGACAGATAAGATTGCCAGGGTTTTGGGAAGGAATTACATTTTTTCACATTTCTCAGCAACAGGAACCATTAGGAAAAATATGCACTCAGTCAAAGATAGCATTATTCAGGGGTAGCTTAAAGGTGTTTACAAGATTGACTGCTCAGGTGGTAAGAGTTATATTGGTGAAACCGGGCGCTCTCTTCAAAAGTGTCTGAAAGAGCATGGTGTCGATATTAAACATGAGCGAGCTAGAACCTCTCCCCTTGTTGATCATGTTTAATATTGCAACAAGAAACAGTGAAGGAGGCATCCTGAAACATCTTTCCTGATCCTAGTTGGAAAGTGATCGCCAAAACTAGCTGGGGGCCACACAAGTGATTTTTGTCGCAAAGTCTATTTTTAGACTATGTCTATTTTTAGACATATGGATCATGGTCTATGAGTTGCAGGATGCTATTTGTGGATGGTTGGTCAAGTTGGTAAAAATAGATGGATCTCTATTTTTAGACATACTGGGCGGAGTCTATTTTTAGACTGCCAGTCTAAAAATAGATATGTCGAATATTATTAGCTCTTAATAATATTTGGACTATAAACATTATCTTATCCTCTTGGAGCACTTCAGTTCGAGCTAAGGATGTGGCACATGTAGCTAACAGAAGGAATTACGCTATTCCTAGGGTTTAGTTGAGCTATTGCACGGTTGACTTCAGTTAGAACTCATGTGGCAGAGTTTGGTGGAGTTGATGAGACAGTTGGTGGAGTTGTGTTCGGTTTAACTTAGTTGAACTAGTTGTATTTAGTCTAAATGATAAATACACTAGTGATGAGTGGTGTGAATTAATTATTAATTAATTCACTAATTATTAACTCATAAATCAACTAAAGAATACATCAGTTAACTGCAGTGCATGGACAGTTCAGTGGAGACCCGTGTTAGAGGTGGGTGAAAGGGTGAGTCTACTATCAGTTGTGACTATAGCTGTGCATGAGATTTGCACACACATTGATTGAGATTGCCAATGAGGATTGCGCAGTACAAGCCAATGGGATTCGAACTTGGATCTCATCATTATTCATCTTGGATTGCACAGTAGAGGCAGATAGACTTGTGGAGGAGATTTGAACCTGTGACTTGTTCATATTCCGTGCTAGTTTGTGTGTAGCATGTGAGATAGTGCTGAGAGCTGTGAGAGCTTTGTGCTATGTATTGTTACATTTTATCTATCATTATAATATACAGATAGTTGGGGGTTTTCAGTTGTATGATTTCCCCATTACATACTGTGTTATATGTATGCTTGATTATGTTTTAATGTGCGCATGTGACTGCTTCTATTTCCGCATATTGATGATCAATTGTAGAAGAGGTTATGTATTATGCATGAAGCTTAAATAGTGTGTAATCAGGATAATCTCGGTGAATAGTTCATCTATTATTCAAATTTCTACATGGTATCGTAGCGAAATTGATCATCGGATCTATTACAGTGATTACAATTTATTTCGGTAGACAGAGTTTGTAAGCGGGCCAGGTAGCCTCTGGATCCATCCTTTCTTTGAAAGGTGATATATCCAGTAAATGCCCCTACAATAGATCTCTGTGCTAGAAATACTTTGTTCTCACAGATCAGAAGCGGTTGAGTTTTGAGCTGGTGGAATTCGAATTTGTAGCAGTGTTTTCTTGGTGTCGAAATAAAAATGTCTTTCAACGGATTTCGACTGGAGTATGCACTTGAGGGCAGCTCGAATTATATTTCATGGAGAGACAAGATGGAGGCGGTGTTAGATGACAACAAGTTGAAGGAGTTCATAGATGTTGAAGTCCCAAAGCCTACTGATGCTGCTCAAGTTGAGGCTTGGCAAAAGAAGACAACAAAATGTCGAAGGATTCTGTTGGAGGGCATGAAGGATCACATTGTATCCAGCCTGCATGGAAAAGCTTCTCCATACTTGATGTGGAAAGCGTTGACAGATTTATTCCAAAGCAAGAGCGACGAGAGGAAGTTGGCGCTCAAGGATAAACTCAGACACATAAAGATGGAGAAAGGCGACAGTATGCCCAAGTACCTCACGAAGTTCATCCAATGCAGGGATGAGATGGGAAGTGTGGGGGTGACTGCAGATGATGAGGACTTGGTGAGCTTGGCTCTCCTTGGGCTTCCGAAGAGTTGGCACTCCTATCAGGACTCTGTCAATGGTCGGGAGAAATTTCCAGGATGGAGAGAATTTGGTCGGATCTTTTGCAAGAGGAGATAAGGCGGAGTACCAGGGATGGATCTTCATCAAAGGCATCTGATGAAGAGGATTGCGCTTTGGCTGCTAAAGCAAGGAAGGCGAAGGGCAAGAAGAATGCTTCTCAATCCGGTGTGGATGGTAAAAAGCGTGACATGTCCAAAGTGAAGTGTTTTCACTGTCACGGGCATGGGAATTACGCCACAAATTGTCCACAGAAGAAGAAGAACAAGCAGGCTACAGGAGCTGCAGCTGGTGAGGCTCTTACCTTGCAATTTGAGCTGGAATTCTCATTGATCGCATGCATGGTGTCTAGTGCATTGGGATCGAGGTGGTATTTTGATAGTGGCGCTTCCTTTCACATGACGGGAGATGTGAATCTTTTCAGTGACTTGGTGGAGAAAGATCTCCAGTTGCATGTTGAGTTGGGTGACAATGGACGATACAATGCGACCAGCATTGGTACCATAACCTTTCAGAGGGAGTCAGGTAAACTCATTCTTTTACAAGATGTAGTGCATGTTCCAGGTTTAAAGAATAATTTGATCTCAGTCGCAATGTTAGAGGATAAAGGGTATGAAGTTGTCTTCAGTGAAGGAAAATTTTTCCTTCGGCACAAGGCAACAGGACAAGTCAAGAAGGTTGGGATTCGAGCAAAGAATCTCTACAAACTTGAAGTAGATGGGATGTCTACAGAGCTTCCTACTGTTGGGAAGTGCAAGAAAGACATGCAATTGATGCTTGAGAGGGAGCAAGTTTTTCATGCAGGTAAGAGTGAACCTCGGGATGTGGAGCAACCACAAGATGAGGATCATGGAGTGGGAGCAACCACTCATGCAAAGAAATTTTGTGCCAGATGGGCAGAGGGAGTGCATGCAGCTATACCACCAAGTGTGAGGTGGGGTGACATGCATGAATAATCCCAAGTGGAGATTTCTAGGCGGGATTCATAGGATGGTGTGGATCTCATGAATTAAGCCTGGCTACGAGGTGCCCACAGCGCAGCAGTAGCATGATCAGTTGGATTGATGCAGGCAGATCAAAGTGATAGTGTTGGATACTGGAGCGCGGATCAGAGTTGACATCAAGTGCAGAGTGCATGGGTGCAAGAGTTCAACAACGCAGTGGTTCCTGATGACATGTGCAGTTGGTACCAGCAGAAGTCGAAGACTTTGATGATAGATGCATCAGACTGATTGAGTTGTTTGGAGCCTATTCAGTTTCAGAAGAGTTGCAGAGAAGATGCATGGAGTTGCATGGCGCTTGTGAAGATTGCAGGGCGAATGCATGGAGTTGCATGTCGCATGCAATGACAGTCCTTTCTTGTTGAGAGGGAGTGTTGAAGATTGCAACAAAAAACAGTGAAGGAGGCATCCTGAAACATCTTTCCTGATCCTAGTTGGAAAGTGATCACCAAAACTAGGTGGGGGCCACACAAGTGATTTTTGTCGCAAAGTCTATTTTTAGACTATGACTATTTTTAGACATATGGATCATGGTTTATGAGTTGCAGGATGCTATTTGTGGATGGTTGGTCAAGTTGGTAAAAATAGATGGAACTCTATTTTTAGACATACTGGACGGAGTCTATTTTTAGACTGCCAGTCTAAAAATAGATATGTCGAATATTATTAGCTCTTAATAATATTTGGACTATAAACATTATCTTATCCTCTTGGAGCACTTCAATTCGAGCTACGGATGTGGCACATGCAGCTGACAGAAGGAATTACACTATTCCTAGGGTTTAGTTGAGCTATTGCATGGTTGACTTCAATTAGAACTCATGTGGCAGAGTTTGGTGGAGTTGATGAGACAGTTGATGGAGTTGTGTTCGGTTTAACTTAGTTGAACTAGTTGTATTTAGTCTAACTAATAAATACAATAGTGATGAGTGGTGTGAATTAATTATTAATTAATTCACTAATTATTAACTCATAAATCAACTAAAGAATACATCAGTTAACTGCAATGCATGGACAGTTCAGTGGAGACCAGTGTTAGAGGTGGGTGAAAGGGTGAGTCTACTATCAGTTGTGACTATAGTTGTGCATGGGATTTGCACACACATTGATTGAGATTTCCAATGAGGATTGCACAGTACAAGCCAGTGGGATTCGAACTTGGATCTCATCATTATTCATCTTGGATTGTGCAGTAGAGGCAGGCAGACTTGTGGAGGAGATTTGAACCTGTGACTTGTTCATCTTCCGTGCTAGTTTGTGTGTAGCATGTGAGATAGTGCTGAGAGCTGTGAGAGATTTGTGCTATGTATTGTTACATTTTCTCTATCATTATAATATACAGATAGTTGGGGGTTTTCAGCTGTAAGCTTTCCCCATTACATACTGTGTTATATGTGTGCTTGATTATGTTTTAATGTGCGCATGCGACTGCTTCCATTTCCGCATATTGATGATCAATTGTAGAAGAGGTTATGTATTATGCATGAAGCTTAAATAGTGTGTAATCAGGATAATCTCGGTGAATAATTCATCTATTATTCAAATTTCTACAAATCACTCCTCGAAAACAAAACATCACATACGTCTTGAGGATGCTAAAATCACTGCGAGGGAGGAGCACTATTAGAGATGGAAGATTAGAGAAGCATTGGAAATTATGTAACACCTGGATAACATAAACAGGGATGGAGGATACGAGATTAGTGACAATTGGCGACCCCTAGTTAGAAAAAATTTCACCTTAGGTTCGTCCTCATCCCAGGTATGATCTCGCAGGTTTGCTTCTTATCCCAGGTATGATCTCATAGGTTTGATTCTTCTCCTGTTTAGTAAGCAATTTTAGGTCATGCCATTTCATAACTCGTATTACTTCACTTACTCATAATAATTATCTATATTAAATAATTTTTATTAATAAAAATTAATTAATTAACAATTATTATCAGTGATTGGAAGTAAGTAAAGTTAACATTCTGAATCAAATTTATTAATAGAAATTAAAATTAAAATTTATTAGGATTTTATTCAATTAAGAAAATATATTTAATATATTTAATAATGATTAATTGAGACATTAAATATAAAATAAATAATTTTTTGATATTATTGATAATAAAAATCTTAAGTAAGAATTAAAATAAAATGAATTTTTTTTGGTAATTTAGAGTTTGATAATTAAATAAATATTAAATAAAAAAAATTAAAAAAACATTATTATAAAAAATATTTATTATTAATTTAATAAATATTGTAAATATTTATTATTAAATTAGAATTAATAAAGCGTTAGGAAAGAAGAAAAAAAATTAAAAATATATATATATTTTTTTTTAATTTAAAAAATAATATAAATCTTAAGTAACAATTAAAATAAAATAAAAACTTTGTGGTAATTTAGAGCTTTGATAATTAAATAAATATTAAATAAAAAAATTTAAAGAAATATCTATTATTATAAAAAAAATTAAAAAAATATCTGTTAATAATAAAAAAAAATTAAGAAAATATCTATTATTAAAAAATATTTATTATTAAGTTAATAAATATTGTAAATATTTATTATTAAAATTAGAATTAATAAAACCTTCGAAATGTTTTTAAAAATAAAGTAAAAAAAAATTAGAAAAATTTAATTTTTTATTTTTATTTTTTAACAAATTATATAGTCTGTCGGCTCTTCTCATTTCTCATATTCTCATCTCAGCCCTTCACTATTTATACCTTTTGCGACCTTCTTTCAGTCTTCATTCAATTCTCATCCTGAAGATGGATCACCTATGGATTCAAAACGTCGACAATCGTTTTATGATACTGTGGATAATCTGGATTCTGGGATCAACAAAAATCACAGAAGCTTGAAAACCTTAATTAAAAACAATTGTTGGCCTTGTGAATCTTAGAAACCAATTAGAATAACAAGTTGAAAAAAGGTTAGAAGAAAATGTCAAGTCAAATCTAGTATCCATTTCAGCACGGGGGTTTTGATCCACTAAATTATTCAAGAACTAAATGCCACTCAAAAGGATAGATTGGGCTAGAACTAAAATGATTAGCTTCATAACATTCACAATAAATATTAGGAGATGTGAATTCTTCGTCCAATGATGATCTTTATCATGATAATCAGAATCATAGGCTTTGTAGCTTCGTGCATCCATGAAAGATATACATTGCAATCACTTGTTCAATGCAAGAATTTTACATGAAGATGAATTAACTAAAACATAATTCTCTATTTGATTAGAAACCCAATATTCAACATTAAAACGAATATCTTGGAAAAACCCCAAAAACTTTCAAGAATGAGTTTGCATCTAATGAAATAATACAGAGAAAAGAATCATGCGAGAAAGTGGAAATATAACCTAGTTTTTGGATGCATTAGTATAATGAAAACCTTAAATAACCATCAACGAGAGTTGAAGTTCCTTGACTCCCTAACAAGTCTCAGAACTTTCAAATGTGAAATAATTATATTTTGATAGCTAAATGAGATAATGAATTGCATGTTGGCATCTACTATGAGTTATTTCAACAAGAGAAATACAATTATTAATAAAATCATCATCATCATCATTATTATTAATATCACTATTATTACTAAAAAATATAGTTTAAATAATAAACAAGTTTTTTTATTTTAATATCAATTTTTCTTGAAATCTAATATATATATATATATATATATATATATATATATATATATATATATATATATATATATATATATATATATATATATATTTAGAGTAATTATTTTTAATTGTATAATTTACAAAATCTAAATACCCCAAAAGAGTTTCCTAGGCTAAATTTATTTATACATTAAAATTAAAATTAATAATCAAATTACAATTTCACTAGCTAAAACACAAAAAACAAAACATTTATTAATTATATTATATCTTGTTAAAAATAAATCAATCCATCCAAAATATATTAAATTAATAATTAAATATATACATAGTATAGTGTAGATTCAAGTGAAATTTTCTAAAAACCAATAAAAATAATAATTTAAACTCTCTTAATTTCTATTTTTTAAATGAGTTCGTTCTATGATATTATCCCTGAGGGATTTCAAGGTGTCATATGTAACACCCTGATTTACTTCCTAATTATGGTTATTTTATTTTAAAACATTTTAAGTATTAAACAAATATGGCTATTCATCTATCAGACTAAAAAGATAGAAAAATTTATATTTTTGGAAAAAGTAAATAATAAATATGAGTGATTATTCGAAAGAGTGGCTTAACTGAATAGTAAAAATAATTTCCAAGAACCATGGTAAAAAGGGTAAAGAAAGTTCTGATAATTACCTTCCCCATGGGAATAAATAGAAAATCCTAAGAAGGGGAAGGGGTTCTGCAGAAAAAGAAGAGATAGGTTGCAATAAGTGTATTGTTAATTCAGAAGTCTAGAGATGATAGGAGCCAGTGGAGCTCTAATAACCTAGGAGAAGTATAAGTTGCACAAAAGTCCTGAGGCTTAACTTGGAAAGTCTTCCTACTACCTAAATACCTTATGAGGAGCACGGGAGGAGAAGAGGACGTGATTGCCTCTCTCAAGGTTGGGATGAAACATCAGTTAAGCATGTACACGCTGGAGGTAAGTATTTACTTCTATATGTAAGCCTATGTGAAAGTTGGAAATGTAAGTATTGGACATACTTAGAGTTAAAGTTATAATTTATGGAAATGGAAATATGATGAAAAATAGTATCTTGATTTGCATGCAGAATTGCGTAATAAAGAAAAGAGAAGGAAACTATGCCAAACCACCAGAACAATATTGTGAATCAGGTATTAAATATTTTTACTATATGAATAGTATGGGTGGGAATTATTGATACTGTCTGCAAAATAGAGATACATGTTCGTTGAAGAAAAATAAAAAAATTCAAAGACAATCAGAACATATATACCTAGAGTAGGAAAGTATCATTCCGAGCTTAAAAACCTCTATAATAGATAAAAATACATCATATACAGACTCAGAAGTTTAGGACAGAACCTTGAGGGTCGGGGTTGAGTCTAGGGTCTCCTGGTCATTATTCACAAGAATATACATAGGATTCATATTACAAATATTGCTAGAAGAGAAATAAGTAAGAGTATATCTAGAAGAGACATATTACTGAATAGGTAATGTTGCATATCTAAATACATCTATAGATCCCCATAGAAATTCCAAAGCAAAATACTCATGGTGGAAACTCAAATTCTCTGTCTCTTTAAAAAAAAATGAGAAGAAAATACAATCTGTCGAAAACAAGGACAGATATCCATGCTTAACTATTGACTATGCGAATAAAAACCTAGTACTGTAGTTAAAGGAAAAGACAAGAGGATTCAACATAAATAAATTTGTAATTACAATAAATGATACAGTTAAACCTCAGAACAATCTACTAGAACCAAAATCTGAGAAGAACTCATAAGAGATTCAGAAGGATATTTTCTCGAAGAGATTAAACAAAACACTGGAACACGGCCCTGTGTAGACAGAGGGCACCCTATGCAAACAGAGGACGTTGTCCTTAGAAAAAGAGGCATGGATAAATGAAAAAACTGAAACTATCAAAATAATAAAATCTGTAACATGTATATTGTTTTCAAGAATTCCATAATGAGGGTAGAACGAGGCAAAGTTCCTTTCCTTGCTGCAACCTGTCACGCCACAAAATAATGAGTGAGGTTTTGGTGTAGGACCAAGTTATTACATTCGATATCAAAATAGAAAATTAAATCGAGCTCTTGTAGCTTGGACACATGGAAATCCTGTTTACATTGATTATAACGTAGACTTTGAATTCTAAAGCCGAAGCTGAAGTTGAGTTTTTGCTATCGGAAAGTCAAGGAAAAGAAGGAGGGTAATGGAAAACCAACAACCTGAAAGTAACTAGAGATTTAAAACTATAAAATCACTCGCAAATAAGAGAGAAGTCATGAAAACCCTTAAAAAAATATCAAATCTAAAATATTCCTGATAAAATAGTATTAACAAGCATAAGGCCCGAAGACCCATCTTGAAAATACTGTGACAGGGTAGCTTCGTCTAGTTGTGAGTAGGAGAGATACTAGGTGGAGAAGACTCAACCGTAATCGAACCAACAGAAAAAAAATTAAGCAGGGAGATTATACCATGGAAAAATACATAACACAATGACTACTTATTTCTAACAGCTTACTCAGACCTCATCTCCGACTACAGCGAAATGAATTGAGGTGAGGATCAGGGAGAGAGGTAGTTACCACAACTTCCCCAATCTGCATATTGACCATCGATCCGCTAGGGTTTAATCCAACGGATTACATTAATTACAAGTGCTTACCAAATATCTCCTCTACATTTGTCCAAACCATAAAATATAAATATATTCCAAATCATGTAAGGGTATGGGTTTATTACGAGTTAATCATGAAGAATGAGAAAATAAATCTAAGTAGAGATGTAATTTAAATCCCACACCAAGAGTAATACAGATAAATATGCACAAGTACCTTTAATAGTGACAATGGAAATTTACATGAAACAAATCAGTCATGTACGAATGCTAACTTTCATTTACTTCAGATATGATAAGCTGGATATTTATAAATCAGTGGATTACCGTGCATAGAAAGGTTAAGTCCGTATAAGTGGAGTGTGTATTGTAATATTTTTATTTGTTTGAATTCCATAAATGTTGAATTATGTAATTAGAAATGGTATGGTAATTTTATATATATATATATATATATATAGTTGTGTGTGTATGTCACAATTTGTATTAGAGCAAGGTTAAACGTTGGGTTAGTTGGACCACCAAAGATGAATATGGTGTTTCTTAACCTTTGCTTCATTGAATAGAGAGAGCAATGACGAAAATTTGTTTTTAAAGGTGTTTAATGAGGAGGGGATGCAGTCAAAAGACACCTAGAATTATGGGGGAAGTTCCACCCCAGACTAATCTTGAGATTAATCCTAAAATGTGGGTTCAACTAATTGTGGACCAACACCAACAAACCAACAGATTGCTGGAAGAGAAACAAAGAAAAACCACCAGAATGTTGGAAACAATCCAACAACTCCATGCAGAGATGATACATGTTCAAGGTGATAATGAAAGAATAATGAGGGAGAAAGAAAGAATACTTAAGAGTCGTTTCAACAAGAAAAATCCTCCCACTGCACAACCTAGCCCCAATAGGGACACTCAGGTGGAAGGAGAACAACAACAACAAGATCATGATCCCCAGTAGTAAGTCACTCTCAATGAAGCAATAAAGGTAGAACTTATAATGAAGCATAATCTAGTAATGTGTCAGATCAAAATGAATTGAAGAAACAAAAATTGGAATTGCAAGGCGAATTTTGAAAAAATAAGCCTCCCACTTTTGATGAGGAAGCTGAAGAAATGGAAGAAGCTTGGATAATAAATATGAACAAGAATTTCCAAGTCTATGAGTATAACATAAAACTCAAGGGCCATCTGGAAATTTATAAATTACGGGAGAAGGCTACGTTATGGTGGGAAGAAGTGAAAAATGTGTGTGGGATCGAGGATCACAATGTGACTTGGGATGAATTTCAACAATACTTCAAGGAAAAATATCTAATAGAACTATTCTATGATGAAAAATCCTGAGAATCTCACGATTTAAAGTTGGGTAAATTATCTATGGATGAATTCATTACTAAGTTTACTTCCCTGTCAAGATATGTACCCTACTTAAGAGATGAAAAAGAGAAGGTGCAACGATTCTTGAGTAGTCTACCTGCTCACATGAAGGAACATATAGAATTTGTAAATCCAAAGATGATGGATGAAGCAATTAGGAAGGCATGAATTTGATATCAGTAGTCTAAGGCAAAGGCTGAACTTAGCAGAAACCGGTCAACCAAGAAATTGCAGAAAAAATATTCAAACTTTAAAAATAGTAGAGCACGAAACTACAAAAATGCAGTGAAGAATTTCGCAAACAAGAAATTTGGAAAAAATATGCAAAGATCCAAATCGATAGCTAAATAAAGGCCAAATGAGGCATCTAGTAGACCAGACTTTAGTCAAACTGAAAACCACCATTGCAATGTTGGGGTTGTGGCGAGGCACATTACTTTAAGAACTGCCCACATTGAGGAAGGAATGAAGTAACAACTAATGTACAAGAAACATCCATGGTGTCGGACGTTGCTCGAAATATACCATGGATTAATGTTGCGCTGGATGATCGGAAATCAGATTTCCATTCCACTATGATAGAATTGGAAGGTAAGTTACAATCTCAAATTGTTTCTGTTTTAGTGGATCCCGATGCTAGTTTAAGTTACATAAACCCCCGAGCTGTCAAAAAATGTAACCTACAAAAACATAAATTTAAAGACCCCTGGATGGTACAGTTAGCTATGGGAGAAAAAAGACGAGTTAATGCCAAAGCACCAATTTTTGTATTAGATATAGTAGCAAAACAAATAATTGTAGAACTAAATATCCTTCCTTTGGGCTCGTATGGAATTTTATTGGGAGTGGACTAGTTGGAAAGACACTGGTCCCTAGTAGATTGTAAAGAGAAAATTATCCATTTCAAGGCTGAAAATGGAACTCGTCAAGAGTTACAAGAAATCAAGAAACCAATGCGACTATGCCCCATTACTACATCCCAACTGAGTAAATGTTTTAGAAGAAGATGCCAGCTATATGCAATCCAGGTGGGATTCTCAAACTCTAAAGACAAGACTGTACTGATGGAAAATATATCGGCTATACAAAAATTGAGGGATGAATTTCCTAAACGTATACCAGGATTAACTCTTAGGAGAAATATTGATTTCACCATAGAATTAATACCAGGAGCAGCGCCTGTATCAAGAGCACCTTACAGAATGAGTGTGCTCAAATTAACAGAACTAAAAATGCAATTGCAGGAATTGTTGGATAAAGGGTATATCAAGCCAAGTGTGTCCCCTTCGGGTGCACCAGTACTATTTGCGAAGAAGAAATATGGGACAATGTGGATGTGTATGGAGTACCGATAGTTAAATAAGCTAACTGTCAAGAATAAATATCCACTGCCCCGAATTGATGATCTTTTTGATCAAGTGAAAGGAGTATGGTGTTTTCCAAGATTGACTTGAGATCAGTTATCATCAAATCAGAATTAAAGATGAATATATGTCCAAAACAACCTTTCGTACCAGGTACGAACATTATGAATTTGTGGTGCCGCCTTTTGGATTAACTAATGCACCAACCACTTTCATGAGCTTGATGCATGGAAAATTTCACCCATTTCTAGATAAATTTGTTTTAATTTTTATTGATGATATTATGATCTATTCTAAAAGTGTTGAAGAACACAAAGAACACTTGTGTTTGGTACTGAAGATGCTAGGAGAACACCAACTCTATGCCAAGTTTAGTAAATGTGATTTTTATAAAGAGCAGATCCAGTATCTGGGACATGTAATATCTGCTAAAGGAATTGTTGTGGATCCTGAAAAAGATTAAAATGATTATGGAATGAAGAGTTCCCAGGAACCTGGCTGAAATATGATCATTCATGGGCCTAGATGGTTACTACTGATGGTTAATTGAAGGCTTATCTAAAATATCCTTCCCTATGACCTCCTAACAGGGGAAGGAGCGAGCATTTAAGTGGACTGCATGATGTGAAAATAGTTTTGAACAACTAAAAATATCGTTAACCACTGCTCATGTATTAAAAGTATTAGAACTTAGTGGAATTTTTGGGGTCTGCATGAATGCTTGCAAGGAAGGATTGGGGGCAGTATTAACTAAGGAAGGTAAGTTTATAGCATACGAATCTTGAAAATTGAAGGATCATGAAAAGAGATATTCTGACTAGGATTTAGAGTTAACAAATGTAGTTAATGCCCTTTGAATTTGGAGGCATTATTTGCTGGGAAAAAGGTTTATATTAAGAATTGATCATAGTAGTTTGACTAGTTATTTCAAACAATCTGATTTAAACACCCGCTAAGAAAGATGGAATGCATTCCTAAGTGAGTTTGATTTTGATATTTAGCATGTGAAGGGAAAGGAAAACCGAGTTGCGAATGCTTTAAGCTAAATATTTCATTTCATTTATGAACTATATGTTAATAAGGTAGAATCTAAGTTCCAGGTGCAAATAATGGATGCATCAAAAAGGGACCCTGAGTATCAGTTCATGTGGCAGCAGGAAAAGGGGGCTAAGGAGCAAGGTAAGACATCATATTATGAAATTAATAATGAATAGTTTCTAAATTTCCGTAAGAAGTTATGTATTCTGAATCAGCTAAGGTTAAGAGAATTAATATTGGATAAATATCACCATAGATCATAGGCGGGACATCCCGGATATTGAAATATGTTGACAATCATTGGAAAAGATTTTTCTGGCTTGGAATTCACAGAAATATTGTTTAATATTTAACTAAATGTTTGGAATTTCAGCATGTTAAAGTAGAGCACTATCACCGAGCCGGATTACTACAGCCTATCCAGGTACCAGAATGGAAATGGGAAGTTATTTCTCTTGATTTCATCACTGGATTACCAAGGAGTAAAAGACACAATGATTCAATAATGGTGGTGGTGGATAGACTTAGTAAGGTGGCCCATTTTATATTGGTGCAATCAACTTACAAGGCCATACAAATAGTTGATATCTTCTTGAGAGAAGTATTTAGGCTACATGGTATTCCAAGATTCGTCATCTTAGATAGAGACGTGAAGTTTACATTTTCCTTCTGGAAGGAATTGTTTACAGGTTTGGGAAATCAAATCCAATTCAGCACAGCCTACCACCCTCAAACTGATGGAAAAATAGAGAGGGTGAATCCAATACTGGAAGACATGTTGTGCATGTATGTGATGCAGCAACCCACAAAATGGGAAGAATACATACATCTGGTTGAATTCACATATAATAATGGGTATCAAGAATTCCTTAAGATGAGCCCATTCAAAGCATTGTACGGAAGGCAATGTCGGACTCTTATGAATTGGAGTAGTCCGAAAACCAGATTGATGTTAGGTCCAGATATGTTGGAGGAAATGGAACGGGAAGTGAAAAAGATTAGACAGAATTTGAAAGGAACTCAAGATAGGCAAAAGGTATGTGTAGATCGAAAGAGGAATTTCCAAGAATTTGAAGTAGGCGATCAAATGTACGTGAGAATTAAACCCAATAAAAGCACCTTGAGGTGGAATTGTTGTGCCAAGTTGGCACCTAGATACTGTGGGCCATTTTAGATCTTGGAGCAGATAGGACCGGTGACTTCTTGGTTGGCCCTACCTCGTCATATTTTGGTGCATAACATGTTCCACGTATCTTTATTAAAACGATACATACATGACCCTAAACACACGATACACTGGAAAACTGTACATGTAAGTTTTGTTTACATTTTGATTTACAGTAAGAGAGGAGACTCAATTCAACTAATTGTGAATATGTTGATTGCAGGTCAAATCGGACGACGAGTTCCTGGTAGAACCACTTCGTCTCCTCGATGAGAGAGAAATAATGCTCCATAAGAAAGTTATCCCCCAATTTAAATTGCAGTGGAAGCACTTTGGCCTGGAGGAGGCTATTTGGGAGGACGAAAATTCTGTTTGAGAGATTTATCCCAAATTGTTCTCATGAATAAAACAACACAGAGCATGGTTTTTTTCTCAAGTGGGGGAATTTGTAACACCTTGATTTATTTCTTGACTATGGTTATTTTATTTTAAAATATTTGAATTATTAAACGAATATGACTATTCATTAGTAAGACTAAAAATACTGAAAAATTTATCTTTTTGGAAAAAATAAATAAATAATATGAGTGATTATTTTGAATTGTGACTTAACTGAATAGTAGAAATAATTTCCAAGAACCATGGTAAAACGGGTAAAGGAAGTTCTCATAGTTACCTTCCCCATGGGAATAAATAGAAAATCCTTAGAAGGGGAAGGGTTCTGCAGCAAAAGAAGAGATGGGTTGAAATAAGAGTGTTGGAAATAGAGCAGTCCAAAGCTGGTAGGTGCCAGTGGAGCTCTAATAACCCAGAAGAAGTATAAGATGGACAACAATCGTGAGGCTTAACTTGGCAAATCTTCTTGCTACCTAAAGACTTGGTGAGGAGAAAGGGGGGAGAAGAGGATGTGATTGTCTCTCTTAATATAGGGAGGAAACATCGGTTAAGTGTGTACAGGCTAGAGGTAAGTATCTATTTTTGTATGTAAGCCTATGTGAAAGTTGGAAATGTATGTATTGGACATACTTAGAGTTAAAGTTATAATTTATGGAACTGGAAATATGAAGAAAAACAATATCTTGACCTCCATGCAGAATTCTGTAATAAAGAAAAGAGAAGGAAGCTATACCAAACCACCAGAACTGTACTATGAATTAGGTATTAAATATTTTTACTATATGAATATTATGGGTGGGAATTATTGATATTTTCTACAAAATATAGATACATGTTCCTTGAAAAAAAAAGAAAAAAATTCAGAGACAATCAAAACATATATACCTAGAGCAGGAAAGTATCATTTCGAGTTTAAAACCCTCTGTAATAGAAAAAAATACATCATATACAGACTCAGGAGTCTGGTCATTATTCACAAGACTATACATAGGATTCATATTACAAATATTTCCGGAAGAGAAATGAGTAAAAGTATCTATAGAAAAGAAGGATTTCTGAACAGGTAATGTTGCATATCTACATACATATATAGATCCCCATGGAAATTCCAAAGAAAAATACTCATAGTGGAAACTCAAATTCTTTGTCTCTTTAAATAAAATGAGAATAACATATAGTTTTTCGAAAACAAGGACGGATATTGATACTTAACTATTGGATGTGTGAATAAAAACCTAGTATTGTAGTTAAAGGAAAAATCGAGAGGATTCAATACAAATAACTGTTTAGTTACGATAAATGATACAATTAAACCCCGGAAAAATCTACAAGAACCAAAATCTAACAAGAACTCATAATGGATTCATGAGAGTTGCTCGAAGATCTTAAACAAAACATTGGAATGCTACTCTGTGTAGACAGAGTATGCCTTGTGCAGATACAGGACGTTGTCCTTAGAAAAAGAGGCATAGATAAATGAAAAAACTGAAACTATCAAAATAATCAAATCTGTAACCTGTAGATTATTTTTCAAAATTCCGTAATGAGGGTAGAATGAGGCAAGTTTCCTTTCATCACTACAACCTATCACACCACAATAGAATGAGTGAGCTTTTGGTTTAGGACCAAGTTCTTACAGTCAATATCGAAACAAAAAACTAAATCAAGCTCTTGTAGCTTGGAGAGAAGGAAACCCTCTTTTACCTTCATTAAAATGTAGACTTTGAATTCGGAAGTCGAAGCTGAAGTTGATTTTTTTTCTATCTGCAAGCTGAGGAAAAGCGGGAGGATAATGAAAACCCAACAACCTGAAAGTAACCGGAGATTTAAAACTAGAAAATCACTCACAAAGAAGAGAACATTCATGCAAACCCTTAAAATATTATCAAATGTAAAATATGCCTGATAAAATAATATGAACAAGCATGAGGCTTGAAGACCCATCACGAAAATACTGTGACAAGGTAACTTCGTTGTGCTGTGAGTAGGAACGATACCGGGTGGAGAAGACTCAACAGTAATCGAACCAACAAACAAAAAATTAAGAAGAGAGATTATATCATGGAAAAATACATAGTACACTGACTATGTCTTTCTAATTGACTACTCACAGGCTGACACAAAGGTTTACCTCCAAGACAAATACTCAAAGTTGCAGAGCGGCCGACCTCATCTCCCATAACAGCAAAATGAACTGAGGCGAGGATCAGAGACAAAAGTAGTTACCCTAACTTCTCCTCAACATTTATCCTAACCATAAAATATAAATATATTTCAAATCATGTAAGGGTACAAGTTTATTACGAGTTAAGAATGAAGAATGAGAAAATCAATCGAAGTACATATGTAATTTAAATCCCACTCCAAGAGTGATACAAATAACTATGCATAAGTACCTTTAATAGTGACACTGGAAATTTACATGAAACAAATCAATGAACTACGGATGCTAACTTTAATGTACTTTGGATATGCTAAGTTGGATATTTATAAATCACTAGATTACTGTGCATTCAAAGATTAAGTCCATATAAGCGAAGTGTGTATTGTAATTTTTTTATTTTCTTGAATTCCATATTCCATAAATGTTGAATTATGTAATTAGAAATGGTATGGTAATTTTTTATATATATAGTTGTGTGTATGTGACACCGTACCACACAGAGATCCTTCCACTGCACCAAATCCTTTTAAATTCGCACTATAACTTTTGGCTACTGCGATTGTTGGCAAGGCATGCTCAATAGTGCCAATTTTCAATCCACTGTGTGTTGGTATACACGTGATGAAAATGTAACAGTTTTATATTAAAAGTTTTTTATTTTTCAGTTTTAACCTTAAGAAGATTACTTTAATGCTATCCAATAAATCATCACTTAAATCTATCACAGTGTCTCTGTATTAGCTTAATCTAGGATTTTAAATAGAATATACTCCATTTATTTGTTTTATGATCAACTCTGAATCTCCCATGATTAATATTCTTTTGCCTCCTAAGTTCCTAAGAATTTGGAGTCCTAGAATGAGGGTTTCATACTCAGCCATATTATTGGTACATTTGAAATTAAGCCTGAAAGCATGCCCTTCTAAGTGATTAGTCTCCATGTTGGTTATCCAAACTCCTCCTCCTGCTCCAAACTTATTTACTGAACCATCAAAGTCTAAATTCCATAAAGATTCATGAAAGATATTATCATTGTTTGGTGTTTTCTTTTTTTCTATTAGTTCAGTTTTGATTTCATTAGTTTCAGAGTTACATAAGGTAAAAGAATCAAGGTTAGTTGGTGTAGAGTAAATGGGGTAATTCATAGATCTTTCTACACTACTGACCATGTACTTCATTAATGCTTCCCTATATAACTTCTTAGGTTGACCAAAAACTGATATAGTAGCATAAGAGATGTCCAATTGCAGAGATCCCTGTAACTTATCTCCCCATGAGTGAGATAATAAAATTCCATATTTAGGTGGGATATCAGCTACTACAATATCCGTTAATATACTCTTACAAGGATATTGAACTAGTGTTACATGCAAATATTTGATTAAACCTAGGCATTTAACTTTACTTGAATCAAATGAAAACAAATATTTGTAGTGCCTTGTGATTTCTAGATTCAGAGTTTCCATTATGGCTTTGGGAATTAGATTATGGGAAGCTCCTGAATCTAGCATTGAGTTGTGTAAAATTTGATCATGAATGGTAAGACTAATATAAAATGGAGGAACTGCTCCATCTGCCTGTTTTCCATTCACATCTGGGCCAAAAATCAATTCTGAGTGATGATCGTTCAGGTTTATGGAATCTTCTCCATCGTTTATGTTTAATGTTTCAGCTATGGTTGATTTATACTAGTTATGTTTTACCAATTTTGTCAAAGGAATTGGTATTTTTAGCTTTGCAATTTCAAATTGTATGTTTAAAGTATGTTGTGATTTACTTATTCGAGTCAATTCTTCTTTGGTAACTGTAGTTTGTGTTGGTTTGTCTTGTTTTTCTATAGCTATGTTTTCATTTTCGATTGATTTGACATTTTCTGTTTGAGTTTCTTGTGTTTTACTGCTCCTAATTTTATTTTCAGGGGTTGTTTGTGAAGCAGTAGATGTTCTTTCAAAGTTGGAATTATCAGCAGGTGTTTTTGAAGTAGCAATTTTTGGACCCACTGATTTAGGATCAACAGAGGATATTTTAGGATCTAAATTTTTTGTTTTAACAGAACTAGAAGCTTTTGCAGCAGCAGATTTTTGTGAATCTTTTGTAGCTTGAGAAACTTCTTCAGTAATATCAACGATATTAGGGCCTGATGCATTTTTAGGACTAGAAATGTTTTTGGAAGAACTAGAGTTTTTCTTACTTTCCCTTGGAAGAATTTGCAGAACTTTTGTTTTGGGAGCTTCTACTATTTTCTTATTATGATTTTGGGTATTTTTCTTGGTAGAAGACTCACTTTTTTTCTTATTTCTAAATTTATATTGACTGTGTATTTCATTTATAACATAATGATAACCTTGTTTATAATCAAAGGATTCACTTGAATCTAATTTGACTTGTTGGAGTTCAAATAATTCCTGATCTTCCTGAGTAAGAAAAATAGTATTATTTTCATATATTCCCATTAGATTTATTGCATCCTCATCATCATCATTATTCTAAGAACTTTCAGCATAGTTCTCTTGAAAGGAGGGCCTTATTGTCTGGTACGAGGCTGTTTCTTTTGCTTTTCCTGAATTTGTGTTTTTCCGAAAATTGGGATTTCTGATTTGCTGTTGATTATCCCATTGTGGTCTTCTTTCTATGTTATCTAGTCTATCCATCATCCTCTCTAAATTTTTAGCTGACATGTCTGTTTTTGTGTCTGAATTGGAATTTTCTTCATTAATGGTCACTCTTCTCTCATTTCTTAGTCTAGTTTTTTTGGCTAAAATGTTTACTTCTACATTAACAGCATCTGTTTGCATTCTTTATAAGGTTTCTGCATTTCTTTCCCTTAACTGATAAGCCATGTTTGTGTCAAATCCATTAGGGAATTTGAGTAGGACAGAATCAGGAGTGGGTTTAATATTTGCAGGGATGGAATTGTAGACACTGTTATATCTAGTGCAGTAGTCTTGGACCGACTCATTTGGAGCTCTTCTCATGGCATCAAATTCAGACAATATCTAGAGTGGATTATTTTTCTTTTCCGATTTATTTAAAAACAGTCTATGAAACACAGCTAAATCAGTTACACTACTAGAAGCAAGACCTTTAAACCATTTCTTAACTTCTCTTATCAATGTTTGTGCAAATAACCTCATTTGAACGTCTGAATCATCAATCTCATGAAGTTCAAAGAAATATGTCATTTTAGTTATGTGTTGCTGAGCTGTATAATGGGTCGTGGCATCAAATTGCGATATCTTACTCTGATAGTCTTGAGGCATGTCATGAAGCTATATTGGTAAGACAAGGGGAGCATACCTAGCAGCCATAGCTCGAAGTTTGGCTTGGCTAGGAGGTAAGTGGAAGTTCTTGGGGCTAAATTGGAAGTGGTAGCTAATGAACTAAAAGCTGTAGTTGAGGTGTTGGGAAATGAAATTGGAATATATGTGGAACTACTAGGGAATGAGAATGATGTGCTTGAAAAATCAAAAGGTAAACTATTGGATATAGTGGATGAAGTAGGTGGCGGAAATAATACTCTAGGTTGTAAAGGTAGTCTAGGGATAAATGTATCTGTAGATGTGGTGGTATTGGAAACTAGAAATCAATCTACAGTCGGTATTATGGTGGTATATAACTGTGAAACTGAAGGCTTAGTGGTATAGGCTAATAATTGAGCTAATTCAATGGCTTCATCAATATATTTGAGAATAGCAGTATTAATTTCTTCAATTTTAGTCTGATATTCAGTTTTCTTTGATTTAGATTCTATTGTAATATTTTTCTGTTTTGTTTCCAAGAATGAAATAAAGACAGGGCCTAAAATAGCAGTATAAAGATCACTTTCAGATTGACTTCTAAACAAAGAATGTCCAAATTTCAGATCAAAATCTATATCTTTCAAACTTAATAATTCTTGTGGTAATGAATTGACTCTTATTAATGACACTTCAACTTCTAAATTTTCTATCTGTTTTTTTCCTTTTTCCAATTCGGTCTGGGTTGTCTACTATAACAGAAGGTTTGGGATCTGGGTTAGACCTAGTATAGTAAATTTACCTAGAAGCCAGAATTATAATTTTTTAATACCCACAACTTATAAAAGAAATCTTAAAGCAAAAGGACAAATAAAAATATTTTCTTTAAGACTAGTTTTGTCGCTGAGGATTGGTTAGTTCCCCAGTGAAGTCGCCAATATGTTATCACTCTAGTAACTATAAAGTTGTGAGATTTCTAGTTTTTAGTCAAAGAACACTAGAGGTAGCCATAGACCAACTTCAAACTCTAGGATCTAGCCTCTCTCTTTAAGTTTTAACTTTGTTTGATTGGTAAATATTAGGCTAGTTATTAATGTGTAGCTTTGGTTTGGTTTTTATTGATTTGGTGGGAAAAAATCACTTGAAGTAATGGATAGTGGGAGATATATTTGTCCATTGGGATGAGTCAAAATCAATAAAATAGAACTGGAATCAAGGCCAAGAAGTCAAAAGTTTACAGGGCAAGATAGATAACTCGACGATCTTGGGAAGTTTTTTTTATGAGATGGTATGATCGGGATAAAGAGCAATGAAGGGTTCTTTGATCCAGAAAATGGAAGTAGTAGGCAGAGGTCAAACGAGAGAGGGAGAAATTAAGGGTTCCCTACACTGGAAAATATAGGAAAACATAGAAATGATAACTAGTTAAAAACAGGGTTCTCTTAACAAATCATGTAGTAATACTCCTAGTTATTCATTCAAATTTAGAACAAACATAGATGGATGCATGTAGCAAAGAAATATAACAATGACAAGTAAGGAAATACTTCACTCCAAATAGCTCATCACAGGAATCCTGAAGTATGATTCCAATTGGTTTGATCCAGTCCGCTACTCGAAATTTGAATCACAAAATCCTTCCAGACCAACAAAAATAACTATAGCAATCTCGAGCGATTTTATTCCACACAAAATACTTCTAAAGATGAAGTGTTTATACATAGTTCTTTAAAAAATATCCTAGAATGAGTCTAGGAATTATCTAAGGGAAATAAAATATATTCATAATAATAATACAGACAGTTGCCTAACAAATCAGCAAGTTGTCTTATTTATTCAAAAAAATAGAAACTAATATAGGATAAGAAGTAGTTGGCTGCCTTGGTGTCCTCCTTGATGGCTTTAGATATTTTTCAATTTGTTTTTTTGGAATTTGATTTGCCTTGCCTGATAATATTTCTCTGATTCTCTTTATTCACTGGTACTCTCTAACTTTGGATACTCTTTAACCATAGTCAAAACTGTCTACCCCTGTAAAAATATGTCTTGACTGTAAATCAGAAAACATTTTTCTCTTCCTTTCATCCATCTGTCTTTATCCTTCATAATAAATCTCTGAGTGACTACCAATCCTCATATTTAGGAATTTGTATCTTCTTTAATTTCCTAAAGTTTTCATCAGCTTCATTGTCGCTGGAAAAAGTTGGTTTGATGAAAAATAAGTTCTTTATCTCATACTATAAATAAAATAAGTCCTCAAAACTTTTAAGTAGGACTTTTCCTATTGGAATGCCTTGTACTGGTGGTTTATTTACCTGTTCCTTTGCAAATTCTCTAATCTTTTTATCATAGTCATTTTGAGGAATTATTTTATCATTTATGACCATAATGTCAAGCAGTCCTTTTTTCCTCAAATTTGTAAATTTGATCATAAATCTGGTTATGGAAGTATTCATATTCTCACACTTTTCTTCCAGTTGCCTCATCAGATTCTTCTTTGCAGTAAATTTCCTAATTTCTAGGATAGTTTTAGTTATGTCAGTGATCTTGAGTTCTTCTAACTCCTGTCTATTTTTACTATTAAGGAATGTGATCAGCCTTAAAGCTTTCTCCAGTTTATTAGGCAGTTCACTCTGAGTCTTTTGAATTTCTGTTTGAGCTGCTAGTAATAAATCTCTATGTTCAAAAATTACCTGAATTGAAGGCCATACATCATGGATGGATTCAATGAAATTTTTCCAAAGATAGTTTTTGATATATGATATTTTTTCCTTTAATGTTAATTCCTTCTACAATTTCTTCAACTCTTCATTCAATTTGATGGAATTTTTCTCATGTGTTTTTGCATTTATCTGAGCCAATTTGTTTGATTTCTCAAGATTTTCTACCACCTGTTTCAATTTTCTGATTTCATTTGTCTTGAGAGACATTTCCTCCATGGCCTTTACCAGTTGGCTGGCTTCATCTATATGTTGAACTGTTGTAGTAGATGATTCAATATCTGAGGTTGCGGATGAGGTTACTGGCACTGCAGTAGCCATTGATTCTTTGGGTGCCATTTTTTCAGCTAAATTTGAAGGCACTGTTGTAGTGATTACAAGAATTAATGTAGGAATATATGGTATTTTTTGTGTTTCTTTCTACTAGACAAGCTTGTCCATATGTATTTCCATCTCCTTAATTTGGGTTGTCAACTGAAAAATCAAATTCATCATATCATATTTTTCTTTTTGTCCTTCAATTATTTATTTAGTTTGAGGATGTTCACTTTGAGGAAGTTTAAGCTATTTCCTCAAAGCTGATATGTCTTCATTCTTCTTTTTCACCAATAACTCTGCTGCTTTGATATTAGCAGGGTCATATCCCACCTGTAAAACTAGTTCTTCTAAGGCTTTTATCATAAGATCCTTGGCATAAAATGAGGCTTTGTCCATCTTCATCTGATCCTGCATGTTGGAAATGGTGTTCTGGAGCTTCTGAGCACTCATGGATTTAGTGGTCATAGTAGAGTATAGCATTCTGAAGTCTTCCTGTGGAACTCAATCTAATCAAGAGCATGAATCTTATCTGTCTGAACTTCCAAATCAACCTTTTTATAATCTACCACTGTCTTTAGAGATTTGATTGTGGGTTGCAACACTGACATAATTAGCTTTTGATTTGAATAATCAAATGTAGACAGAAGCCTTTTTTGCACACTTGGTGTCTGTTTGAGATACTGAGAATAAATATTGTTTTTTATTTCCTCATTCTTCAGCTTTATCTGTTTGTATTTTTCTTTGATATCTAGGTCTTTTTCTTCAACTGCTTGTGATGAAGAGGCTTCCATGCTTTTTTGTCTTTCTATCA
Source organism: Pinus albicaulis (assembly GCA_034641835.2). Classification (NCBI taxonomy): domain Eukaryota; kingdom Viridiplantae; phylum Streptophyta; class Pinopsida; order Pinales; family Pinaceae; genus Pinus; species Pinus albicaulis. The sequence goes on from CM076582.1 coordinate 1,131,243,130, forward strand.
ACTTCACATCTTCATGGTTGACTTATTCTTCATTCTGATTCTTGGTATTTGGGTCATTGATGATCACAGTGGCAACATCTATTTATGGAAAATTAGTGTTGGTATTTATGAGCTCTGTTTCTTCTACATCAATTGTTACCTTTCCTTTATCAACTAAACTTAACTTAGGCCTTTTGTTATATATTAACTTGAATTTAGTTTCAGTTGTAGTTTCTGCAACATAGGCTCCTTCTTCCCTTACTCTCTTAGTGGACTTTTCTGGTTGACTTGCAGTCTCCAAAGTGTGACTAGTATCACTTTTATTAACTGCATCTGTTAAAGTATTCTCAGTCCACTCAATCTGATTTGCAAATTTTTCTATTTCTGGTTTTGCTTTATGGATGAAGGGTGTTAACTTGCATTTAACCCTTAGTTTACTCAGGATCCCTTGTGGATCATAATTCCAAGGAAAAGCTTCTTTAAATTTGAATTCCAACAACTACTTTGCTGCTTTTTTCTCTGCATCCATGTGATTGCCGATGAATGGCCCTATTTGATTCTTTAGTTTGAATTGATTTTTCTTCTTTGCTGCCATGAAATCTATAGAATTAGAGTTTAGTATCTGCCTGATATACTCCAAGGCAAAGATCCTCATTGAAGAATGTTTGGGTAACTTTTAAGGGAACAAGTTTGACCCAAAGACTCTGATTTCAGTATGCTTTTCATATAAATACCAGTCACCAACCTTGCTCTGCTCTGCCAACTACAATATCTTTTTCGTTTACTCATTTATCCTTGGCTGCTATGTTTTTTCTATCATTATGATCACTGGATGTAGGAATAAGTTTGAATATTTTGAATAAGTGAAATCTGTACATTCTTTTTTGCGCAAAGATGTCCAGAAAATGATAGATAGAGAATTTCCCTCTATGTCAAGCTTTTGAAGAGTAACTGGAAATTTTTCTGATTAGAAGTATAAAATCATATGGAACAAGAAAGAAGTATATCTGAATACTTCTTCAATTGGCAAGTTGATCAATTGATAATGAATACTATTTGCAATAAAACCAGCATAGTCAAAGATTACTGATGGGGGTTGTCCTGGGGAGAAAGTGGATAAAAACCCTAAGATGGGCTTATCTGTGTGTTCATCAATAAAATATCCTAGGATGAAGGAAAGCATGGAAATCACTTGTCTTGAACCTTCTGGGAATTTGGAAGTAGAATATGTGGGATTTAGCTTAGGAATTTCTACATGTGAAGGCATGAATGTTTGGAAAATCATGAATCTCTTGGGAAATTCCAGGCCAATATACAGCTTAGTGAGGGCCTCTATAGATGAAGGGACTGCTTGGGGGTCAGGATGAAGTTGTAGCATCTGGTTAATTGATTCAGCATTAATGGTGAAAAGCACTTCTTTATTGGAATTTATAATGGCTCTTTGATCAAGCACATAATGCTGTTGACATAACCTACTGACTTCCTGGCATGGGTGGGTTAATGGGACAACATAATTAGGAAAATGGGATTCCCAGATATGGACTTCTTCTTCATTATCTAAGGATTTCCCATAGCACCAGTTATTAATATCTAGCAGATTAAATTCAACAATGGGATCTGTTATCTTATAATCAACATCAGCCAATGGAATGTGTTCAATGTCTATGACTGGGGGTTGTAAAGGATTGACAACAATAGCAGTGTTAGAAGTCATGGTAGGGGTTGGTTTAGGCACTTTGGAAGCTTCAGGTTTTCTAGAGATCTGCTTTTTAGGCATTTTGGGCTACTTCTGCAAGTTTAGATAGTTTGCAGAGGTATTTTTACTTTTAACAGAGGCTTATTGGATAAATAGGCACAGTATGTTCTTTTCTTTTTTCTTTCTTTCCAATTGGGTCTATAAAAAAGGATTTACAGGCTTTTGAAATGGCCTAAAACAAGAAACAAGGGTTTCCTGAGTCTTTTAATAAGAAATTGGGCTAAAAATTCTGTTGAAATTAGGCAAAGAGGCTTAGGATACCTTCAAAGGCTTTTATGGCTTAATTTGGTGCTTGAAATGGTTCATTAAACTATAAAAACTCACAATTTTCCTCCAAAACATCACGCAATAGCAAAGCAGGGTTTTTGGAAAACATTTGATAGGGTTTGGCCTATTTTTTGGGCTTTTTGACAGTTTCTTTTAATTTATTTTTAAGCTATGAGTGTGTTTTTGTTCTTTTGAAGGTATTTAAAATTGATTGTAGGCTCAAATTTTAGAGAAATACCTATTGTACATAGGTATTGGGCTTCGGAGCAGTGTCTGAGGTTTTTTTGGAATAAAAAAACAACTTCTGTAGAGCTTTTGGAGAAACGTAAAGCTCCTTGGCCGTCTTCAATGGTCACAAGGAAAATTTTGCAGGCTTTTTGGGCATAAAATGGCGAAAAAACGATGTTTTTACAGTCGGGGAGGCTTGCACCAGGTTTATGCGCTGAAAAAGTAGGAAATGAATGCATTTCCAATATTTGGTATGCATATTAGGGCTAATGGGAAATGGCATTCAATTGCAGTCACATCAGGTAGGAACGGCGGTTTCAAGCTTCAAAGGATTGAAAATTTCTAGTGGTTATCACGCGACATTACGGTGGTAAGTGGTTTCGGGGCTAACCCACGTGATCCAATAAGAAATGGGCATGTGGAGGAGAGAGGAAGTCACGAAACTGAGCATTTCACACAGATTTTCCATGGGGGTGATTGTGCAACTTTCCTATGCGATATCATGCTTTTGCCGTCAAATTAGGGGTTCGAATGTGAACAATCCGATTGACTGGTGGAGTTGCATTAGGAAGGAGTGGGGTCGGGGTATCATATGTGTGGAAGATTTTTTAAACTTTAATAAACAAATGTTTGATTTAAAGTTTAAACTTTGGGTTTATGAAATAGCGGAAGGGTTAGCTTTATGTATTAATTTAAACCTTTAAATTTTTTAAAATCATACATATGGGTGTGGGTTAATATTTATATCGTTTTCGAACATTTTGACATTTGTTCAAAAACCATGGGGGCGGGATATTTAAATATAAATATGTTAAACCAATGGAGTATGGAGGGGTTTTTATATTGCGCACATGGGATTTTACACATTGGTTTAACTTTTAAAATAGTGGGTTTAGAGGGTTATTTAAAATAAAAGGGTATTAATACTATAAAGGTAGGAGTATTTTAGGGATTTAATAAAATAAATTAGTAGTTAATATGAATAAGGGGATAGTGAAATGGAAACAAAATTCATGTTAACTCTAAGTAAAGTGCCAAAAATAAAGCATTTCTTATCTTTGTTGTATTTATTCACATTAGCTTAGGATAAATGCATTTTGAGGGTTTATGAATGATTTTTGAAAGGGAATGAGATTAGGTATTTAGGGTTTCGCTTTTACTAAGAAAAAAATGGGTTTTTACTTAGGAAAAAGGGATTATGATTTATGAATGAAGTTTAAATGCTGATGAATATGGGTCTAATGTGAGAATTCAATATTTTCAACTAACCAGTCATCGAGCCTTGGGTCTAGGCCCAACAAAAGTCAGAGAAATGTTCTGAGCCTTTTTGACTTGATAGTTTAGAATATTGAATATTTGGAGAGGAAGGAAAATTAGTAATTTTTTCTTGATGATGCTTTATTACATGATCATTGAACTGCTTTCTACCTACCCATCTTAATTTCTAACATTTTTACTTCATTTTCATGGGTGCATTTAGGCTTGCAACCCTAAAAAAAATTTCTTTCAAAGCATAAAACTATCTAAGTCTACCTTATTTCATCCGAGGGCTCAAATTACACTGTTGAGCTCCTCATTATTCTCTACCTATCTACTAATTTGTCAAGTTTAAATTGTTCGACAAATCTTTATTCTCTATCTAAAACATGAAATTGAAAGCATGAAAAGTTAAGATTAAATTGTTTAACTGATCATGGATTATGGCATTTATTGACACTCTGCACATAATCAGTATTCTTGCAGTAAAGTAAAAGTAGTGGCATTTGGACTTGCTCACTTTCAGATCTTATTTTTCTTTTGGGGTCTATATTTTTCTAAGTTTTTTTAATCTTTTTTTAGGACTTTTTACCCTCTTTTTGGCTTTTTATTATTTTTCATTTTTCAAAATATGGGAAAACAACTTTCAGAAAGCAAGGTATGTACATATTTACAAGACTATCAAGGTCAATTCAAAATTTATGAGCCCTATTATTATAGGACCCTAACACAACCTACCTATTATCCAATGTTGCATAAATATGAATAATTCTCTATCCCACATCCCCCACTATGGATAATATCTCCTGTGATGATGCTTTCCACAAGTCCAACATTGCAAAGGCTTCCTTCCATCACCCTTGTTCTACTCCTCAAACTGAATTTCCTATCCTCTGTCAATTTCATTGAATTTCTTTTATGTCACTTCATTCTCGTTGATACCTGCATCCTGAGGTATTACTCGCTTATTATCCAAATTTCCCTTAGACTTGTGATTCTCTTTCCAATCAAGCTTAGGCTGAGACTTACACTTATACTACTCATAACAATGCTTCAACTTCCTAGTTACTTCCTCTAATGTATGAGGCTCATCATACTCAAAATCATCATTGAATGCTAATTGAAATCCAATAATTAATATTTGAACCTTTGTCTTCTCATCCTTAAGATATCGTATATGCCTCAAAAAATCCAGAAACTTAGTTGTATACTCTTCGCCTACCCTAAATACCATATTCAACTCATAGAACTCATTAGGCTTACCATCATAGTATCTCTCTGACAGGTGCTTCCTCCTGAAGAGTCTATTAAAATCATGCAAACTTAACTCCTTTGTATTGATGCCCCTAACATGCTTCACATATTCCCATCATATGTTCACTTTTCCTTTGAGACTGGAAATGGCTATCTTGGCTTTCATGTTCTCTATATAATTATGTAGCCCGAAGAACTTCTTCATCCCAAGAAATCATGCTTCTGTGTTTTCCAGTTTCTTCAGTTCTCCATCAAATATAGTAGGTTTGGATTTCTTTAACTCATTTGGAGAGTGTCCCCTCTCACTCCTCTTGTAAGAATTATAGAAATCATGACCATGATGTTTCTCTAATCTAGATCTAGATTAGAACTCATAACCACAAGCTCTTATGTCAAGTGTATAGATCAATTTCCCCCCTCTAACTATGTCATCCCTATTTGAACTATGTCCTCCATGATACCTACTACCATATGCCCCATTAGTCCTTTACTCCTTTCCATAATTTATTTTTGGTTTTCCCTTTCTATACAAATATGATAATCTCTAAAGGATCACTGCATTTACCTCTGTTTCCTTCTCATGTACTCTAGAAATCATTTCCTGTTACTGGATTATCCTGTCATTATCCGCCTTGAAACTCTTGATTTTTCCTTCATAATTCTTAGAATATATTCCATTTCAGGAGAATACTCTTCCCTACGTTTCTCAGCTAATCTATAAGCATAGTCACGTGAAATCTAATCCACCATCTTGCTTTCATCTCTGATCTTCTTCTTCCTGCAAACATACCATGTTAGATAAGCCAAATATAAACATAAACAAACATACCTTAGTGTGTTTAAGGGGTTTCTATCTTGTCTGCAAAAATCATTCCAGAATACCATGATATATATATATATATAACATCCACATAAGAATCATCTCAACATACCAACATCATCGACCTTTGCATGACAACACAGTTGCAACAATGACCATCACGAGAAATAAACAACATGAATGCATGATAAATACATAAAAAATTAGACATGCATACATAGAAATTACATCTACCTCAAGGTCTAGTGTTGCAACCCCACTCTGATACCACTATTTAACTCCCCACCCCACATTTTCCCACTTTAACCTACTCACAAAGGTAAACATTAGATGAAAGTTACTAAGCATAACCCAATTTCTAATATGCACGTATGTAAATGGGTATGCATGTCCATAAATGACTGGAAACATCCAATGACACATGATGAAAATTTTATCAGCCTAACTTGACCCAAAACTATATATTTTTAGTTTTGTTTCCTTAAATTTAACACAACTTTCTATTTTTGGCAGTTTTTTCGGTTCTAAACATCCAAGGTCATTTTGAGGGCATAAATGACATTTTCAAGGAAAAACCAAAAACCATAAAAGTGTTAAAATATATTTCACATATTTGCTTCTTGGCCTCCTTGTAGAGATCTTCGAAATGAGGAATTATGATAGCCAAATGGAGATCATATGCCAAATTTACCGTGTACCACATATCACCCGACCATTGATTGGGTTGAACCAAATATCCCTTTGATCCAATCACTCCCACACCATATTCCAAGCATGAATGTGGGATATCATAGAATAAACCAAGACAAAACCAACTAGGGCTTCTAGAGGCCAAATTAGCTCAACCCTCAACCATAGTGATTCCACCTCTACAGTCCATACATCACTAGCACCAACCAGATGATCTCTACCTAAGTTTTATAGGGCTCAAGGAACTAGTAACTCAACCCACAACCTTCCAGGGCTCTAGAAAATTTTTCCAACCCAACTCCAAGGACTAGTAACTAAACCAACCAAGGGATCTAAATTGTTTGTCCCAACCTAGGCTCCACGACTAGTAACTAAACCCATGTTGTTCCAGGGATTCCAGATCATTTTTCCCAACCCAATGTAATATTTATAAATTATAATACAACTAATCGGAATATTAAAACTTTTTTTTGTCACATAAATAGGTGAATAAGTGGGTGGGGAGACCCATAAAACTATTTACTGTGAATAAAATCACTTCTCATGCGAAAATGGATCATATTTCTTAGCTTAATTGAAGCACCCTTGGTGTGAAAGGGGCTGAATCATTTTGACTGGGTCAAAATTGATAAAATATACAACGATGTCATGGAGGAGTGGCCATCAATGAGGCATAATGCAGTTTTAGATGGAGATGCCTTGTGTGAAAGAAGTGTTATCATTGGATGTGGTTTAGGGTTTGCAAGCTCTTAACTTATAAAAGGAAGAGGATGGCAGCATTAGAAGGTGGTTGAAAATTATTATGTTTCTGAATATATTGTTTGTTTAGACATATATCTTTCTCATGTTGTTTAGCTGAGAATGAATGTTGTTTAGCATTGGGTGTTCATGGTCGAGAATCCCACCTCTTCGCATTGGGTAACACTTGGGAGAGTTTGTATTGCATTGTCCACTATCTAGCTTAGGGCCAAGCTTCTTCTTTCAACTACAGTGCAGATCCTATTGAGGGTTTGACTGTTTTTTCAAGCTATAGCAAGTGGATATTAGATCTTTCAGATCTAGTCCATTTCTTTGCTTCTTTTCAGTGGAGGATGGTTCTACTTCATTGGGAGAACAATATTGAAGATATTGAGCGTAATTTTCATATATTGGCTACATTCCAACTGTATTTTGATCCCTACAGCGTAGTATAGAGCTAGATCTATGTTATTTCTGTAGGTGTAGTTTTAGGGTGGTTTAGCACAGTAGTTGGAGAGTGATTTTCCTAGTGTTGGGGATCTGCCCTTCACTTTGGAGATATGTTGGAGGAGATCATTCTATTGTTTATATTAGATCATATCCACTTCCCAGATATGAATATTTCTATAGATTTGCAGTCTTAGATCTTAGATCTACATCTTGTACTTGGTGTTCTGCTGAAAACCCCAAGGGGGTTCTATAGAGGAGCATGTATAGTGCATGGATATGCTATAGATCTAACCTTTTGACCACATACTTGCTTTATATCTAATGTGTAATCTACAACTGTTGCAGAGCCAATAAAATAACACTATAAGGCTATTCTAGTCTTTATATATTATTGCAGTACCTCATTTTGATGGATTTATTTCATTGGAGGTTTCCTTTTCTTGTTATGCATCTTATGGGCCACTTTTTTACAAAGATTTTTCTGCTGTAATAACAAATGAAAGGTCTCCATATTGGTATCCTGCTTTTTCTACGATGATCTACATTATTTTCCTATCTTTCTGCATTGCATTGTTGCATTCCTCATTTGGGAATATTATAATGGTATCAGAGCATCATCTTGGCACAGCCTATGCTTTCTAAAAAGCCAATATGTCTTATGAAGAAGGAGATCCTCTTACTAATAGAGAGAAGAAGTATCAAAAGAGAAGACACAAAATATTATATTATACTAATGAGAAAGAAGACAAGGGTAAAACCCCATTATCTAGAGGAATGAAAGGGAAGGAGATCACAAGAATTATTCTTCAAACTATGAATGAGCTTAAAAGATAAATCAAGGGAATGAGGAGGGAAATACATGAAGATCCCTCATGAATATTTTCACATGAAGAAAGCCCCAGTTCTTCATATTATGTGTGTGATCATTCAACCAAATAATCAGATCTGCAACATTATACTATGCCCATATTTACTGCAAGAGATATGGAGGAAGAAGATGCACCAAAGGAGGAGAATCTGAGTGATTATCTTCACGAGTATGAATCTCAATCTTGGAGATTCAAGGAGCACTTGAACTTCCAAGATTTATTCCAACTCAAGGAGGAAAGAAGACCCAGCAAGCACAACAAAAGCAGAAGAGGTAGATTCTTTCTACCAAATTTTGATGGATCCTCTACATGCACAACCAAGGATTGGATAGATCAGCTAGGATCATATTTGCATCTACATCAAGTTCCAGAAAATGAAGCCCTTAGGATAGCAGCATTGCATCTTAAAGCTAAATATTATGCTTGGTGGTTATTCGAATCTTTTTCATTAAGAAACGAAAATACATCTACTTATACAAGATTCACTAAGATATTAGTGAAGAGATTTGATGTAAAACAATATAACACATATTTGATTGAGCTAGCAAAGCATGAGCATTCAAAACCTTTGCATGAGTTGGAAAGATCTATTACACCAACTACACTTCAGATTTCTATTGAAGGGGATAAAAACTTGTGTGATACCTTGCCAAGGGAAATATCCCCATTGCATGAAGAGATTTCTTCTCAAAAGGAAGACATGGAGATTCCTCTTTCAAGGAAAGACCAAGATATAAGGTCTCTCATTGTTGATGAGGTATTTTCAAATATCGATGAGGAAAAAGAGCAGGAAGGTAGTAACAACGCTACTACTTCAGAAGGAGAACCATCACCACATGGGGATAGGCATAAGTTATTTCTTCAAGAGGAGGAGCTTTTGCATATTTGAAAAAGGTTCCCAAGGAGCATCATGTGAGAGTAGTAATGGGCAGTAACACCTTGATCCAAGGAGGAGGAGAAAGGGTGGATCAACATCCAAGGATGAGGAACCTGCAACCTTGTTTATTTCAAGGGGTTTATATTTAGAAGAAGGAGACTGATTTATGCAGTAAAGGGAGATACAAATCATTCCACTCATTTACACAGTCTACCTCAGATTTTGATGTCTCTTTGCATGGAGGAATTCCACCAAGGAGACCCCCTGATTGGAAGACGAATAAAGTGTTCTCTCAACTCAGTGCAACATTAACATATTTGGCTAAGGAAGGAGCCTTGGGAGAAGCTACTACAGCGCTAAGAACCTTTGATGGGTTCCAAGGAGAGGCATGGGCCAAACTATGGAAGTTTTGGAAGGAAGAGACCTTTCAAAAGGAGGTTGACTTCCATGTACTTCAATCTTGTCTTGGGCAAGATCAGCTGCAAGAGAGACAACAAAGGTGGAGTGACATTACTCCCACATGTGGCTTTGGCATTGAGCATTTCAAAGATGAGAGCCATGATAGGACAAGAGCTTGAGTCCCAACTCTTGGTAGAATATTCCAAGAACCTCTTCACATGTAAGGTTATTAATGGGAAAATGGAAGATAGGAGGTATAGATTGGTTGATGGTGTCATTTATTTTCATGACCAGATCTATTTTACTAGAGACTCAAAGCTCAAAGATAAACTACTATATGCAACCTATGATATCTTGCTTTCCAATCCCACTGGTTTCATTAGAACCTACCATACTATTTTGGAGGGATTCCTGTGGGAAAACTTCGAAGAGGATATGCACAATCATATGAGAAAGTGCATGGATTGTTTGGAGGGTGAGGAGAAACACAACTCTTGGGAAGAGTTATCATCACCACCTCCTTACTCATGGGGTATGCAAGGGGGCTCATCCATGAGCTATCTCACTGATTTAAACCAAGTGTATGGTAAAGATTGTATTTTTGAACATCATGATATATTTACTATATACTTTCATTTTCTTACCACACATGTGCAGGGAATTGCTCCAAGAGGGGGCACTCTTTCTTATTTTCTTCGTGGGCTACTTGGAGCCATGAAAAATGATGATGTTGATCACTCCCCAAGAGATTTTTGGGAGATGATTTATTCTTTATGGTGTGCCTCATTGACACCAAACATTATACACTTTCTCCAAGTGTGTAAGGAGAATGGGGCATCAAATAAGTGGTGGGAGGAATACTTGTTATATCATATTCTGTGGTAGTTAGTAGAAAAACTGCACTAGTTGCACATGAGGGACCACTGTCTTTCTCCTTTACTACACATGGCAGCTAGCATGACTTTGATTGTGATTCCATATGTTGATGATGTTTTTATCTTTTTTGGGAACATGATTGAAGGGATAACACATTGGTTTGATGGCCACTTACTATATCATGTTTTGAGACAGCAAGAAGAAGAACGACACTTGTCTCAATTGAGGGACTATTGTCACCATCCAAGATGTCAATGACACTTAATCCATATTTATTTTGGAGCCCGTATGGTGATGATATTCTGTTCACTATATGCATGGAGCATTGGGCAAGGAGGCTTACTAGAACCGATGAGTGGAATCATGAGATTCCAAGTATCTTTCGGTCTCATGAAGATTATATTATTGCAACCCAAGATCAAAAACTTCAAATTTATCATAAATGGAGGGAGAGACAACATAATTTGAACAAATTTATCTCTCATTTCGAGCCATGCAGCCCCTACACATTGCATAATCAGGGGATTGGTTACTATTTCTATGAGCTACCAAGGATGGCTCACTTTGATTGGATGATAGCATGGAGATTGGAGTTTCTCATTGGGGTTGAAGCACCCAATATTTATCATCTTTCATGCCTTAAGGAGGCCAATGGAAAACATATAACTCTTTCCATATATCTCCCACTTCTTAATGATGAAATCTATTTGGTTTATTCACCAAAGTCAAACTTGTATTTTAGGGAGGAGACATATCCATTGGAGATTTTGAAATGTCCTTGTAGTTTATTGAGGACAAGAAATATTTTGGATGGGGGGATTGCAATATTCATAGATTATCCTACAACTAATGGGAATATTAAAAAAAAAAATTGTCACATAGATAGGTGAATAAGTGGGTGGAGAGACCCATAAAAATATTTATTGTGAATAAAACCACTTCTCATGTGAAAGTGGATCATATTTCTCAGCTTAATTGAAGCACCCTTCATGTGAAAGGGGTTGAAGCATTTTAACTAGGTCAACCTTGACCAAATCTACAACGCTGCCATGGAGGAGTGGCCATCAATGAGGCACAATGTAGTTTTAGATGGAGATGCCTTGTGTGAAAGAAGTGTTATCATTGGATGTGCGTTAGGGTTTGCAAACTCTTAACTTATAAAAGGAAGAGGATGGTAGCATTAGAAGGTGGTTGATGATTATTATGTTTCTGAATTTATTGTCTGTTTACACATATATATTCCTCTTGTTGTTTAGCTGAGAATGAATGTTGTTTAGCATTGGGTGTTCCTAGTCGGGAATCCCACCCCTTCCCATTGAGTAGCTCTTGGAAGAGTTTGTGTTGCATTGTCCACTATCTGGCTTAGGGCCAAGCTTCTTCTTTCAACTACATGATAGATATTGTTGAGGGTTTGGCTGATTTTGCAAGCTGCAACAAGTGGAGATTAGATATTTCATATCTAGTCCATTTCAGTGCTTCTTTTCAATGGAGGATGGTTCTACTTCATTGGGAGGACAATATTGAAGATATTGAGCATCATTTTCATATCTTGGCTGTAGGCCAACTATATTTTGATACCTACAACACATTATATATCCAGATCCGCGTTATTTTTGTAAGTGCAGGTCTAAGGTGGTTCAACACACCAGTTGGAGAGTGGTTTTCCTAGTGTTGGGCATCTGCCCTTAACTTTGGAGATTTGTTGAAAGATATCATTCCATTTTTTATATCAGATTAGATCCACTTTCCAGATCTAAATATTTCTATAGATCTGCAGTCTTAGATCTCATATCTACATCTTTTACTTGGTGTTTTTCTGAAAACCCCAAGGGTGTTCTATAGAGGAGCTTGTATAGTGCATGGATCAACTATATATCTAAATTTTTGTCCACTTACTTGCTATAGATCTTCTATGTAATCTAAAACTATTGTAGAGCCAATAAAATAACGTTGTAAGGCTATTCTAGTATTTTTATATGGTTGCAGCATCTCATTTTGAGAGATTTCTTTCATTGGAGGCTTCCTTTTCTTGTTATGCATCTTATGGGCCACTTTTTTACATACATTTTGTGGTTGTAATAATGAATGAAAGGTCTCCATATTGGTATCCTGCTTTCTCTATGATCATCTGCGTGATTTTCCTATCTTTCTACATTTATTGCTGCATTCCCCATTTGGGAATATTATAGCCAAAAAAATAAGAAACAAGAACACCAATCATAAAGAAACAAGTGGAAAATCCCATGCCACCATGGGTATATAGGAAATGGCAGGGCAAGGCTAAAACCACTACCACTCTAGGAAACTCTCTATGCCCATGACAACACATAACCAAAAAATCACATGCATATACCATGCATCCAAAAATCAACAAGGAAATCACACATGTAATTTATTACCTGCAAAGCAATCTATTTGTAGCTTCTAATACAATTGTTCCCTTGTTCTTTCTTTATTCCCTTTCCTTATTTATCCAATCCAAGTGAATACTAGAGTGCTCCAAGAATTCTCCAAGAATTCTCTAAGTGTGAAAGAGCATGAGAGAGAATGATAACTACAAAACCAATCTAAAAAAAGGCCATGAAATGATCCTCATAAGCCTTTTTATCATTAAGGCCTCGATTTTCTTCATTTTCCTTAATTTTCATTCTAATCTCATAACCGTGCAAATATATGTCCCTTCACCTTCCTTTTCTCCTATTTTCCGTTATTTTCATAAATAAATTTCAATTAATGCATCTTTTCCCTTGGCAATTCCTTTTCCAATTTCCATAGCCATAAATTGATCACAAGTGATACCCATCACTATGTTTTTCCCAACATTAAACTTCGAATACATGTCTCATGGCCTTGGTTTTTTTTTATTTACATATAAAATCAACCAGGGGTTGTTACAAAAACATTAGTAATTGAAGGTATATTAAGAAGATAGAAACCCAATGAAAATAAACCCATATGAATTTGGGAATCAAATTTTATATATATTAACAACGGAAAAGAAAAATAAAAAAAATAGAAATTGATTGTCGACTTGACCAAGAAACAATGTCTATGGTTTTTAAACACTTACCAAATATGGTACTATGGAGGTCACATAATCATTTTATACCATCAAGATATGTTCAAAAATCCATACATATGATAAGTAACTATACCACAACAGTAAAATCAATTTCAAGTGAAAAAATGTCTTGTGAATAAAATGACAATACTAATTTGAAAAAACAAGTTTAAAATGATGAATCTATGAAGGAAAAATGACAAATAGAATTCGAAAGGTATTGATGTAATACACAAGCTCTGTTTTGCTAAAAATGTTTACCTCATAGTTAAAAAAACTATGTATCTTGTAGAAAGAACACATTGTATAAGTGAAGCCAATGGGAGCTTAACACTAAATATTACTAATAACCTAATACAAAATTTGAATACAATATATAGAAGAGACTAGCTAGAGATGAAACCATAAGTGATATAGATCCTGCCAACACCAAAATGAAAAAAAAAATGCGAGATGACATAGTCATTAGAGTACACAAAAACCCTAAATCGTTGTAAACCATAGATTAAATATGCACAAATAGATATTTTTCATACTAGGGTTCTCGTGTGATGTGGTTTCACCACAATATTTTAACAGGTTGAGTAATATAGTTGCATTGAAGTATCAATAAACATGTATTAAAACTTAGGGTAAGGTGCGCTTATAAACTTATAAACCACATGCATGTTGTGAATAAGGTTCTAAAAATTGATACATGTAGATTGATAAATATATGTTATATATAACATGTTCGGTCAAAGATTAGAAAATTTGGTGGATGTGTTCTAGTAATAAATATATTGTTGTCGATCATTATAGGAACAAATCTATGGATGTATTAGTAATCCAAATTCTACCGTATGCAGGGACTAAATATATTAAAAATAAAATAAGACATACATACATAAATACATACATACATATACATATATATATATATATATATATATATATATATATATATATATATATATATATATAGAGAGAGAGAGAGAGAGAGAGAGAGAGAGAGAGAGAGAGAGAGAGAGAGAGAGAGAGAGAGGTTTTGTATGAAATTGATGATCAATGAATTTATCCAGAATGGGATAAAAAGGGAAGAGAATTATTTCTTATTTACTTTTCTTTTGACATCAAATAAAGAAAAAAATTATGGTCAATGAGTAGGCATCGAAGTATTATGTCATGGTTATTAAGGATTTAGGATTCATGATATTTATAAAAGGAATTAGGCATCTCTATTAATGTAAAATATATGTTTTTAGTGACGTGGTTTCTAGTGTTAGTTGTTAAAAATATTGCTTTTGAATTAACACTCAAAGCTTAAAATAAGAGTGTGGTTATTGGGTTTGTAAAATAAATCATAGAAAAAAACAACTTATATATATAAAACAAATAATGGTTATAATGGGGTTTATTACAATAGTTTCATTATAAGTGGCATTTTTATAACCCTATTTGACACTCCATTATAGTGAGAGAAACCAAACTTCAACTTACCTCAGTTGCTGGCTAGAATGCATCCCCTTTCACCTTTTCTTTTACTTATGTGGGATTTATTCCATGTTAAAAGTGTGGAATTACATAATAGACCCATTGATCATAATTAGTTTTTCAAAATTTTATAATCATGAGATAATAATTATTTCACAATTGGGATAATTGAGAAAAAATTGATAATCGTGAAAAATGTTTCTAGAGTTTTTAATTCCTAAGGAGATCAACTTGACCTACTTGTGTATGAGTTGGCTAGGGATCCACTATTGTAAACTTTTCCTAACTTATCAAGCCCCTAGGTGTCTAGATACATTCCCCCATATGATATACCATGCATATATAATCTCACCAAGAGGAAAGGGGGTGGAGGAAGTATCCATATTATAGTGTGAGAGCTACGATGCATTGAGGGAAGAAGGCCAAGTTGCAAGATGGAGGAAATGCCTCTCTTTTTTGGAGGTATGCACCTTATTATTATAATTTTGGAATAATATACATATGTTCCTTTTCTATATCCATGTTTTGAATATGTTTATGCTTTCATATGGTGGTTTTAAGCTGACAGAGCCTCTACGGAAAGGCCATTGTTTACTTTTTTGGTGGTGATGTGCGTAGGGTATTTTTTTATTGTAGGTGGAATGAAAATTTTGTTAGTGTATAGTTTTCGAAGAAGTGTACCAAAATCCCTTACTTGAGTTATAGGTGACTTATAATCCTAACAAAAAAATATGGTTATGTCTATGCTTCATATCTGCATTAAGATTTTAGAGGAACCCTATAGCAAAATAGATCATGAAAATAGAAACATATAATAACAAAAAATATAAGTGATTACACCATAATGACAGTCATCAGCTTCTTAAAGAAAAATACTAAGGCATTCGAATGTTTTATAATCTACAAGGTATTGGTCGAAAATGAAATTGATTTGAAGATCAAATGTCTTAGATCAGATAATGGAGGATAGTTCACTTCCAAGGTATTTCAGCAGTACTGTGATGAAAATGGAATAAAAAGGAAATTCTCAACAACCAAAACACCGTAGAAAAATGGAGTTTTTGAAAGAAAAAAACATAACTATATAGGAAATGGACAGAACAATGTTAAATGACTGAAAATTAGATGATAAATTATGGTTTCAAGCAACCAATACAGTCGTATTCATTATAAATAGAGGTTTTCTAATGAGAAATTGTAAGATGAATCCATATGAATTCAAGAAAGGAAGCACCAACAACAATCTCCATGTAAAAATGGATCAGAATAACCTAAAAATTATCAAGGTATATGTAGATGATATAATTTTTGGAAGCAATGATGACAGATTAAGTAAAAAAAATTCCACAAAGATGCAAAGTCAGTTTGAAATGTCTCTACTTGGTGAGCTGACATACCTTTTAGGGCTTCAGATATCTTAGAAGGATAAATGAATATTTATATATCAAACAAAGTACATCAAGGAATTCTCAAGAAATTCAATATGGAAGATTGCAAGCCTGTCCTTACCCCAATGGTAACATGTTGCAAGTTAAGTTTAGATTATTCGTCAAAGGATGTGGACCATAGGCTATATAGATCTATGATAGGAAGTCTTCTATATGTGATAGCTTCTTGTCCAAATGTATGCAGGCAGTTGGAAAGTACCAATATTCCAAGAAACACCAAAAGAATCTCATATTATTGTCATCAAAATAATTCTTCAATATCTTAAGGGCACAACATAATATGGTTTATGGTATCCCAAAAGAAAAAACCTAGTTATCCAAGCTTATACAAATGCAGATTGGCAAGAAGTGTTGATGAACGAAGGAGTACCAATGGATGAACATTCTATCTAGGTGGTTGCCTTGTTTCATGGTTAAGTAAAATATAGTCTTCCATCTCGTTATCCATAACATAAGCAACATATATCGCGGCAACATCCTGCTGTACTCAAGTTTTCTAGATGAATACAACTTTGCAAGATCTTCAAGTCTAGTTTGATGAACCTAATCCAATATTTTGTGATAAAAATAGCACCATCAATATTTCCAAGAATCCTATGATGCATTCCAAAACAAAGAAAATTCCGATCAAATATCATTTCGTTAGAGAGGAGGTCATCGAAAATAATATCAAGCTTGAATATGTTGGCAGAAAGTAACAAATTGTTGACATCTTTACCAAAACATTACCTCATGAAGCATTTTAGTATCCAAGTTCTCATTAGACTCTTTCTCTTATCTAAATAAGTAAAAAAAGAGGGGGGGGAGTTGAGGTGTGTACAGGTCCACAGGATGACTTTTCTCAGGGTGAGATACCCTTTGGCATTGATGACAAAGGGGTTGAGAATTTTGTAGGAAGAGGTGTCATGATTGCAGGGGGAGTACTTGTGTTGCTATCAATGCCAAAGTGGGAAATTATTGATCAGTGGTTGTCACTGATGTCAACCCAAGCAGCACCAGAGGCTATTGCATAGGAATTTTCACTTGACAAATTTCTCTATTATGAGTTAAGGATATTTTGGATGGTTTCTAATTGTCGAGATGTTTCTATTGATGTATGGCATGCCACGTAATTCTTCACGGTTTAAGAGATATTCATGTTTGAAGTAAGTAAACCCAATTAGTGGGCTAAACCCCAGGGGGTTGTGGCATGACACTAATCATTGGTTATGTTTATTGAATTGTCAATAATTAATAATTTTTTAAGCTCCTAAATCTCTCCAACTTTCACTTGTTGAATACTCTCTCAACCTAAGCATTTATATAAATTGTGACCCTCATATCCTCTTCATGTAAGGATTTCGCTACTTATAACAGGTAATTGTGGAATTTTCACTATAATGTTTTTTTTATATGAAACTTCAGATGCTAAAACTAAAAACCCAGTTGGGTGAAAGCCTGATGAAGCTTGTTTCTGAATTTCAGATATTGGTTCTCTATATTTTCGGAGATATGATTTGAGAAAGTCAGGGTTTTTGGAGGCTCCCGAATTTCATGTCAAACATGTAACCTTGGGAAAATCATCATAACTTTCTCTCTGAGCATTGGGTTAAAATTTTGTAAAAAGTGATAGAATGAGGATGAGTTTTAGATTTTTTTTGTATTATTTTCAGGACAAAAGGCTGAAGCAATGACATATGGCACTTCATTCAATTTCACTCTACTGAAACGGTCTATAATCAGGTCATCATAGGAGATTGAGCATAACGATTTCTTGAAGGATCCAATGTTGATAATACATACGGAGTTGGAAATAGGACTCATAGGGCTACCACAGGATTAAATTTTAGACCTTGGAGACATGAAATTACACAGATACAACAGATTCAATATCAAGCTTCTATAAGGAAATAAAACATATGAATTCAAGGATCATTACAGTAAGGACAACACAACAACAGTAAAGGGTAAGAATACTACAATAAGGTAGGTATGATTAGTTTTTGAATTTTAATTTGAATATCCTCTGTGACATGTGTTTTTTCAGGACAGTGTAAGTATTTTGTATGTATTTTTTATTGGGTTTTGTTCATAAATGTTGAATGTATTTACATTTGAACTTTGAATATTTCTTTGACATACGGTTTGCAGGATAGTGTAAGTATTTTATTTGTATATTGGTTTGGGTCTTGCATGTGTAGGAAGGAGGAAACAATAGGACAACTTAGACACATACTAGAAGGACAATGCAATGCCAATGTACCATTACTTGAAGCAAGCACAACAATTCCTCAGCAGTTGCTAGTGTTCAAAGAAGTTGTATCAAGTCAAGTATCACGTCGTGTAAAAAGTTGATATTATAAAAATCATCATTTTAAATTTGTAAAAGAGTCATTATTGTAAAAGAGTCAATCTACCTAGAGTTGGAGACGCATTTTTGGGAGGTATAGGTGTCATTGTTGGATAATGTTATGGCTGGGATACAAGTCATAGTTTGATTGGGTGATTGGTATAGTTCAAGAAAATCATTGTGAATCATATTTTATCGTGGATCATTGTCCCTAGTATGGGGGTCCACACTCTTGTCTTATTGTTGACCATTATAGGGTGGCAGGGAGGTGCTATATTGGTGCATGAAGTCACCTATAGGTTGGAGCCTTTGAACACTTCAGGGTGGTTGGATGGTCTAGGATGTTGGGGTGTCCTTCTAGTGGGAGCTAGAGAAGAATGATTTTTATAGAATTATAGGAATTTGTACCTTTCATTTCAATTGGGGGTGAAGATTAAAGAATTTATTAGAAAAGCGTTCGGTGTTTTTTAACATAGAGGGGGTTTTCCACCTAAAATTCGTGTGCCTATTTTGTTGTATTATTTACTGTTGTTACTGGATAAACATCAAGAATAATTGAATATTAACTAATGCTCTGAAAAGATTTAAAAGTACTAATTAATAAGAAATATTGATTCACCCAGCCTCTTAGTATTTACAACAACAATAATCTTTGGGTTTCCATGTAGCTTTTGAATTATTTCCATAAATGCAGTAACAACGGTACTAGCTTTAAATGGCTGAGATAATGCAAAAAAATTTTCATACTTTGTAAGTCTATCAACTACCACCATATTGACACTCTTTCCTTCACACGTGGGTAAATCAGTGATAAAATCCATTGAAACCTCCTTCCAGCATTTACATGGAATATATAGAGGTTGTAGAAAACCCAGGGTCTTAATTGTCTCAAATTTATTTGGTTGGAATACTAAACATTCTGCCACAAAATTTTGAATTGCAGATTCAAGGGAATCCAAAAAAAAAATCTTTCTTGACCCTATGGTAAGTTTTTAAAAATGTTGAGTGTCCTCCTAAGGGTGAGGTATGAAATTGTAAAAGAATATTTTTCTTTAATTGGGAATTCTTACAAATATATAAGCGATCCTTGTACCATAAAGAATCATTTTTACAAGTAAATGTATCTAATGTACTTGGATCTTGTTGTAACTTTTGAATGAGTGTCCACACTTCTTCTTCATTCTTCCATTCCTGCATTGCTTCAGTTATCCAATCTGGTTGGAGAATAGAAATGACACAAAGAAATGCTTCCACATCCTCCTTTCTTTAGAGTGCATTTGCAACAACATTTATCTTCCCTTTTTTGTAGATAATTTTAAAGTCATAACCCAACATCTTTGTGACCCATTTTTTTTCTCTTATGAATATATTATTTTTTCCAACAAGTATGTAAGACTATCATGATTTGTTTTTACGTTGAAGTCTCTTCCCATTAGGTAAGGTCACCATTTTTTTAGTGCATGTAGTATTGCCAACATTTCCTTCGCATAAATTGGTTTATGTAAATACTTTCATTTTATTGGATGAATTTCAAAGGAAATTGGTTTTCCTTGTTCCTTTAAAACATCACTAATTCCATTTCATGAGGCATCACATTACAAAATAAAAGTTTTTTTGAAGTCTGGCATAGCTAAGAATAGTGTTTGGAAAATTTCCTATTTAAGATGTTCATATGCCTTAGTTTCTTCTAGAGTCCAAGAAAATGCATCTTTCTTCAATAATGTTGTTAGAGGTGTTGCTATTATCCCATAATTATTAATAAAATTGCGATAAAACCTTATTAATCCGAGATATCCTCGCAAATTCTTTATGGTTGTGGAGATTTTCCATTCCTTAATGGATTTAATTTTGTTAGGGTCTACCTTAACACCCTCATGAGATACAATATGACCCATATATTCCACCTCTTGTACTCCAAAGAAACATTTGGAGTTTTTTGCATATTCTCCTCCAATAGTTTGAGCACCCTGTCAACATGTTCAACGTGATAGTTCCAAGGCTTGCTGTGGATTAGTGTATCATCAAAAAATACTAACACGAATATTCTAAGGAAGGCTTTGAAAATGGAATTCATCAACCCTTGAGATGTAGAAGTTTAATTGGTAAGGCCAAAAGGCTTGACCAAAATTTCATAATGAACCTCATGAGTTCTAAATTTTGTTTAAGAATGTCTTTAGTCTTCATCCTAATTTGATGATATCCTGAATGGAGATCCAACTCGGAGAAGTAATTTCTCCATGTAATTAATCCAATAGTCATCAATGACATGAATGCGAAATTTATCTTTAATAGTGATATTTTTGAGCTCCTTATATTCCAGACACATGCGCCATGATCCATCCTTCTTGTGCACCAATACTACTGGAGTAGAGAAATAACTTTGACTAGGCTGATTTATAACGACCTCTAGCATTTCTACAATCATATGTTCAATTTCACTCTTTTGGGCATAGGGATATCTGTAAGGCATGATGTTTGGAGGAACACTTCTTGGAATGAAATGAATAACATGATCATGATCACGAATAGGTGTGAGGAATTTGGGAATCACAAATACCTTGGAATTATTATCCAAAAATATTTTGAGATATGGAGAAGTATATGATTTCGATGTTTGAAACTCTAGTGAGCATAATTATGAAATTACACCTTGTTGTTATTTCTTTAGAATATTTTTCATGCCATTAGAGCTAATTATCTTTCCTATTTTCCCTGCGATACTCTTTAATTCAACTTCCTTTCCTTCCCAAAAAAAAGTCAAGAAAAATTCTTGAAAATTAAAATTTATTGTACCCAAATATTGTAGCCATTGAACTCCTAGTACGACATCGACACCACCCATTCGAATCGAAAGCATTGGGCTATTCAATACATATTCCCCCATGGTTAGATTTATATTATGGAACTTTCGGGAGCAATTTATAGTTCCTCCATAAGCAACCATCACTTGATACTCTGGTTTTGGATATAGGAAGCAATTCAATTCCTTTGCTATCCTAAAATAAATAAAATTATGGCTACTACCTGAATCAATCAACATTATTACCCTTTTATTCTTGATATGTCCTTCTATATTGAGAGTTTGAGGAGTGTAATTCCTGCCAATACATTACAAAATATGTTCATATTCATTTCTTCTTTCTCTAAGGTTGGTTCCTGGTGTATATCGTCTTCTATTGAAGTTTCTCGATCCTTTTTTTCCTCCTCTTTACAATTTATGTAAAATAATTTGTTCTCAGCGCACGCATGACCTTTAGAGTATTTTCTATCACAATTGTAACAAAGCCCTTTTCCTATTTTTTCTTCCAACTCTTGTCATGTTAGCCTTGTATGTTGTGGAAAACTAAGAGTAGCAATACTTCCATCTTTATAGTTGTGAGTGGTAGGCTTCCTTATTGCCAAATTTTTTCTTGCCAACCAATGCCTTCTCCAATGAATCATGTTACCAAAGGCGAACCTCATGTTGGATGTTATCCTTTAAAGTCCCTATGAAGTCATCAATCCTATGTTCCTCTGGAATATAATTTACCCCTATATTCAATTTTTGGAAGTCCTAAATATGCTCCGCCATTGAATCCTTTTGTTTGAGATTTATCAATTGGCTAGAGAAGTTGTTGATTTTTGTATCACCATAATGTGCTATACTTTCCTCCATTAAAATTGATCAAGTGCCAAGTGGTTTACGAGAATAAATCCATTGATACTATACAAACTAATTGGGTTCTAAATATAAATTTTCAATGCATACCTTTTATGTGTGTTGTAGATTATGGAGATCAAAGTACTAATCCATTTGTAGTATCCATGTTACCAGATCCTTGATAGTAAACTTCCTCCTATAGATCTTTGGAATATGGTGGATATTCAATCCAACATTAGAGGCTATGAAATCATGATTAACATTTTTTTGTTCTCATCATGAGTTTCATCTAATATCTTTTCACCATTGGGAATCATATCTTGTAACAACTTTGTCAGAACTTCCTTCAAACTTTCCATGTATTATTTTAAACCATCCTTTAAAAATTCCATTTTTTATTATATGTCATCCATCTTAGCTTCCATCTCTGGTTTTAAACCATCCATGTTTGCTTTTAATTCATCCCTAAAATATTTCATTTTTCCTTCTCTTCCATCCATATTAGCTTCCATACCATCTTTGGTTACTCTTTGCGAGAGAGAAATTTTTTGCACTTGGTCTCATAATTTTGATATATCATGTTGCAATTCTTCCTCTTCATGTGTCATAGTAGATATTTCTGAGGGCTTAATGGGTGTGGAATTATTTTTTGGAGGCATTTTCATACTAATATCTATGCTTCAATATGTCCTTGGAATCACTTCAAAATGATTTTTCAAACAAAAGTTATGAAATTTAAAAAAGAAAATACACACTTTTTTCTTTTTCTTTTGAGGAGCTCGATATTGAACCTGATGTATCTCTGTGATTTCAGATCCCTGAGATTAGAACTTTGGTGTTGTAGTAGCCCTCCATGTATTTTCCAATGGCATAGGTCACAACCAATTTGGATTCTTCAAGATAAAGTTATGTCTGATCTCCCACGATGAATTGTTTGAGACTAAATTTTGTATCCTGCTAAAACCCTAACTTCCTTAGATAATATCTCTGAAAATATGGTGAACCAATATCTAAAATTACGACCCAAATTTCACCAAGATTTTGACTCCTTGTGGTTTCAATTTAAGCTTTTGAAGCTTTGTATAAAAAAAATTATTGCGAAATTTTCAAGATGATCTGTTTTAAGAAGAGAAACCCTAGAATCCAAAGCTCTCATACCAAATGTTATGCAACCAACTCACAAAATAGAGGAAAATATAGATCAACAACTTAAAATTATCCACTTTTAGGGGGAAACCTCCTTTATAATACATAAATGAACAATTAGTGGATGATTCAAATGAAAAACCTACTTTCTATATATAGGAGTCTAAGGGATCACAATATAATCAGAGGCTACATAAAAATAATAATGTAAGGGCGTGAAAATAACAATAGTGAGCTTCTATGGGGCACAATAATAAAAATATGGGGACTACACGGGCACAACAATAACAATAAGGGGGTTACACTAACAATAAAGATAAGGGGCTACATTAGTATTATAGGGACCTGACATTTAACCAGTTTGCAGCCTTACCTTTTCGATTAGAAAAAAAATCATACAAACCTCAAAACATTCTCATGAATGTTCCTTCATCTCTGTTCTGATTCTTAGAAAACATCAAGAAATGGAGAAACTTATTATTTACAATAGAGCTTGTTAAGTAATATGTTTCTAGCCAATCATAGATTCGATCATGAAATTCAAAAAAATATTTTTGAAAAACCTAAAACTCTAAGGAGAATGAAATTTCAATTAGTGTATTCAAATCCCGGGGAGAATATTGCAAAGAAAATATAACCTCATCTCATTCAGATACCTTATCAAGGTAGTGAGGTCTTGACATAACTTTCAAAAAAGGCTGAAGTGTCTCAACTATTTAACCAATATCTCAATAGTGAAATGATAAATCATAAATATTAATGGATTCAACAAGATCAATTGATGTAAAACAACTATCATCAGACATACTAGTGGGAAAATGATTAGTTGGATCATTGTTGTTAGACCTAGTGTTATGATTATATTGGTGGCCTCACATACAACATTCTTGATTCTCAATTAGTTCCCTTTGTGTCAAATTTCATACTAGACCAGTAATATGAAAGTTTGGAGAATTAAAAACAATTGCTGGCCCTATAAATCTTGGAAACCAATTAGAATAACAAGTTCATAAAATGTTAGAAGAATATGTCAAGTAAAATCTAGTATCCATTTCAGCATGGGGGTTTTGATACACTAAATTATTCAAGCACTAAATGCTACTCAAAAGGATAGATTGGGCCAAAACTAAAATGATTAGCTTCATAACATTCACAATTAATATAAGGAGATGTGAATTCTTCGTCCAACGATGATCTTTATCTTGATAATCAGAATGATAGGATTTGTAGCTTTTTTCATCCATGAAAGATATACATTGTAATCATGTGTTCAATGCAAGAGGTTTACATGAAGATGAATTAACTAAAACATAATTCTCTATTTGATTAGAAACCCAATATTCAACATTAAAACAAATATATTGGAAAAACCCCAAAAAAATTCAAGAATGAGTTTGCATCTAATGAAACAATACAGAGAAAAGAATCATGTGAGAAAGTCGAAATATAACCTAGTTTTTGAACACATTAGGATAATGAGAACCTTAAATAACCATCAACGAGAGTTGAAGTGCCTTGACTCCCTAACAAGTCTCGGAACTTTCAGATGTGAAATAATTATATTTTGATAGCTAAATGAGATAATGAATTGCGTGTTGGCATCTAATATGATCTATTTCAACAAGAGAACTACAATTATTACTAAAATTATTATTATTATTACTATTATTATCACTATTATTACTGAAAAATATAGTTTACATAATAAACAAGTTTTTTTATTTTAATATCAATTTTGCTTGAAATCTAATATATATATTTTTAGAGTAATTATTTTTAATTGTATAATTTAAAAAATCTAAATACCCTAAAAAAGTTTCCTAGGCTAAATTTATTTATACATTAAAATTAATAATCAAATTACAATTTCACTAGCTAAAACCCAAAAAACAAAACATTTATTAATTATATTATATCTTGTTAAAAACAAATCAATCCATCCAAAATATATTACATTAATAATTAAATACATATATAGTATAGTGTAGATTCAAGTGAAATTTTCTAAAAACCAATAAAAATAATAATTTAAACTCTCTTAATTTCTATTTTTTAAATGATTTCGTTCTATGATATTATCCCAGAGGGATTTCAAGGTGTCATATGTAACACCCTGATTTATTTCCTAACTATGTTTATTTTATTTTAAAACATTTGAAGTATCAAACAAATATGACTATTAGTTAGTAAGACTAAAAAGATAGAAAATTTTATATTTTTGGAAAAAGTAAATAAATAATATGAGTGATTATTTGGAATAGTGACTTAACTGAATAGTAAAAATAATTTCCAAGAACCATGGTAAAAATGGTAAAGGAAGTTCTGATAATTACCTTCCCCGTGGGAATAAATAGAAAATCCTCAGAAGGGGAAGGGGTTCTATAGAAAAAGAAGAGATAGGTTGCAATAAGTGTATTGTTAATAGAGAAGTATAGAGCTAATAGGAGCTAGTGGAGCTCTAATAACCCAGGAGAAGTATAAGTTGGAAAAAAGTCATGAGGCTTAACTTGGAAAATATTCCTACTACCTAAATACCTTGTCAGGAGCATGGGTGGATAAGAGGACGTGATTACCTCTCTCAAGGTTGGGATGAAGCATCAGTTAAGCACGTACATGATGGAGGTAAGTATTTACTTCTATATGTAATTCTATGTGAAAGTTGGAAATGTAAGTATTGGACATACTTAGAGTTAAAGTTATAATTTATGGAAATGGAAATATGATGAAAAACAGTATCTTGATCTGCATGCAGAATTTCATAATAAAGAAAAGAGAAGGAAACTATACCAAACCACCAGAATAGTACTGTGAATTGGGTATTAAATATTTTTACTGTATGAATAGTATGGGTGGGAATTATTGATACTGTCTGCAAAATAGAGATACATGTTCGTTGAAGAAAAAGAAAAAAATTCAGAGATAATCAGAACATATATACCTAGAGTAGGAAAGTATCATTTTGAGTTTAAAAACCTCTATAATAGAAAAAAATACATCATATACAAACTCAGGAGTTTAGGAGAGAACCTCGAGGGTCGGGGCTAATTCCAGGGTCTCCTGGTCATTATTCACAAGAATATACATAGGATTCATATTACAAATATTACTAGAAGAGAAATAAGTAAGAGTATCTCTAGAAGAGACATATTACTGAATAGGTAAGGTTGCATATCTAAATAAATCTATAGATCCCCATAGAAATTCCAAAGAAAAATACTTATGGTGGAAACTAGAATTCTCTGTCTCTTTAAATAAAATGAGAAGAAAATGCAGTCTGTCGAAAACAAGGATGGATATCCATACTTATTATTGACTGTGCGAATAAAAACCCAGTACTGTAGTTAAAGGAAAAGACAAGAGGATTCAACACAAATAAATTTTTAATTACGATAAATGATACAATTAAACCTTGGAACAATCTACAAGAACCAAAATTTGAGAAGAACTCATAAGAGACTTAGAAGGATATTTGCTTGAAGAGCTTAAACGAAACACTGGAACATGGCCCTGTGTACACAGAGGGCGCCCTGTGTAGACAGAGGATGTTTTCCTTAGAAAAAGAGGCATGGATGAATGAAAAAACTGAAACTATCAAAATAATAAAATCTATAACATGTAGATTTTTTTCAAGAATTCCATAACGAGGGTAGAATGAGGCAAAGTTCCTTTCCTCGCTGCAACCTGTCACGCCACAAAACAATGAGTGAGATTTTCGTGTAGGACCAAGTTCTTACATTCAATATCGAAACATAAAACTAAATCGAGCTCTTGTAGCTTGGAGGCAAGGAAACCCTATTTACATTAATTAAAACGTAGACTTCGAATTCGAAAGCCGAAGTTGAAGTTGAGTTTTTGCTATCGGAAAGTCGAGGAAAAGAAGGAGGGTAATGGAAAACCAACAACCTGAAAGTAACCGGAGATTTAAAACTGTAAAATCTCTCACAAATAAGAGAGCAGTCATGCAAACCCTTAAACAAATATCAAATCTAAAATATGCCCGATAAAATAATATTAACAAGCATAAGGCCCGAATACCCATCATGAAAATACTATGATAGGGTAGATTCGTCCAGCTGTGAGTAGGAGAGATACCAGGTGGAGAAGGAGAGTGACTACTTCTTTCTAACAACTTACTCAGAGGCCGAAGCAAATGTTTACCTTCAATATGAATACGAAAATTTTTAGAGTGGCGGACCTCATCTCCGACTATGGAGAAATGAACTGATATGAAGATCGGGGAGAGGGGTAGTTACCATAACTTCCCCAGTCTACATATTGACCATCGATCTGCTAGGGTTTAATCCAAAGGATTACATCAATGACAAGTGCTTACCAAATATCTCCTTGGCATTTGTCCAAACCATAAAATGTAAATATATTCCAAATCATGTAAGGGTATGGGTTTATTACGAGTTAACCATGAAGAATGAGAAAATAAATCTAAGTAGAGATGTAATTTAAATCCCACACAAAGAGTAATACAGATAAATATGCACAAGTACCTTTAATACTAACAGTGGAAATTTACGTGAAGCAAATCAATCAACTACGAATGCTAACTTTCATTTACTTCATATATGGTAAGCTGGATATTTATAAATCAGTGGATTACCGTGCATATAAAGGTCAAGTCCATATAAGTGGAGTGTGTATTGTAATATTTTTATTTGTTTGAATTCCATAAATGTTGAATTATGTAATTAGAAATGGTATGGTAATTATATATATATATAGTTGTGTGTGTATGTCACAATTGGTATTAGAGCAAGGTTAAACGTTGGGCCAGTTGGACCACCAAAGATGAATCTAATGTTTCTTAACCTTTGCTTCATTGAACAGAGAGAACAATGACGCCAATTTTTTTTAAAGGTGTTTAATGAGGAGGGGATGCAGTCAAAAGACACCTAGAATGATGAGGAAAGTTCCACCCTAGACTAATCTTGAGATTAATCCTAAAATGTGGGTTCAACTAACTATGGACCAACACCAACAAACTAGTAGATTGCTGGAAGAGAAACAAAGAAAAACCACCAGATTGTTGGAAAAAATCCAACAACTCCATGTAGATATGATACGTGTTCGAGGTGATAATGACATAATAATGAGGGAGAAAAAAATAATACTTAAGAGTATTTTCGACAAGCAAAATCCTCCCACTGCACAACCTAGCCCCAATAGGGACACTCAGGTGGAAGGAGAACAAAAAGAACAAGATCATGATCCCCAGTAGTAATTCATACTCAACGAATCAATAAAGGTAGAACTTATAATTAATCATAATCCAGTAATGTTTCATATCAACATGAATTGAAGAAACAAAAAGTGGAATTGCAAGGCAAATTTTGAAAAATTAAGCTTCCCACTTTTGACGAGGAAGCTGAAGAAATGGAAGAAGCCTGCATAATAAATATGAACATGTATTTCCAGGTTTATGAGTATAAAATTAAACTCAAGGGCCATCTGGAAATTTATCAACCACGGGAGAAGGCTACAC
The DNA here is from genome assembly GCA_034641835.2 of Pinus albicaulis. Taxonomy (NCBI): domain Eukaryota; kingdom Viridiplantae; phylum Streptophyta; class Pinopsida; order Pinales; family Pinaceae; genus Pinus; species Pinus albicaulis. Next base: position 1,131,272,181 of record CM076582.1, read on the forward strand.
TATGGTGGGAAGAAGTGAAAAATGTGTGTGGGATCGAGGATCAAAATGTGACCTGGGATGAATTTCAATAGTACTTCAAGGAAAAATATCTAATAGAACTATTCTATAATGAAGAATCCTGAGAATTTCATGATTTAAAGTTGGGTAAATTATCTATGGATGAATTCATTACTAAGTTTACTTCCCTATCAAGATATGTACCCTACTTAAGAGATGAGAAAGAGAAGGTGCAATGATTCTTGAGTAGTCTACCTGCTCACATGGAGGAACAGATAGAATTTGTAAATCCAAAGATGATGGATGAAGCAATTAGGAAGGAATGAATGTGGTATCAGCAGTCTAAGGCAAAGGGTGAACTTAGCAGAAATTGGTGAACCAAGAAAGTGCAGAAAAAATCTTCAAACTTTAAAAATAGTAGAGCACGAAACTACAAAAATGCGGTGAAGAATTTAGCAAACAATAAATTTGGAAAAAATATGCAAAGATCCAAATGGATAGCTAAAGAAAGGCCAAATGAGGCATCTAGTAGACCAGACTTTGGTCAATCTCAAAAACCACCATTGCAATGTTGGGGTTGTGGCGAGGCACACTACTTTAAGAACTGCCCACATTGCGAAAGGAATGAAGTAACAACTAATGTACAAGAAGCATCCATGGTGTGGGACGTTGCTCAAAATGTACCACGGATTAATGTTGCACTGGATGATTGGAAATCGCATTTCCAGCCCACTATGATAGAATTGGAAGGGAAGTTACAATCTCAAACTGTTTCTATTTTAGTGGATCTCGATGCTAGTTTAAGTTACATAAAGCCCCCCAGTGTTAAAAAAAGTAACCTAAAAAGACATAAATTTAAAGACCCCTGGATGGTACAATTAGCTATGGGAGAAAAAAGACGAGTTAATGCCAAAGTACCAAATTTTGTATTAGATATAGTAGCCAAACAAATAATTGTAGAACTGAATATCCTTCCTTTGGGCTCGTATGGAATTTTATTGGTAATGGACTGGTTGGAAAGACACTGGTCCCTAGTAGATTGTAAAGAGAAAATTATCCATTTCAAGGCTGAAAATGGAACTCGTCAAGAGTTACAAGGAATCAAGAAACCAATGCGACTGTGCTCCATTACTACATCCCAACTTAGTAAATGTATTAGAAAAATATGCCAGCTATATGAAATCCAGGTGGGATTCTCAAACTCTAAAGACAAGACTGTACTGATGGAAAATATATCGGCTATACAAAAATTCAGGGATGAATTTCCAGAACGTATACTAGGATTAACTCTAACGTGAGATATTGATTTCACCATAGAATTAATACCAGGAGCACGCTTGTATCAAGAGCACCTTACAGAATGAGTGTGCTCGAATTAACAGAACTAAAAATGCAATTATAGGAATTGTTGGATAAAGAGTATATCAAGCCAAGTGTGTCCCCTTCAAGTGCACCAGTACTATTTGCGAAGAAGAAAAATGGGACAATGTGGATGTGTATGGACTACTGACATTTAAATAAGCTAACTGTCAAGAATAAATATCCACTGCCCCGAATTGATGATATTTTTGATCAAGTGAAAGGAGCAATGGTGTTTTCCAAGATTGACTTGAGATCTGGGTATCATCAAATCAGAATTAAACATGAAGATATATCCAAAACAACCTTCCGTACCAGGTACAAACATTATGAATTTTTGGTGCTGCCTTTTGGATTAACTAATGCACCAACCACTTTCATGAGCTTGATACATGAAAAATTTCACCCATTTCTAGAAAAATTTGTTTTAATTTTTATTGATGATATTATGATTTATTCTAAAACTGTTGAAGAACACAAAGAACACTTGTGTTTGGTACTGAATATGCTAGGAGAACACCAAATCTATGCCAAGTTTAGTAAATGTGATCTTTATAAAGAGAAAATCCAGTATCTGGACCATGTAATATCTGCTAAAAGGAATTGTTGTGGATCCTGAAAAAGATTAAAATGATTATGGAAAGGAGAGTTCCCAGGAACGTGGCTGGAATACGATCATTCATGGGCCTAGATGTTTACTACCGACAGTTAATTGAAGGCTTATCTAAAATAGCCTTCCCTATTACCTCCTTGCAGGGGAAGGAGTGAGTGTTTAAGTGGACTGCGGGATGTCAAAAAAGTTTTGAACAACTAAAAATATTGTTAACCACTGCTCATGTATTAAAAGTATCAGACCTTAGTGGAATTTTTGGGGTCTGCACAAATGCTTGCAAGGAAGGATTGGGGGCAGTATTAACTGAGGAAGGTATGTTTATAGCATACGAATCTTGAAAATTGAAGGATAATGAAAAGATATATTCTGACTATGATTTAGAGTTAACAAATGTAGTAAATGCCCTTTGAATTTGGAGGCACTATTTATTGGGAAAAAGGTTTATTTCAAGAACTAGTCATAGTAGTTTGACTAGTTATTTCAAAGAATCCGATTTAAACACCCGTTAAACAAGATGGAATGCATTCCTAAGTGAGTTTCATTTTGATATTTAGCATGTGAAGGGAAAGGAAAACCGAGTTGCTGATGCTTTAAGCTAAAAATTTCATTTCATTTATGAACTATATGTTAATAAGGCAGAATCTAAGTTACAGGTGCAAATAATGGATGCATCAAAAAGGGACCCTGAGTATCAGTTCCTGTGGCAGCAGGAAAGGAGGCTAAGGAGCAAGGTAAGACATCATAATATGAAATTAATAATGACTAGTTTCTAACTTTCCATAAGAAGTTATGTGTTCTGAATCAGCTAAGGTTAAGAGAATTAATATTGGATAAATATCACCATAGTTCATAGGCAGGACATCCCGACTATTGAAAGATGTTGACAATGATTGGAAAAGATTATTCTCGCCTGGAATGCGCATAAATATTCTTGAATATTTAACTAAATGTTTGGAATTTCAGCAAGTTAAAGTAGAGCACTAACACCCAGCCGGATTACTACAGCCTATCCCGGTACCAGAATGGAAATGGGAAGTTATCTCTCTCGATTTCATCACCAGATTACCAAGGAGTAAAAGACACAATGATTCAATACTGGTGGTGCTGGATAGGCTTAGTAAGGTGGCCCATTTTATACCGGTGCAATCAACTTACAAGACCATACAAATAGTTGATATCTTCTTGAGAGAAGTATTTAGGCTACATGGTATTCCAAGATTCATCATCTTAGATAGAGACGTGAAGTTTACATTCGCCTTCTGGAAGGAATTGTTTACAGGTTTGGGAAATCAAATCCAATTCATCACAGCCTACCACCCTCAAACTGATGGAAAAACAGAGAGGGTGAATCCAATGTTGGAAGACATGTTGCGCATGTATGTGATATAGCAACCCACAAAATGGGAAGAATACAAACTTTTGGTTGAATTCACATATAATAATGGGTATCAAGAATTCCTTAAGATGAGCCCATTCGAAGCATTGTACGGAAGGCAATGTCGGACTCTTATGAATTGGAGTAGTCTAGAAACCCGATTGATGTTAGGTCCGGATATGTTGGAGGAAATGGAATGGGAAGTGAAAAAGATTAGACATAATTTGAAAGCAACTCAAGATAGGCAAAAGCTAAGTGTATATCGGAAGAGGAATTTTCGAGAATTTGAAGTAGGCGATCACATGTAAATGAAAATTAAACCAAATAAAAGCACCTTGAGGTGGAATTGTTGTGCCAAGTTGGCACCTAGATACTGTGGGCCATTTTCGATCTTGGAACAGATAGGACCGGTGACTTATTGGTTGGCCCTACCTCGTCATATTTTGGTGCATAACATGTTCCATGTATCTTTATTAAAACGATACATACATGACCCTAAACACACGATACACTGGAAAAGTGTACATGTAAGTTGTGCTTACATTTTGATTTACAGTAAGAGAGGAGACTCAATTAAACTATATGTTTATTGCAGGTCGAACCGGATGACGAGTTCCTAGTAGAACCGCTTTGTCTCCTCTATGAGAGATAAATAACGCTCCATAAGTGATTTATCCCCAAAGTTAAATTACAGTGGAATCACTTTGGCCTGGAGGAGGCTATTTGGTAGGATGAAAATTCCGTTTGAGAGATTTATCCCGAATTGTTCTCATGAATAAAACAATGCCGAGGATGGTTTTTGTCTCAAGCAGGGGAAGTTGTAACACCTTGATTTATTTCCTGACTATGGTTATTTTATTTTAAAACATTTGAATGATTAAATGAATATGACTATTCGTTAGTAAGACTAAAAAGACTGCAAACTTTATCTTTTTGGAAAAAATAAATAAATAATATGAGTGATTATTTTGAATAGTGACTTAACTGAATAGTAAAAAGAATTTCCAAGAACCATGGTAAGACGGGTAAAGGTAGTTCTCATAGTTACCTTCCCCATGGGAATAAATAGAAAATCCTTAGAAGGGGAAGGGTTCTGCATAAAAAGAAGAGATGGGTTGCAATAACAATGTTGGAAATAGAGTAGTCCAAAGCTGGTAGGAGCCAGTGGAGCTCTAATAACCCAAAAGAAGTATAAGCTGGACAACAATCATGAGGCTTAACTTGGAAAATATTCTTGCTACCTAAAGACCTGGTGAGGAGAAAGGGGGGAGAAGAGGACGTGATTATCTCTCTTAAGATTGGGAGGAAACATCGGTTAAGTGTGTACAAGCTGGAGGTAAGTATTCATTTCTGTATGTAAGCCTATGTGAAAGTTGGAAATGTAAGTATTGGACATACTTAGAGTTAAATTTATAATTTATGGAAATGGAAATATGAAGAAAAGCAGTATCTTGACCTACATGCAGCATTGTGTAATAAAGAAAAGAGAAGGAAACTATACAAAACCACCAGAACTGTATTGTGAATCGGGTATTAAATATTTTTACTGTATGAATAGTATGGGTGGGAATTATTGATACTGTCTACAAAATATAGATACATGTTCCTTGAAAAAAAAGAAAAAAATTCAGAGACAATCAAAACATATATACCTAGAGCAGGAAAGTTTCTTTCGAGTATAAAACGCTCTGTAATAGAAAAAAATACATCATATATAGACTCAGGAGTTTAGCATAGAACCCTGAGGGTTAGGGTTGAGTCTAGGGTCTCCTGGTCATTATTCACAAGACTATACATAGGATTCATATTACAAATATTTCCAGAAGAGACACAAGTAAAAGTATCTATAGAAAAGAAGGATTTCTGAACAGGTAATGTTGCATATTTACATACATATATAGATCCCCATAGAAATTCCAAAAAAAAATACTCATAGTGGAAACTCAAATTCTCTGTCTCTTTAAAAAAAATGAGAAGAACATACAGTTTGTCGAAAACAAGGACGGATATTGATACTTAAATAAAATGAGAAGAACGTACATTTTTTCAAAAACAAGGGCGGATTTTGATACTTAACTGTTGACTGTGCGAATAAAAACCTAGTATTGTAGTTAAAGGAAAATTCGAGAGGCTTCAATACAAATAACTATTTATTTACGATAAATGATACAATTAAACCCTAGAACAATCTACAAGAACCAAAATTTGACAAGAACTCATAAGGGATTCATAAGGAGAGTTACTCAAATATCTTAAACAAAACACTGGAATGCTGCTCTGTGTAGACAGAGTATGCCCTGTGCAGAGACAGGACGTTGTCATTAGAAAAAGAGGCATAGATAAATGAAAAAACTAAAACTATCAAAATAATCAAATATGTAACCTGTAGATTATTTTTCAGAATTCCGTAATGAGGGTAGAACGAGGCAAGGTTCCTTTCCTCACTACAACCTATCACACCACAATAGAATGAGTGAGATTTTGGTTTAGGACCAGGTTCTTACAGTCAATATCGAAACAGGAAACTAAATCGAGCTCTTGTAGCTTGGAGACAAGGAAACCCTCTTTTACCTTCATTAAAATGTAGACTTCGAATTCGGAAGTCGAAGCTGAAGTTGAGTTTTTTTCTATCGGCAAGCTGAGGAAAAGCAGGGGAATAATGACAACCAAGCAACCTGAAAGTAACCGGAGATTTAAAACTAGAAAATCGCTCATACAAAAGAGAGCAGTCATGCAAACCCTTAAACGATTATCAAATGTAAAATACGCCTGATAAACTGATATGAACAAGCATAAGGCTTGAAGACCCATCATGAAAATATTGTGACAGGGTAGCTTCATCGTGCTGTGAGTAGGAGCGATACCAGATGAAGAAGACTCAACAGTAATCGAACCAACAGACAGAAAATTAAGCAGAGAGATTATATCATGGAAAACTACATAGCACACTAACTACGTCTTGCTAACTCACTACTCATAGGCCGATGCAAAGGTTTACCTCCAAGACGAATACTCGAAGTTGCAGAGCGGCAGACCTCATCTCCAACAACAGCGAAATGAACTGAGGCGAGGATCAGGGACAAAAATAGTTACCCTAACTTCTCCTCAACATTTATGCTAACCATAAAATATAAATATATTTCAAATCATGTAAGGGTACAAGTTTATTACAAGTTAAGAATGAATAATGAGAAAATCAATCGAAGTACATATGTAATTTAAATCCCACTCCAAGAGTGATACAAATAACTATGGACAAGTACCTTTAATAGTGACAGTGGAAATTTACATGAAACAAATCAATGAACCACTGATGCTAACTTTAATTTACTTCATATATGCTAAGTTGGATATTTATAAATCCCTAGATTACCGTGCATACAAAGATTAAGTCCGTATAAACGGAGTGTGTATTGTAATCTTTTTATTTGCTTGAATTCCATATTCCATAAATTTTGAATTATGTAATTAGAAATGGTATGTTAAATTTTTTTATATATAGTTGTGTGTATGTGACACCGTACCACACAGAGATCCTTCCACTGCACCAAATACTTTTAAATTCGCACTATAACTTTCGGGTACTGCGATTGTGGGCAAGGCATGCTCAATAGTGCCAATTTTCAATCCATTGTGTGTTGGTATAAGCGTGATGAAAATGTAACAATTTTTTATTAATGGTTTTTTATTTTTCAGTTTTAACCTTAAGAAGATTACTTTAATGCTCGTGAACCATCCAATATTATAAAATGAAAATTTTAAATAGATATTATTACAAATCTCACTTGTTAGATAAATCACAGTTTCCTGTTTTTAGATACAATGTTGAAGAATGCTATAATGCTATCTATCTAATATACGATTTATACGATTCATATCTCTTTAGTAGCTTTGGCTTTATTGGACACTATGTAAATAGTAGCATTTGTATTTAGAAGTGCAAAAGAACGCTTTAGGAGGAGTGGGAATTTGGAAGACAATAATCAAATTTAATTTTAGATAATTATCTTTTATAAATAAAATAATATATTTTTTAAATTGTTTATATATTATTTAAATTCAATTTAATTCAAAAACATATATTAAAAAATAAAAGTAAAAATATTTAATTATTTAAAAAAGTCAACTAATCTATTTTAATTATTTAGAAAAGTTAAAATATTTAGTAAAGTTAATTAAAATTGTTATGATAATTTCTATATTAGAAAGAAATATTAATATTTTATTGATTTGAATACTAAGAAAGGTATTTTGTGATAATCACATCAAAACTAATTTTCCAACACTTTTAAGACCAATCATGTGATTCATTTTTAATTTAGCTAATTTATTACGCAGTAAGGCGTTTTTATCTGCAAATAACTTTTCTATATGCCATCGTGTATTGTTTTGGACCATTGATCCTATATGTTAGACGATTAAAAAAATATCCAGCTTCAAATCATCATAGCCAGTTACAGTTCGTTGCGATAACCGGTTACAATTAGTTGTAGTAACCACCCACACCGCTATGAATCCAAGGGATACCGCCGCTGCTTTTGCCTCCCCATCATAGCCCTCTCTTCCTATTTGCCTGGTTCCGATTTTTCCCAGCCTCTTCTTTTCCAATGGCGGCAGTGTAGGCGTTGCTGCTGCACCCATATTTTGGTCTATTGCCCATTCTTCTATACAACAACCGCATGGTTCTTAGAATCTTCCTTCTGAAGAAGTCAATGTGATGAAGGTATTCAAGAAAGTGGTTAGATTATACAAATGTAATTTAAATAATTGTTAATAAGAGGTTATAAATAAGAAGTTGTAATAAAACCAAAGTTCCATTATTTTTGTCCACTAATGTTTGACGAGGGGAGAGGTAAATTAAACACGAAGATAGGTGTGGAGCATGTTTTTCAAGACATAACTACTAAGGTGTTGATTATGTGGCACTTAACAAATTGAGAAGGAAGAGATGACCCATATTATTTTTTTCTTTATATGTTGCATTGATTTAATATTGGAGACATTGTTAAGGAGGAAATAAGGGGAATATGAGCATCACCAAATCCATTTATGATCATGCTTTCACGATGACATCAAAAATAACAAAGTTTTTGTATTGTACCATCACCCTACCAACGCCGATCCATTCTCAATTGTCATTTAGAGTGGAGGAAATTTTTTGTTTCTACATAATGGTATGCTAATATCTTTAACAAAAAACCTAGGGGACAAGTTGCACCTTCACTTGTTTCTAGAGAATCCTTATGGGTTTTAGGAATGGAGGTTTTTTCTATTAGTGAAACTTTAATAATTTTTTCTTGGTTAATAGTGACAAGCCCATCACAACCTTCGTATATGAGGGCATGGATAGAGTCACAATGAATCTATCCCAACACTTTTTGAGAGACCGAGTAAGGAGGGAAATCTCATGTACATCATAGGATTTTCTTCATAGATATATGGAACAATATGCTTTATCACACACTTCATACAACAGGGTCCATTCTCAACCATAAATTGTTTTACAATGGTAACTTTGACTACTATAGTGACACTATGGGCCATTCTCAACCATAAATTGTTTTACAATGGTAACTTTGACTACTATAGTGACACTATGGCTTGATTCTTTACTTGTGTGCCAAAATCATGCCAGGTCCAAAGGTAAATGTGGCCTTACAAGTTTTGAAAATGTATAAGAGAGTTGTGAGATTATATGGCTACGTTATAGTAGTTGAAGGAAAATTACAATGGCGAATAAGAAATTTCTTATAAATTTCATATTTGTAAAGATTCAATTGTCAATTGCAAAGTTCAAAATTCACATTTTAAATTTCATTAATTTAATTAATTTCATTGATTTGGAATATTTAATAAATTAAAACTTAATAATTGTTAAATGGAATTGTGATCTACATTCATGAGGCAAATGTAAACATGTTGTAAAGTTAAATTTATGGATTACATATTCTTAGCAAGTAATTTATGTTGCAAACGAAACAATTCCAAACTAGGCAACACCTAGATCCCATAAGATATCACATATTTTTTCATCTATGTTATTATTCCATATGCTATAGCCTTAAGGCGTTTCCTTTGCAACATGCGGTACAATTGCTAGTTTCATTTTTATTTAAATTTAATTATCTTTTAATTACTTTATATATTTTATATAATATTCGGTTTGATGATTTTTTATTTTTTTTCTCATTATGATCTTAATTATATTTATTATTATTATGTTTTTTCAATTATAACTATTTAATATTGTAATTTTGGGTTTTTTTATATAAAAATATTTATCAATAACTATAAATATCCTTATACATATTAACCTTCTATTATTCCTTAATTTTCCCTTTAAGAAAAAAAATTGCTTATCTTTTAATATATTAATATTTTTTAAATTATTAATATATATTTTTATAAAAATATATTTTGTTCAATTAAAAAAAATGATTTAGTCTCATCGCTTGAAAATAATCTTCACTTTCGCATTTGACCATATCATTGTTATTATTATTGACTTTGATTTAGTTTGACGATATCTTATTTGACGTATATAACAGTTGGTTTTTTCTTTTATTTTACTTCTATTATTGTTAATAATCAAATGTATCTAATTAATTAATTATTTCATTTAAAATTAAGGGGCTTTATCTAAATGTTAGAATTAGTAGTTATTTTCAAGTTATTAGAATTAGTTTTCTCTACATCACATCACATTCTAACATTCTAGTTATTTAATATAATGCCAAGATTTGATTTTCTTTTTTGCCATGATGATGAACCATACTAGTTTAACAAGTTAATTTTGAGTGACTATCATCTAAAAATTTCTTAATAATCAAGTTATGGATCACAAAACCTTAAATTTAGATTTCATTGATTATAAAATCACTTTTAAGATTGAATATAAAATTACATTTAAATCATGATTTCGAAAATTATTTTTAAATTATAATTTATATATTGGAACATTTTGTGAAGATTATATGATTATCAAATCACTTTTATATATATATATATATATATATATATATATATATATATATAAATTAATTAATGGTTAACAAATTTAGTTAATTTATTAAATCATAATTTTTGTATTGTAATTATAATATTAACATAATTATTTTTAACTGAAATGTTATGAAATAAGTGAAAATTTTGAAAATTAAAAATTAAATTTGTTTTTTAATCTATTTATTTTTTGAATTGATCTATGGAGAATTTGAGTTTTGGATTCATGATTTACATAATAGTTCATAACACAAGTGGTAGTGGATTATTTTTTTCTTCAATTAATAATAATTTTAATTATCTTAATTAAATTTAATTAATTTTTTTTTTTTTAAATCAACTAATTTGCCTAATTATTAAAACAATTCAATTAATAAAATTAATTAAACTATAAAAAAAGTTATAATTTGATAATTCATGTAAAGTATAAAATTATTTTTAAACTTATATTTTATATAATAATGATCATCACCACTTGAAAAATAAATTAAAATATTAAAAAAAAAAATCTTTGTTTTTCTCCATTATTTAAATTTTTAATTAAAAATTTTCAAATATCCAAACTAAATTTAATTAGCCAATATATTCTTAAATTAATGTTTAAAAAAAAAAAAAATTTAATATTGATTCACTACTACATGGTGCGGCCGATTTAGGGCCAATTCTACAATGTGATGAAACAATGAATAAGAACCTCAACACAAACTAAAATTTTCACCCACCAAAGAAAAAGCAAGATTTAAAATCATGCAAAATTGTACATTAATTTATTATGATAAAACCGATTTCACAGTTTACTCATTATTCTAGGTTGTTGCAGCTTGTTGGGAAAAAAATGATAATTTAATAACCAAGTGCAACTTGGCAAATGTGGATGATAAAACTTCAAATTTTTAATAAAATATTTCACATGTCCATGCTCCTAGGTTGCTGAAAAAATGAAAAACAATTTGTCTTCCTCTATCTTTATTTTCACTAGTTCCATGACTACAATCCCTCTTCCAAACGTTATTTTCTCATCAATTCAAACCCTATTTCCTCACCAATTCATTGATTCCAATCTCACTTTCAAGCATCTTTGCTAACCAATTCGTTAAGTCCAATCTCGCTTTCAATCCTTCATTTTCATGTATTCGATCGATAAAATCCCACTTTCAACACTAATTCAATGACCACAAATCCCACTTTCAAGTCGATATATTTTTATTAATTTAATGACAACAATCCTGCTTTCAATCCCTCTTTCACAGATCCCAGCTGAGCAGAAATAAAAAGGAAACCCAACTCACATTAGTGACCAAGACCATTGCTAACCCGAAAATAATGCTACAAAACCCTAATACTACCACGGAACAAAACCCTTATTTGCATTAATACAATGGCCTCGAACCAATCATTCCATGTGGTGATCTTGACAAGAGGTGGGTTGACACTTATGATTTGTTGCCATTGGGTAAGCCAAATGCATGGGCCCTGCTAACTGCCTTCCACTAAGCAATTGCAATTATTTTTGTTGGAATTCATGCACGTTGAAGAGAAACAACTATCAGTTTTGCATGTTCTTTAAGAACAAAGGGTTAGGGTGGCCATGTACACCTTACTGTTCTCATTACAGGCTTGTTGTCCGGGGTTTTTGGAGAGCCAAGTCACAGTAAGGCCAAGCGGAGGTGTCCCATGCCATGCGACTCGTCTATGATTTCATTGAATTCATTCATTTTTTCCTGTACATTTCCCAAAGCCCCGCTGGCGGATATCAACAGAGAATAAAAGTTTGAAGTCAGAGTCGAACTCCTGAGAAACTTAGTGGAAGCGTTAAGCACCAACATTATTTTTTAGGGTGAAATCATTAATGCCTTTACCTATATCTCTGCCTTAAATGTCTGTATGTTATCATCTGTGTAGAGCAAGTAATGAGAGAACAATAGATAAAGATGTTCTTCTCTGGTTCAGGAGACAAGAGAAAAATATATAATATGAACATTTTCTTCGTCCTAAAATTCTTTCAAAATGACCTCATTTGTTCTATACAAAAATAAATTAGGAATTAGGGTCGTTTGATTGAGAATTTGGAAGCTTGTCATGAGATCCTCGTCATGTAAATTAAGGTCAGCAATTATAGGTTGAAGATGTGAGGCCAAATTTTGGTGACCCTTAGAGTTAATCATTTTGTAAAATAAGATGCAACTCTATGCATGGTATTTCCCTCTGGAGAAGCAATGTCTCCCGATCCAAAAAGAAGACGATTAACGAACTGCACGTTCTTAGAAGTAACTGTCTCTGCACAAGCAATCAATAAATTGACAAGTTCCAACCCTTGTTCCAATTGTTTTTGTTCTCTGCTAATTGCACCTTCCCCAGACTCAGGTTGCACAAAACTAGAATTCTCTTCATGAGGACCACGTACATTACAATTTACCACTATCATTTCCAGAAGAGTTTCCATCATCGTTTCTGTGAGAAGTTAGAGGCTCAGAACATGAACTAGAAATCTCTCTATTTGGTTCGCCATTAGTAGCAGCATCTGCTACACCTCTGGTTGCAAAGTTTAAGATTATGGATTCAACCCAAACATTGCTAAAGAAGGGGAATTAATATGGAATAAATGTCCTTGGAAGAAATGCTCTAGGTTGCTGCAAGTTGGTCAATACACTGCTGGATTTCTGAACATATTGCAAATATGATATGGTGAACTCTTGATTATAATATGTTATCTCTATAAACAAATTTTGCATAGCCTAACTATTGGAAATTATAAATAAAACACCAGAGGGATGAGTTTCCCACGACAACACAGAGAATGCAATGTAGAAAAAAAAAAAAAAACCATACACAAATAGGGCGAGAGCAACACAAGAGAGGAACTATTTTTGAAATTTATTCAACTCTTCTCTATATTCATTTCATTCCTTCATGGAAAACATATGAGATTACATTGGTTTATACAAAATGGTCAAAGCCTGATATTTTAATGCTATTCAATGCTGGATCAGACCTAAAACAACCAAATCATCCTCTGCTATGTTCTAATGTTTCTACACGAAAACAACGTACAAAATCACAAAATGGAGGACCTAAAACATTATGGGTTTTGCCTACGAAACGACATCACATATGCCCCTCCATCACAAATCGCATACCGAACATTATAAAATTTAACTTGGGCGCTTACGAGAAAGACATAAAACTTGTGATTGCAATGTGACGTGGCACATATCGCATCATAACATAAATTGTTTAGTTTGTGGGTGCTACCCTTTTGAGATTGTGGGCACTGATATGCGATATCCTCCTGAGATTGCCACGTGCTATTGCAAGCACATGGCATTGCAAACAAAATAACATAACTTGTAGGTGCTAAACGTGTAAGTCTTAAACTTTTCAAAGTGCGGGCGACGATGTGGTAAATTTCCGAAAGTGCGGTGTGGCGGAAGGTAAGGAGTAAAGTGAAAAAAAACGTTTGCAGCGGTTGGTAATGCACTAAGGTTTGTGGGTCCTACCAGATCGCATTAGCGGGGAAATAAGTTTTGAAAAAGCATTTAAGAGTTAAACGCTAAATTTTGCGAGTTGTGGTATGCGGGTCGTTAAGCGGCGATAAGTGAAAAACACGAAAAGGTAAGAAATAAAGGAAATAAGAATGGTTTGTGGCGGGTTTGCAAATGCGGTAAGGTGTATGGTGGGTCCCGCCGATATCGCATCAGCGGGGAAATAACTTTCGGCGAAGGCGTTAAGTGGTAAACCAAAAATGTTGGAGGCTACGAAGTTGTGGGAAAGAAAGGTAAGTCAACGGGGATAAGGAAATTAAACGCAGAGTATGGCTACGGGTACTTTGTTTTAGATATTGCGTGGATTGAGTGAAAATGCCTTCGGATTTGAAAAACCTGGGCTTGTCCTTCCCTGCACAAGAATTCAATTGAGGTGTGGCCTACTGCCACTCTTTATTCATGGTGGTGGTTGGGAGTATTTCCAACACTCCCCCTTAATCACAACTACCACCATCAATCACTCCCAGACATTGTCTGAGATAAAAAAAAACTTTTTTGTCCCAATGGCTTTGTGAGGATATCAAAAAACTATTCCTTTGACCTGCAATGCTGTAAAACAATGCAAAACAATTTCACCACTGTTAACTAATTCTCTTATGAAATGGTATTTGGCATCAATATGCTTTGTTCTCTTATGGAAAAAATAATTATTTGACAATGCAATTGCTGAGCTGTTATCACATAAAATTGTGGTTCCTTTGTCTTGTTCATGACACAAATCTCTTAGCATCCTTCTCATCCAAACTGCCTGACATGTTGCTGTTGTTGCTACTACATATTTAGCTTCTGTTGTTGATAATGAAACTATTGGCTACTTCTTGGAAGCCCATGCAATGGCTCCCAATCCTAAGTGAAAAGCATACCCTGATGTGCTCTTTCTGTCATCTACACTTCCATCTCAATCACTGTTAGTGTAACCAATCAGCTTAAAATGATCAATTTCAGAGTATAAAACACTACACTCCTTTGTTCCATTCACATATCTCAAAATTCTCTTAAATGCTTGCCAATGTGTCTCCTTGGTGTCTCCATGAATCTGGATATCAAACTTACTGCATACATTATATTAGGCCTAGCTGCAGTCAAATACATTAGACTTCCAACCATGCTTTTGTACAATGTCGGATGGACATTTTTGCTGCAATCTTCCTTGCTCAATTTCAACCCCATGAAAATTGGAGTTGAAGATGGCTTGTTGTTCTGCATATTGAACCTCTTTAAAACTTCTACAACATACTTTTCTTGGGGGATAAAACCCCATACTTTTCTTGGGAGATAAAACCCCCTTTTCTGTTTTCTTTACTTCTATGCCAAAAAATTATCTCAACAAACCCAAGTCAGTCATTTCAAACTCACTCTTCATGACTGCTTTGAAATAAAAAATGAGAGAAACATCATTGCCTCAAAAAAATTAAATCATCTACGTACAAAACAACAATAAGAATTTTACCGTCATTTTCTTTGATGTAGAGTGTGGGTTCACCATCACACTTGTCAAACCCATTATCTACCAAGTAAGAATTAATCCTGTTGTACCATGCTCGTGGTGCTTGCTTCAGCCCATAAAGAGCTTTCTTCAACTTACATAGCTTGTGTTCTTGGCCTTCTATTTCATAGCTAGGAGGTTGTTCAACATACACTTCCTCATTTAGCACTCCATTCAAGAATGCTCACTTCACATCCATTTGATAAAGTTTCTACTTTTGTTGTGTTGCTATGGACAACATTGTCGGCACTATCTCCATTCTTGCAGCCGGTGCAAAGGTTTCTTCATAGTCTCTTCCTTGCTAGTGCTTGTAGCCTTTGACAACTAGCCTTGCATTGTGCCTTTCTATGTTTCCTTCAATGTTTCTCTTGGGTTTATAGACCCATTTCACTCCAATAACTTATTTTCCTTGTGGGAGGTCCACCAACTCCCATGTATCATTCATTTCTATTAGAGCTATCTCTTCATTCATTGCTTCAATCCACTTCTCTTCTTTTACTACATATTCAAAATGTATCGGGTCATCAACATGACAAAATAATGAAAATAAAGAATTCAGACCAGCATTATTATCAACTTCTTCTTGCTCATAAAGTTCACTTAAATTTATGAATCTTGGTCTTCTTGTATTTTTTGAAGATGTACTTGGAGTTTCACTTGAACTTGAGGGAGTTGTTGATCCTGTGGTGTGCTTGGAGAAGTGCTTGGAGAAGAAATTTCTTGATTTCTCAATGATTTTATATTCCTTTCTTGTGGTGTGCTATGTTGAGCTTGTGTAGGTGGAGGAGGAGCTACCATTGAGGAGTTTCTTTCTGCAATCAACTCCTCTTTGTCTTCATGTGAAATACATGTCTTCATGTGAAATACACGTCTTCATATTTTTTGTCTTCTGTAAACTTTCTTCTCAAGCTTCTTCTTCTATGAATTTAACATCTCTATTGATGATTACTTTCTTGGTTGATGAATTATAGAGCTTGTATGCCTTGGATTCTTCACTGTATCTAAGAAATATACATTTATCCCCCTTATTGTACAACTTCTTCCTTAACTGATCCAAGACATGTGCATATGCCACACATCCCAACACTCTCATGTGAGTGACAAATTTCTTTGTTCCAATCCATGCTTCTTTTGAAACTTTGTTCATAACAGTTTTGGTTGGACATCTATTTAAGATATATGTTGTAAAATTGACAGCTTCTACCCAATACTAATTTGGAAAATGCTTTGCCTTCAACATACTTCTTACCATGTCCATGATGGTCCTATTATTTCTTTCTACTACACCATTTTGTTGAGGTGTATACCTTGTGGTACACTGCTTCTGTATTCCATGCTCCCTGCAGAAACGTAGGAAGTCTTTGAAGATATATTCTCCACCTCTGTCAGTTCTCAACACTTTTATGTAGTGTCCACTTTGCTTCTCAACAAGAGCTTTGTAATAGTAGAACTATTCAAACACTTCACTTTTTTTTTTTTAGGAAATAAGCCCATGTCTTCCTTGTGTAATCATCTATAAATGTCAACATATAGTGACCACTAGCTAATGATGGTGTTTTCATTGGTCCACATAAATCTGAGTGGAAAATATCCAAAGGTGCCTTTGCCCTTATACTCTTTCCTACTGGAAATGATTCTCTGTGTTTTTTTCCCAAGATGCAACCTTCACATAGGCTGTCTATTTTCTCTATGAGTGTTAATCCCTTTATGATGCCTTTTTTATGCAACAAGTTCAAACCTCCGAAATTGAGATGACCAAATCTCAAATGCCATAACCAATTCTCATATTTCACTTCCTCTCGAAAGACTTCTTGTGTGACAGTTGCTACAACACCTCATTCCTTCAAGTCTGATCTGATCTTGAGAGGAAAAATTCTATTGCTTGTCCTCAAGAGATCCACTTCTATCCACAACAGAAGAATTTGTACATTAATACCTGGATCCCATACAATCCGATGCGCCCTCCATGTTGAATGGTCCTGAATGGATCCTCCAATACCTGGATCCCAAACAATCCTCCGACCAATCCTCCCCTCAATAGATTTACCTGGATCCCAAAAAATCCTTTCCCCAATGGATTCTCCCGAATCCCAATGCCACCTAAATCCTGGGACCTGTGGGTTATGGTACCATTTCAACCCTCCATCACTGCCCGCACCAAAGGGCCCAAGCTGCAATATGCCCTCGGCTGTGAGTATCCTCCAAAGAATCAACCTATCGATAGAATACCAACTCATAATCTCTCGCCAATCCATACTTGGGAAAGAATGAATATCTGCAAATCTACTATGTTGATGTTGTTCGATGCTCGATTCATGTTGCTCTACTTGGTTACCCAACATGATGCATTTAGAGAACTCTGCCCTACTCTTCCCAAAGTATACAGATGGGTTGTTGGTGTTGCAAGCTTTATCTATGTATTCTTGTAGAGCACTGCTATGGGACTCCCAATTGTACTCCTCATGCGACCTTGTGAGGGACTTGAGTTTTTCCTCAATACTAGACAGCTTGATCGATAATTTGGCACATTTCCCTATGAGTTCCTCAATTTTTTTGTTCTCCTATAAGACAGTGTCTCACACTGTCCAGAATCTTTGCTTCAACAACATAAGATCTGTCTTGAAATGCATGATCCTCTCCTAAAAATGCATGATCCTCTCTTCATTTGATTCTCCTTGGGTGTATTCATCTCGGACCTCTTCACATGTGAGGATCAGTTTTCCATCCTCTCTGGTTGTCAAACATGGATGTACTGGTGGAATTTTGTCTATACCTGATTGCCCATAATCTTTATGGATGTCCTCCGTTGTATTTATAGATTCAACTACCACAACATCAAGAGGAATTGCATATTTCCTTTTGTCATGTACTTTGTCAAGCTGACTACTCAGCTTGTCCTACAAGTTTCTCTGAAGAGCATGGTGTTGTTGCTCACCATTTTTACTTGACTGCTCAGATCCTTCATAGGCCCTCTCCTGAAAACCAGTGAACCCATGTATGGATGAATCTACATGATCTAAAGAGGTCTCTAATTTTTCCATCCTTGTTGCCTCCTTATCATCTGGACATGAATGGTCCAATGCCCAGACTCCCTTGCATACAAAGCATAAGCCTTTCCTCCTTAGTTCATTCTTGTTGTCTTCAAAAATTTTTGTTAGTTCCTCCTTGGTTAACTTCTTTCTAAGTAGTTTGATGCTCTGTTTGATCAACCCCTGAGCTAGTTCATAAGCAGCAGGTGATGCAATTAGTTCCTTCCTCCAAATGGCCAACAATTTGGATCTCAATTGTTCACAGATGGCCCTATCTTCTCCTAGGATCAGAGATATGATCTTTTGCATGTCTGTTTTGATGAAGTTTGGATTGATGTTGTAATTCCATTGCAGAAGTATTGAAACATCTGAAGGATTAAATCATCACACTCTAGATCCATCATAAGTATACTAAATCTGAATTTCGCCATGCGTGCCAAAATTGTGCGCTTTTGGAAAAAAGTAAGAATGGTGGTGTTGTCCAACCCTTGGAGTGCTTCTACCATTACCCGAAAATTCCTCCTCATGATGTCATCATTGTAGGGAAATAGCGGTGTTGTTAAGGCTATGATTTTACTAAGACAAGAAGTGACGGTGAGTCTAACATTTTCACAAGCATGCTCTAAGAACCTAGGTTGTATCAAAGCCAGCATGGATGGCTTCAAGGCCCAACTTGACCCTTCCCATTTTGATTTCTCTATCAAGCTCAAAGCCATATTTAATGTGTCTAGCTGTAGGAGAACATCTTTTGACTTTGTACCTAGTAATTTGGATCCAAGTTCGAAGAGACACTTGCTTGTTACATCTTCCTTCCGGATATCTTTTGACTGTTGAAGGATAACATGGACCTTTCGAGAGAAGGGTATTTTGTTCTGCTCTTACTTTTGATTTGTATGTTGTTGCCATATTTGATCCATAGAAGTATTGTAGCCTAGAGAATCGATTGATATATCATTATGTTGATTCTTGTGGTGTTTCCAAAAATAAAATTACGACATTGGCATCAATGGATCTCAATACTTAGCTAATGAGAAACCTGGGAATGATCCCTGTCTAGTAATAGCTTTCCAGCCTTTCAACAATGACCATATTTGCAAGAAATATATGAATCTTCCATACACATGAATAAATATCATGGGTACATTTATTCATAAGAGGCTATATACAAGCTATAAATGATTTTGTCAATCATGCCTTCAAATATTTTCACAAATTTAACCCATAGACTTATAAATGATTTTCCCTTCACTTATTTCTCCCAATAAAAATAATTTACTGAAAAATAAAAATCCAACTAGGGTGATAAATATCACCGAAGTGAAAAATGCTGGCTAGGGTGAAAAATAAATTTCACTGAAGTTCCTTGCATAATACTCTCAGGCTCGCAGGATGCACAACTCTGATACCACTGTAATATGCTTCAGTAAAGAAATGACACCCTTTTGTAATGATGCTTGCTAAAATGAAAAACTAGAGTAACATACTTCTTAATATATGGAAAGAATGCCATAAAATAATATGAGCATAAACTTGATTATAATATCCATATCCATAAAATCCATAAAGGTGCATGATTAAAATATCCATAAACTCCATAAGCATAAAGGTGCATATGATGTATTATGAATCTCCATTTAAATACACATAAATGGACTTCAAGAGAACACTTTATTACTATTTAGCCCAAGGTAGTTTGACCATGCGTGAAGGGTGGGAAATCACACGGTAAAGTGGAATCGTGAGCTTGGCACAATATTAACACAAAAAATTAAAATTATGCACAATTCTCCCTTTACTGAAGAAATAAAATAAACTAAACCAGCTAGGGTGATCAAAGAAACCACCGAAGTTGGGTTTGCTTACTAGGGTGAGATTCTCAAATCTCACCGAAGGAAGCTTGAGGATCTCACCTGAAATCCTCTCTTGAAAACTTGCCTGAGCCCTCAAAAATATCACAAAGAAAGATCCCAATTTGTTTTTCCATGAGTTGCTCTCATTCCTCCTCCTCTTTTTATAGACGGGTTACTTAGAAATTCCATGGGTCAATACAAGAAATACCATGGGTCAATACCATGGGAAAATACCAGCAAGAAATACCATGGGTCAATAACATGGGAAAATACCACGGTAAGTACCATGGATTGATTCTATCTACTTTGACTGGATCAAGAAAGGGAATATTACAGTATATCCATGATTGTGCACACATCATTTTTAAAAAACAAATTGTAGCCCTTTTTCACGAGCTGTCCAATGCTTAGAAGGTTACATTTTAGGCCAGGTACATAATATACATCTAGCACAAAATTCTTCTCTTCCTTCTTTTTCAGTATGTTTACTCTTCCTTTTCCCATGACAGAGACTTTGCTATCAGTCCTCATTGTCACTTCAGATTTTACACTTTAATCTAGATTGGAAAACATTGCTATGTTTCCAATCATATGTTTACTACACCCTGAATCTAAGAACCATACATATTCTTGTTTCTTGTGCTACATTACAAGCTAAAAACACATTACCATGGTTCTGATTTTACTTTGTGAAATTTACAATAGGTTTACTACCCATGTCATTTTTCTTATTTCTACATTCATTTTCATAATTACCATAATTTTTGCAATAATGACATTGGACATGAGACTTATCATACCTCTGTCCTTGCGCTTGATTTTGGATTGAGCCTTGGCTTGGATTCTGATTGCTGCCCCTTCCACTTGTGTTTGCAGGGTTGCTTCTTCCGCCTCTGTGTGGGCTTCTTCCTCTTCCTCAGTAGTTTGATCTTCCTCGACCTATACCTTGACCAAAAGAAATTTGTGTCTTAAATGCATGCTCCAATGAGGAGTTTTTGCTCATGAGACATCAGTGATGCATGAAGATCATTCCCTGAAAACTATGAGAGATTCCTTGTCTCGTCTATGGCCACTACTATGGCATCAAACCTTGATGGTAGACTTCTTAAGACTTTCTCCACTATTCTCCTTTCTTCAAGTGTCTCATCATGAGACCTGATTTGGGTAACCAACCCAATCACATGTGTAAATAATGAGTATATGTTATCAGACTCTTTCATACAAAGAGTTTCAAAATATCTTCTCAGCATTTGAAGTTTTGTAGTCTTCGTTGATAGGCTATCTGGAGGCCTCCTTAGACTTATTTGTTGCTGCAATCCTTGGGAAAATACTCTCATTTACTGCTTGGAAAAAATAGAAGAGGGCTTTGGAGTCCTTCTTCTTATTGTCTCTCAAAAAATCTCTTTTTTCTTGTGTCAAAGCATTATCTACAGCTACATCTGTTGGTTCTTAGAAACCATTTTCCACCACCTCCCAAATATCTTGTGAAGAGAATAGGGACTTCATTGTAATAGCTCAATAATCATAATTCTTCCCATTGAACTGTGGTAGTTGGGGATTAGTCAGACTTGTGCCTGCTGCTGCCATCTTAACTATGTAAACAAAACCTTGTTACTGCTGGGGAATCCGCTTCTCAAAACAATTTTTCAATTTCTTCAATAAAGACTCGTTCTTTCACTGAGAGCCTAGACCTTCTCTGATATCATGTTGGAAATTATAAATAAAACACTAGAGGGATGTGTTTCCCCTGACAACAAAGAGAATGCAATGCGGAAATTAAAAAAAACATACACAGACATGGCGAGAGCAACACAAGAGAGGAAATCTTTTTGAATTTTATTCAACTCTTCTCTATATTCGATGCATTCCTTCATGGAAAACATATGAGATTACATTGGTTTATACAAAATGGCCGAAGCCTGATATTTTAATGTTATTCAATGTTGGATCGGACTTTAAACTACCAAATCGTCCTCCACTTTATTTTGTTGTTTTTGCATGAAAACATTGTACAAAATCACAAAATGGTGGACCTGAAATATTATGGGTTCCGCCTGTGAAACCACATCGCATCTACCCCTCCATTTCAAATCACATACCGACGATTATAAGAATTAACTTGGGCGCTGACACGAAAGACATAAAACTTGTGATGGCGATGTGACATGGCACATATCACATCACATCATAAATTGTTTAGTTTGAGGGCGCTACCCTTCTGAGCTTGCGGGCACTGATATGTGCTATCCTCCTGATCTTGCCACATGCTATTGCGAGCGCATCACATCGCAAACAAAATAGCATAACTTGCGGGTGCTAAACATGTAAGTCTTAAACTTTGCGAAGTGCGGGCGGCGATGCGGTAAACCGCGGGAAGTGCGGTATGGCAGAAGATAAGGAATAAAGCAAAAAACAAAGGTTTGCAGCAGTCGGTAATGCTGTAAGGTTTGCAGGTCTCGCTAGATCGCATCAGCAGGGAAATAAGTTTTGGCGAAGCGTTTAAGAGTTAAACGCTAAATTTTGCAGGCTGCGGTATGCGGGCGGTTAAGCAGCGGTAAGTGAAAAACACGAAAAGGTAAGAAATAAAGGAAATAAGAAAGGTTTGTGGCGGGTATGCAAATGCGGTAAAGTGTATGGCGAGTCCCGTCGATATCGCATCGGTGGGGAAATAACTTTCAGCGAAGGCATTAAGTGGTAAACCAAAAATGTTGCGGGTTGTGAAGCTGCGGGCAAGAAAGGTAAGTCAACGGTAGTAAGGAAATTAAACGCAAAGTATGGCTGCAAGTACTCTGTTTCGCATATTGCGTGGATTAAGTGAAAACGCCTTCGGATTTGAAAAACGTGGGCTTGTCCTTCCCTGCACAAGAATTCAATTGAGGCTTGGGTTGTTGCCACTATTTATTCATGGCTGTGGTTGGGAGTATTTCCAACACTAACTGCAAAGTGAGAAAGATGTTTAGGGTTTTAGCCCTGGGCTAATGACGAGATCAAGAACTAAGAGAGGTCATAAGAATTGTTCTTCTATTTTGGAGAACTAAATAAAGTTGCAGAAGGACTCGAAGAGCCTCTGATTTCACTCAAGTTATCGATTTTTTCACTGCTTTTATGAACCCAATGGCTACACACCTCATTTACAGAGAAATTTCCATTCAAATATTCAGGTGGACTGCCTCTTAACCTGTTTGCTCCATCTTCGCACTAGCCCTCTCTTGCACTGTTGTCGGAAAGGCTCTTCAAATTTTCTCTTCTTGTACTGCTCTCCCACAAGGTCTCTGCATTTTTAGCCATCATAGTTCCAATGAATGCGTGTATATATAGTGAGTGGAGAATTAGGTCACCCAAAGTCATCCAAATCTGTATAGTGAATAACGACAGATCTGTACAATGTCGAGAGGAAGAACTCCATAATAGAAATCCTTCGGCGTAATTATGAAATCTATGATTACACTTAGTATATAGTGTTGAGAGAAAGAACTTCATAATAGAAATCCTTCGACGTAATTATGAAATCTATGATTACACTTTTTATACTGGTTGGTACAATGAGTCAAATAAACCTGGGTGGTAAGATAGGTCAAATATAGTAATGTTTATTATTGGATATTTTTTTATAATGAAAAGGACAGAATTTTCATTCTCGCAAAAGGAAGATAAACCACATAGAAGAGCCATAACTTTAAGTAGATATGATTACAAATCCGACTTATTCCATCATGGACCAGACACAAGCCTTCGTATAGGTGCAGGCTTGGTATGTCACATTTTAAGATTGGGAGAGCAAATGAGACTAGCCTCCTCAACCATTGAAAATCCAAAAGCAATACCAGAAAACGTAAAGACTAAAAGAAGCCAGCAACCTCGCATGGATTCTATTAAATGATCAGCAATTAGGAAGAGGACCTCCACAGAGTCCATTGTTATTGGTTTCCACAGTGTCCATTGTTATTGTTATTGGTTTTCAAGTTCCTGTGGTCATTAGTTATTGAAATGTTCCATTACATTGTAGAAAATCTGGAAACTTCATCAATAATCTATTGTTATTAGAATATGATGTTATTTGAAACTTTTGAAGCAAGCCCCCAGGTGGAATCCTCTCTGAAATCCTCTCTGATAGGGAATTATGTGACACGTTCAGTTGCAACAGAGACGGGAGGTTCAGAAACGCATCAGGGATTCTTTGGCTCAGGCGATTTTCCTTCAGCACCAGAGTGTTCAATAGTGCCAAACCCCCTAGCGTATTGGGTATGCTGCCGGACAGTGTATTGGAGCTGAGATCCAGCACCTTCAATCGTTGTAGTGTGCCGAATGAAGATGGTATCGCTCCATTCAAAGAATTGTGTGACAAAACCAACTGTTAAATGCTTTTCTGGTGAATTTGCTGTGGGACAAATCCCCGATGTCAAAATTCCCATTGGCAGGATACTACTTCCCCACGTCCAGTTTGATTGTTGTAGGATACTCGTTCCCACTGGCAGCAGTTGGAGACGTTCCATGACCGCAAACGCGGAGACTGGTCATCAATAATCCCAGCCTTGAAGCGCAGCAATGCCTTGAGGTCTCCTCCCCCACACTGCGGAGGCCCAGAAGTAGCGGACAAGCCACTGCAATTGGTGATCATAAACAAACTTCTCTGAAGCTTAGACGAAGAGGACATCTTGGATGAATGCGAAAGTATATGGAAAGCATGAAGGCGAAAAGGAGGACGTATCTTGCTTGCTCTGGTTGTATGTGTTCTATAGCGAAACGCGTTGTGTGGATAAGAGTTGGGCAACGAAGAAGATACCTTCGCTCTTCGCAGAGATGTCAATTCGTCTTGAGGACGTGCCATGGAGTGAATGCGCAGTTTTTGGATGGCGCTGTCAACCATTTTCGACTTGACATTGTAAAACACGGTCCCGTGCAGGAGGGCATCCTTTTGCGTGACTGTGGAAGTGAGTGACCAATTAATCCTAGGCCGAGAGGCGAAAGATCCCCTTAATACGTGTTAATAAACTCGGTTTTCATATTTAATAGATTTTTTTTATAAAATTCAAATTAATAGTTTTTTATTTGATTCACACATCACACAAATTAATTAATTTAGGCTTAATCTCACTTATGTTAATTTAGTTGTAATCTAGTGGTAATCTTATTTATATTAAATTAGTGGTAATCTAATTTATAGAGGAAATAATTTATTTTTTTAGAGTGTTATTTTTATTGTTAATCTAAGAGGAAATGACTTTTTTAGTATTATTTTTATTGCTAATTTTAATCAAAATCTAGCAGTTATTTTAAAAATTTTGAGTTTAATTTTTTTTATATGTATAATTTAAGTGTCTTAATTTTTTTAAATGTCTAACTCATTTATTAATTCAAAAATATATTTTAAATAATAAAAAATTTCAATTTTACTGTAACTCATAAAAAATGTCATTTTTTTTATAATATGTATATATTAAAATAAAAAAAATTATTTTATTAAATTTAAAAATTAATATATAATTTTATTATTATAAATTTTTATTGGAATACTTCAAATTTTTATGAAATATTTTACTATTAATTAAACTTCAACAAAAATTATAATTTTAATATATTATTTAATATAAAATCATAATATTCTTGAAGTTGTGAGGTCCGAAATTGCTTCATAGTAGATGATAAAAATGTGTACTGTAAAGTAATTTGCGAGATCACAATTTCAAAATCATTACAACATAAATCTTTATGAAAATCAAATCTATAAGACATAATTGCATTATAATTTATATATACTAAATGCATGATATTTGACAAAAATATAGTATTACTCTATTTTATTCTTTTATTTATTAAAAGAGAAATAATTTCACAAGGGAATCGTTTGATATTATTTACATCATATACATATTAAAAATATAGCAATTTAGCTAGGTTGCATAATTTGAATTTTAAGAAACTACTTTTTTTTAAGAAATAAGTATAATTGTATAATATTTTAAGGTCAAAGCTTTGAACATTTTGAACCAAAACACTTTTTCCGCTAGGATTTATAAGATATTGATACATTTATCATCATCTAACATTTTACTGGCCTAAAATGACTTTCTTCATATACTGCCAAAAAATAATCCTAAAATAACTATGTATTTTGTCACATCCATCACTAAAAAAAATTCATTTTACTAAGTTAACCATAGTAAAATCGATAACAATCTTATGAAGCAATTATTTCACTTAAAACCTAACTATTAATTCATTGTTGTATTGTTAATAATGTATAAGTTACATCAACGACTTATGACTAAACGCTTGCGCGTTACACTGTGGATTGATTCTTATATGCAAATGGTATGGTTTTCACATATAGCTTATGCATATAACTATATTGCATTTGTTGGAATTTCTGATAATTCTCGAACAACATTGAGGAAACAAAAATTCCTCTTCTAACACAGAGAAAATAACAAAAAAATATGGACAAAGATGGATTAAAAACACTATTTCATTTCAAACTATAAGCTGTTACAAAATGAAGTTTTCTTCCTTAGAACTACAATTATGGATTTACAAAAAAAAAAAATGCTTTCTTGGTTGCTACAAAACACAATGCTCTTGCTCTCTGTCTCTTTTCTTATTGCATTCACTGCTACACACACAATTTTGCAGTCTCACTGCTCTCGGCATACATCACAGTCACACTCTCTGTCACTATCTATATCAACATATATATATATATATATATATATATATATATATATATATATTATAAACTTAAGTTTTAAAACATATTGACGAGGGCATAACTTAAAAACATTAAAACCTTATGAAAAAGTTACATTGCGGCATTTAATAAAATAAAACATTAAAACCAAGGTTTAAAAGTCTTATAACCTCATTTGTGCGGATTTCAAACATTATACAAAACATTTCAATAACTTATCGCATCCATTTGAGCGCTCGCTGACTGGACATCAAACCAATGCGAAAGAGCGCTATTGGTCGAAGACTTGACGATGTGGCAATTGCGAGCCAAAGCTTATCACAAGGTTTCGGGCCTCTGGTGACGTAGGCACCAATCTATGCGATATGTGTATGATTGGTCGACGGAGTTATGGCTTAGCAGTGGCGGGGATGACTTATCGCAAAGGTTTTGAGTAGTGATGACACAAGCCTCAGGGCTATGCAAAAAAGCGTGATTGGTTAGTGGAGATGCGATGTGGACCTGTGGGATCCATCGAGGTTGACGTGGACCGTTTAAATTCAAATGAAATGGTGGGAGGGTAATGTATGGTTGGTGGAGTGTAATGGCAGTAGATGCAAAGGGTTAAATGCGGGATTGCATGGTTTTAGAACCACAACTTTGACTGCATAACAGGCTACGACCTTATAACAAGAATTTGAACTTTCATAGTTTTAAACCCGTAATTGATTGCTCGGTTGAGTGCTTAACACAATTGAAATATTGCTGCTCCTGCTGTCCTCCAACATCAAATCAAAATTGACTTTCCGTCCTCTTTGCTCAGTTTGCAGTTGGAATTAATTTCCAACACTCCCCCTTAATTACAACTACTGTTTTCATACATTCCCAGACATTCTCTGAGAAAATTAAAACTTTTCTGCCCCAATGGTTTTGTTAAGATATCAGCAAATTTCTCTTATGTTCTGTAATGTTGCAAAACAATTTCTCCATTGTTCATTAACTCCCTGATGTAGTGATACCTTGCATCAATGTGTTTGGTACTCTTATGAAACACTGAATTATTGGATAAAGCTATAGTTGAGCTATTATCACAATAAACTGTTGTTCCTTTTACCTGTTCATGACACAAACTTCTCAACATTCTCCTCATCCATACTGCTTAACATGTTGCTGTTGTACATGCCACATACTCTGTCTCTACTGTTGATAAAGCCACAATTGGCTGTTTCTTTGAATCCCATGATATGGCTCCTGATCCCATATGAAAAACATATCCAGAGGTTTTCTATCATCTATACTTCCAGCTCAATCACGATCAGTATATCCAATCAATTCAAAAAAAATTGAAGTGGTGTATAGAATACCATACATTTTTGTTCCTTTCACATACCTCAGAATTCTTTTTGCGGCTTGCCAATGTCCCTCCTTTGGCCTTTCCATAAATCTGAAAATTAAAATTACAACATGCATAATATATGGCTTAGTTGCAGTCAAATACATAAGGCTGCCAACTATGCTTTTATATAAACTTGGATCAACATCCTTGCTGTTGTCTTCTTTGCTTAGTTTCAATCCCATCACTGTAGGAGTAATCGCTGCTTTGTAATCCTGCATGTTAAATCTTTCAAAAACTTCTTTCACATATTTAGCTTGAGAAATAAAAATATTAATTTCATTTTTCTCTACTTCTATTCCTAAGATGTATATCAACAATCCCATATCAGTCATTTCAAATTCATCCTTCATGACTATTTTAAAATTTTCAATGAGGTAAGCATCATTACCTGTGAATATCACATCATCAACATACAAAACAACAATGAGCATCTTACCATATTTTTCTTTGATGTATAATGTGGGTTCTCCTTCACATTTCTCAAACCCATTTTCCATTAGATAAACATCTATCCTACTGTACCATGCTCTTGGTGCTTGTTTCAGCCCATACAAAGCCTTATTCAATTTTCATACTTTGTGCTCTTGGCTTTCTTTATCATATCTCATAGGTTGTTCAACATATACCTCTTTCATCAATACTCGATTCAAGAATGTTGATTTCACATACATTTGGTAAACTTTCCCTTATGTTGTGCTGCTATGGACAACACTACTCTTACTGTTTCCATTTTTGCAACTGGCACAAAAGTTTCCTCATAGTCTCTTCCTTATTGCCGCTTGTAGCATTTGACAACAAGTCTGGCCTTGTGCCTTTCAATCTTACCTCCAGCATTACTCTTGGTTTTATAAACCCATTTTACTCCAATTACTTCTTTTCTTTTTGGGAGATCAACTAATTCCCATGTATTATTCCTCTCTATTGCATTTATCTCTTCATCCATAGCATCTATCCATTTCTTATCTTTTACTGGTTTTTCAAAATGAATAGGATCTTCTGCATGAAAATACAATGCAAACAAAGAGTTCACACCTTCTTCTTGCTCATAAATTTCATTCAGACTTTTGAATCTGATTCTTCTTTCACTTGCTGAACTTGTGTTTGTAGAAGCACTCAAATCTTCTCCTTGTGATGTGCTTGGAGAAGCACTGTCATCACTTCTCAAGAGTGTTCTCATACCAACTTGTGGTGTCCCTTGCCGTCCTTGTGTTGGTGGAGGTGGTGATGCTAATGAGGGATTTATTTTAGCCATTTCTTCCTCATCTTCATCATGAGATAAACATGTTTTTACATTCACTTTTTTCTCAATGCTTCCATCCCAAGCTTATTCTTCAATAAACTGTACATCTCTGCTTACCATAAACTTCTTGGTGGATGGGTTATACAATCTGTATGCCTTAGATTATTCACTGTATCCAACAAATATTCACTTCTCCCCCTTAGTCTCCAACTTCTTCCTTAGCTTATATGGAATGTGTGGATAAGACACACAACCAGATACTCTCATGTGGGTGACAAACTATTTTATGCCACTCCATGCTTCTTCTGGAACTCTGTTCATAACACTCTTTGTTGGGCATCTATTCAAAACATATGCTGCACAATGTACAGCTTCAACCCAATATTCATTTAGCAAATGTTTTTCCTTCAGCGTGCTTCTTGCCATGTCCATGATGGTTCTATTTTTCCTTTCAGCAACCCCATTTTTCTAAGGTGTATACCTCATTGTAAATTGCTTGTGTATCCCATTTTCTCTACAAAAATGCAAAAATTCTTTGGAGATATATTCTCCTCCTCTATCTGTCCTACGGACTTTAATGTGCTGCCGACTTTGATTCTCTAAAAGAGCCTTAAAGTGGAAGAACTTTTCAAACACTTCACTCTTCAACTTCAGAAATATACCCATGTTTTTCTTGTGTAATCAACAATAAATGTTAGCATATACTGGATGCCTGCTAATGATGGTGTTTGCATTGGTCCACATAAATCAGAATGGACTATTTCTAAGGGTGATTTTTCCCTTATGTTCTTTCCTGATGGAAAGCCTTCTTTGTGTTGTTTGTCCAAGATGCAGCCTTCACATAGGCTATCTCGCTTTTTGATCAATGGTAATCCCTTTACCATTCCTTTTCTATGAAACAAATTTAGACCTCCAAAGTTGAGATGTCCAAATCTCAAATGCCATAACCAATTTTCATCTTTTGATTCTCTTTGGAATGTCTCTTGTGTTACTGCTGCCATTGCAGCTCCTTTCTTCAAATCCTTTGTTTTCTTGGTGGTATGTCCATGATGGTACATAGAGCATCCTCAAAGAAAACATTGTAGCATTTCTGAATGAGTTGTCCAATGCTCAAAAGGTTACACTTCATACCAGGCACATAGTAGACATCTGATATGGATCTTCTTTCTTCTTTCTTTGTTAATACACTTACTCTGCCTTTTCCCATGACAGAGACTTTACTATCTGTCCCCAATGTTACTTGAGACTTCACATTTTCATCTAACATGGAAAACATAGAAATGTTTCTAGTCATATGGTTGCTACATCCTGAATCTAGAAACCTCATATCTTCACTCTTTTCTTCAACCATATTACATGCTAGAAACAAATTCTCTTGACTCAGAGTTTCTTTAGTAAAGTTAGCACTGGGTCTATTACCTATGTCACTCTATTTCTTCCTACATTCATTAGCATAATGCCCATACTTCTTATAGTAATGACATTGGACTTAGAATTTATCATATCTTTGTCCATGTGCTTGATTTTGTCCACCTTGTTGGCTGCTACCCTGGCTTTGATTCTGAATTTCATTGTTGCCCCTTCGACTTGTATTTGCAGGGTTGTTTCTTCCTCTATTTTGGCTTCTGCCTTTACCTTTTTCCTCTGTAGTTTTCTCTTCCTTGACCTCTTCCTCTTCCAAATGAAATTTTGGTTTTGAAGGCATGTTCCGAAGATGATTTTTCTGTTCTGCTCAATCTTTGTTCATGTGTCATCAATGATGCATGAAGATCATCAACAGTGAACATTGAGAGATCTTTTGTCTCTTCAATTGTTGTTACTATCACATCAAATCTTGAGGGTAAGCTCCTCAATACTTTCTCCACTATTATTCATTCTTCTATTGTCTCTCCATGATATCTCATTTTGGTAACCAACCTAATCAACATTGTGAAGAATGAGTCTATTGTATCAGAACCTTTCATGCAAATAACTTCAAAATATCTTCTCATTAATTGAAGCTTTGTTGTCTTTACCTTCTCCATTCCTTCATAGGATGTCTAGAGGGTATCCCATATATCCTTGGACTTCTTTGCTACTGCAATTCTTGGAAATATGCTTTCATGCACTGATTGATAGAGATAGAAGAGGTATTTTGAATCCTTCTTTCCATTACTCTTCAGCGAATCTTTCTCTGCCTATGTTAAGACATTAAATGCTTGTTCATCTGCTGTTTCTTCAAAACCATCTTCAACTAGCTCCCATAAATCTTGAAATGCAAACAATATTTTCATTGTGATTTCCCAATAGTCATAGTTCTTCCCATTGAACTGTGGGAGTTTAGTATTTCTCATACTTGTGCTTCTGCTGGCTCCTAGCGTTGCTAGCCTTGCGGAACTATGCTACAAAACTTGATTGTGTTTCTTAAAACAAATTTTCTCACTGCTAAGAGATAGATTCTGTCTCTAAAATACTTCCTTCTTACAGTTCTTTGGATTGTATTTTTATCAACAAACAAAACTCTATTTTTGATAAATACCTGACTTGCTGAACTTTCACACAGCTAGAGAAAAATTCAACAAAATTCTTCTTATTTCCTTCAGCTTCTTCAGCAACTGCTGAGAGCCTGGACTAGCTTTGATACCATGTTGGAATTTCTGATAATTCCTGAACAACAGTGAGGAAGAAAAATTTCCTCTTCTAACACAGAGAAAATAACAAAAAGTATGGACATAGATGGATTAAAAACACTATTTCATTTCACACTATAAGCTGTTACAAAATGAATTTTTCTTCCTCAGAACTATTGTTCTGAATTTACAAAAAAAAATGCTTTCTTGGCTACTATAAAACACAACACTCTTTCTCTCTGTCTCTTTTCTTATTGTCTTCACTGTTACGCACATAGTTTTGCAGTCTCACTGCTCTTGGCATATATCATAGTCACACTCTCTGTTACTCTCTATATCAACATTACATAACATATATATATTGTAAAGATCGTATGTTTACTATATATATTATAAACTTAAGTTTTAAAACATATTGATGAGGGCATAACTTAAAAACATTAAAACCTCATGACAAAGTTACATTGCGGCATTTAATAAAACAAAACAATGACTTGACCTGCATGCAGAATTGTGTAATAAAGAAAAGAGAAGGAAACTATACCAAACCACCAGAACAATACTGTGAATTGGGTATTAAATATTTTGACTGTATGAATAGTATGGGTGGGAATTATTGATACTATCTACAAAATATAGATACATGTTCCTTGAAAAAAAAGAAAAAAATTCAGAGGCAATCAAAACATATATACCTAGAGCAGGAAAGTATCATTTTGAGTTTAAAACCCTCTGTAATAGAAAAAAATACATCATATACAGACTCAGGAGTTTAGCACAGAGCCCCGGAGGTTGGGGTTGATTCTAGAGTCTCCTGGTCATTATTCAGAAGACTATACATAGGATTCATATTACAAATATTGTCGGAAGAGAAATGAGTAAAAGTATCTATAGAAAAGACGAATTTCTGGACAGGTAATGTTGCATATCTACATACATATATAGATCCCCATAGAAATTCCAAAGAAAAATACTCATAGTGGAAAATCAAATTCTCTATCTCTTTAAATAAAATGAGAAGAACATACAGTTTGTCGAAAACAAGGATGGATATCGATACTTAATTGTTGACTGTGTGAATAAAAACACAGTATTGTAGTTAAAGGAAAAGTCGAGAGGCTTCAATACAAATAACTATTTAATTACGATAAATTACACAATTAAACCCCAGAAAAATCTACAAGAACCAAAATCTGACAAGAACTCATAAGGGATTCAGAAGGAGAGTTTCTCAGAGATCTTAAACAAAACACTGGAACGCTGCCCTATGTAGACAGAGGACGCCCTGTGCAGGCAGAGGATGTTGTCCTTAGAAAAAGAGGCATAAATGAATGAAAAAATTGAAACAATAAAAATAATCAAATCTGTAACCTATAGATTATTTTTCGGAATTCTGTACTGAGGGTAGAACGAGGCAAGGTTCCTTCCCTCACTGCAATCTGTCACACCACAATAGAATTAGTGAGCTTTTTGTTTAGGACCAAGTTCTTACAGTCAATATCGAAACATAAAACTAAATCGAGCTCTTGTAGCTTGGAGACAAGGAAACCCTATTTTACCTTATGTAGACTTCGAATTTGGAGGTCGAAGCTCAAGTTGAGTTTTTTTCTATCGACAAGCCGAGGAAAAGCGAGAGGGTAATGAAAACCCAACAACTTGAAAGTAACCGGTGATTTAAAACTGGAAAATCGCTCACACAGAAGAGAGCAATCATGCAAACCCTTAAATGATTATCAAATGTAAAATACGCCCGATAAAATAATATGAACAAGCATAAGGCCTGGATACCCATCACGAAAATACTGTGACAAGGTAACTTCGACATGCTTTGAGTAGGAGCGATACCAGGCGGAGAAGACTCAATAGTAATCGAACCAACAAACAGAAAATTAAGGAGAGAGATTATATCATGGAAAACTACATAGCACACTGACTACGTCTTGCTAACTGACTACTCACAGGCCGATGCAAAGGTTTACCTCCAAGACACATGCTCAAAATTGTAGAGCGGCGGACCTCATCTCCGATGACGACGAAATGAATGGAGTCCAGGATCGGGGACAAAGGTAGTTACCCTAACTTCCCCAGTCTACATATTGACCGTCGATCCACTAGCGTTTAAACCAATGAATTAAATCAATAACAAGTGCTTACCAAGTGTCTCCTCAACATTTATCCAAACCATAAAATATAAATATATTTCAAATCAGGTAAGGGTACAATATTACGAGTTAACAATGAAGAATGAGCAAATCAATCGAAGTACATATGTAATTTAAATCCCACTCCAAAAGTGATACAAATAACTATGCACAAGAATGAGCAAATCAATCGAAGTACATATGTAATTTAAATCCCACTCCAAAAGTGATACAAATAACTATGCACAAGTACCTTTGATAGTAACAGTGGAAATTTACATGAAACAAATCAATGAACTATGGATGCTAACTTTAATGTACTTGAAATATGCTAAGTTGGATATTTATAAATCACTAGATTATCGTGCATACAAAGATTAAGTCCGTATAAGCAGAGTGTGTATTG
Organism: Pinus albicaulis; assembly: GCA_034641835.2. NCBI lineage: Eukaryota > Viridiplantae > Streptophyta > Pinopsida > Pinales > Pinaceae > Pinus > Pinus albicaulis. Next base: position 1,131,306,890 of record CM076582.1, read on the forward strand.
TAATATTTTTATTTGCTTGAATTCCATGAATGTTGAATTATGTAATTAGAAATGGTATAGTCATTTTTTTTATATATAGTTGTGTGTATGTGACAACGTACCACACAGAGATCCTTCCACTACACCAAATCCTTGTAAATTCGCACTATAACTTTCGGCTACTGCGATTTAACCATCCAATATTATAAAATGAAAATTTTAAATAGATATTATTACAAATCTCACTAGTTAAATAAATCACAATTTTTCCAATGTTGAAGAATGTTGCAATGCTATATATCTAATATACGATTTATACAATTCATATCTTTTTAGTATCTTTGGCTTTATTGCACACTATGTAAATAGTGGCATTTGTATTTAGAAGTGCAAACGGACGCTCCGAGAGTGTTGAAGAATGTTATAATGCTATCTATCTAACATACGATTTATACGATTCATATATTTTAGTAGCTTTGGCTTTATTGGACACTATGTAAATAGTGGCATTTGTATTTAGAAGTGCAAAAGGACACTCCGGGAGTGGGAATGTGGAAGACAGTAATCAAATTTAATTTTGGATATAAAATAATTATTTTTAAATTATTATATATTATTTAAATTTAATTTATAAAAAATATTTAATTATTTTTAAAAAATCAACTAATCTATTTAATTATTTAGAAAAGTTAATTAAACCACTAAATTGTTATGATGATTTATATATTAGAAGGCAATATTAACAAACCAATCATGTGATTCATTTTTAATTTGACTAATTTATTTTATTTTTATTTAAATTTAATTATCTTTTAGTATTTTTTTTTTTTTTTTTTTTTTTGTATATTTTATATAATCTTAGGTTTGATGGTTTTCTTTTCCCTTTCTTATCTTAATTATCTTAATTATTATTTATTTATTTTCAATTATAACTATTTAATATTGCATTTTTTCTCATTATGATCCTAATTATCTTAATTATTATTATTTTTTTCAATTATAGCTATTTAATATTACAATTTTGAGTTTTATTATGCGTTTAATTTTGAAATTTTTTTCTTTATATAAAAATATTTATCAATAATTATAAATATCCTTATACATATTAACTTCTTATTATTCCTTAATTTTCTTTTTTCAGAAAAAAAAATCTAATCTTTCAATATATTAATATTTTTTGAATTATTAATATATATTTTTATAAAAATATATTTTTTTCAATTAAAAAAAATGATTTAGTTTCTTCCCTTCAAATTAATCTTCACTTTCTCATTTGACTATATGATCATTATTATTGACTTTGATTTCGTTTGACCATATCTTATTTGACCTATAATAGTTGGTTTTTTCTTTTATTTTACTTTTATTATTATTAATAAAATGTAGTTCATTAATTAATTATTTCATTTAAAATAAGGGGTTTTTTCTAAAGGTTAGAATGAGTAGTTATTTTTAAATTATTAGAATTAGTTTTCTCTACATCACATCACATTCTAGTTATTTAATCTAATGTCAAGATTTGATTTTCCTTTTTTCCATGATGATGAACCATGCTAGTTGGTTCTAAAGGCATCAACAAATATTAATTTTGAGTGACTATAACCTAAAATTTTCTTCATAATCAAGTTATCGATCACAAAAGCTTAAATTTAGATTTCATTGATTATAAAATCACTTTTAAGATTGAATATAAAATCACATTTAAATCATGATTTCGAAAATTATTTTTAAATTATAATTTACATATTGGAAAATTTTGTAAAGATTTTATGATTATCAAATCACTTTCATGGTTTACATACATACATACATACATATATATTTATTTTGTTAACCAATTTAGTTAATCTATTAATTGTATTGTAATCATTATATTAACATAATTATATTTAACTAAAATGTTATGAAATAAGTGAAAATTTTGAAAATTAAAAATTAAAGTTGTTTTTCAATTTATTTATTTTTGAATTGATCTATGGAGAATTTGAGTTTTGATTTCATCATCTACATAATAGTTCATAACACAAGTGGCAATGGACTATTTTTTTCTTCAATTAATAATAATTTCAATTATCTTATCTAAATTTAATTAAAAAATATATTTAAAAAAAAATCAACTAATTTACCTAATTATTACAACAATTCAACTAATAAAATTAATTAAACTATAAAAAAAAAATTATAATTTGATATTTCAACTAAAGTATAAAATTGTTTTTAAAATTATATTTTATATAATAATGATCATCACTTTAAAAATAAATTAAAACATTTAAAAAAAAAAAAATCTTTATTTTTCTCCATTATTTAAATTTTTAATTACAAATTTTTAAATATCTAAACTAAATTTAATTAGCCAATATATTCTTAAATTAATATTTAAAAAAAAAATATTTTTTAATGTTGATTCACTACTACATGGTACGACAAATTTAGAGCCAATTCTACAATGTGATGAAACAATGAATAAGAACCTCAATACAAACTAAACTTTTCACCCACCAAAGAAAAAGAAAGATTTAAAATCATGCAAAATTGTACATTTATTTATTATGATAAAACCTATTTCACAGTTTACTCATTATTCTAGGTTGTTGCAGCTTGCTGGAAAAAAATGATAATTTAATAACTAAGCACGACTTGGAAAATGTGGATGATAAAACTTAAAATTTTTAATCAAATATTTGACATGTCCATGCTCCTAGGTTGTTGAAAAAATGAAAAACAATTTGTCTTCCTCTATCTTTTTTTTCACTAGTTCCATGACTACAATCCCTCTTCCAAACCCTATTTTCTCATCAATTCAAACACTATTTCCTCACCAATTCATTGATTCCAATCTCACTTTCGAGCATCTTTGCTGACAAATTCGTTAACTTCAATCTCACTTTCAAGCCTTCATTTTCATGTATTCGATCGGTAAAATCCCACTTTCAACACTAATTCAATGACCGCAAACCCCACTTTCAAGCCCATATTTTCTTATTAATTCAATGATTGCAATCCCTCTTTCAATCCCTCTTTCACAGATCCCAGCCGGGAAAAAATAAAAAGGAAACCCAACTCACGTTAGTGACCAAGACCATTTCTAACCCAAAAATAATGCTACAAAACCCTGATACCACCATGGAACAAAACCTTTATTTGCATTAATACAATGGCCTCCAACCAATCATTCCATGCGGTGATCTTGACAAGAGGTGGGTTGACACTTATGATTTGTTGCCATCGGGTAAGCCAAACGCATGGACCCTACTAACTGCCTGCCACTAAACAATTGCAATTATTTTTGTTGGAATTCATGCACGCTGAAGAGAAAAAACTATCAGTTTTGCATGTTCTTTAAGAACCAAGGGTTAGGGTGGCCATGTACACCTTACCCTTCTCGTTATAGGGTTGTTGTCCGAGGGTGTTTGGAGATCCAAGTCACAGTAAGGCCAAGCCGAGGTGTCCCACGCCATGCCATGAGACCCGTCTATGATGTCGTTGAATCCATTCATCTTTTCCTGTACATTTCCCAAAGCTCCGCTCGTGGATATCAACAGAGAAGAAAAGTTTGAAGTCAAAGATGAACTCCTGGGAAACTTAGTGGAAGTGTTAAGAACCAACATTAGTGTTGAGGGTGAAAGCATTAATTCCTTTACCTATATCTCTACCTTCAATGTTTGTATGTTATCATCTGTGTAGAGCAAGTAATGAGAGAACAATAGATGAAGATGTGCTTCTCTGGTTCAAGAGACGAGAGAAAAATCTATAATATGAACATTGTCTTTGTCCTAAAATTCTTTCAAAATGACCTCATTTGTTGTATACTGAAAATGTTTAGGAATTTGGGTCATTTGATTGAGAATTTGGAAGCTTCTCATGAGATCCTCATCACATAAATTAAGGTTAGCAACAATAGGTTGAAGATGTGAGGCCAAATTTTGGTGACCCTTAGAGTTAATCATTTTGTAAAATAAGATGCAACTCTATGCATGGGATTTCCCTCTGGAGAAGCAATGTCTCCCGATTCAGAAAGAAGAAGATTAATGAACTACACGTTCTTAGAAGTAACTGTCTTTGCACAAGCAATCAATAAATTGAGAAGTTCCAACCCTTGTTCCAATTGTTTTTGTTCTCTGCTAATTGCACCTTCCCCAGACTGGGGTTGCAAAAAACTAGAATTCTCTTCATGAGGACTATATAGATTACAATTTACCACTACGATTTCTAGAAGAGTTTCCACCATCGTTTATGTGAGAATTTAGAGGCTTAGAACATGAACTAGAAATCGTTCTATTTGGTTCACCATTAGTGCAGCATCTGCTACACCTCTGGTTGCAAAGTCTAATATTATGGATTCAACCCAAGCATTGCTAGAGAAGGGGAATGAAGATGGAATAAATTTCCTCGAAAGCAATGCTCTAGGTTGCTGCAAGTTGGTCAATACACTGCTGGATTTCTGAATATATTGCAAATTTGATATGGTGAACTCTTGATTATAATATGTTATCTCTGTAAACAAATGTTGCATAGCCTGACTATTGGAAATTGTAAATAAAACACCAGAGGGATGCGTTTCCCCCGACAACACAGAGAATGCAATGTAGAAAAAAAAAATCATACACAGTCAAGGTGAGAGCAACACAAGAGAGGAACTCTTTTTGAAATTTATTCAACTCTTCTCTATATTCGATTCATTCCTTCACAGAAAACATATGAGATTAAATTGGTCTATACAAAATTCTGAAGCCTGATATTTTAATGCTATTCAATGCTGGATCAGACTTAAGACAACCAAATCGTCCTCCGCTATGTTCTGTTGTTTCTACACGAAAACAAGGTACAAAATCACAAAATGGTGGACCTGAAATATTATGGGTTCCGCCTGCGAACCACATCACATACGCCCCTCCATCACAAATCACATATCGGACTTTAACTTGGACGCCTACGGGAAAGACATAAAACTTGTGATTGCGATGTGACGTGGCACATATCGCATCGTAACATAAATTGTTTAGTTTGCGGGTGCTAGCCTTTTGAGCTTGCTGGCACTGATATGCGCTATCATCCTGAGCTTGCCACATGTTATTGCAAGCGCATCGCATTGCAAACAAAATAACATAACTTGCAGGCGCTAAACGTGTAAGTCTTAAACTTTGCAAAGTGCGGGTGGCAATGTGGTAAACCGTCGAAAGTGCGGTATGGAAGAAGGTAAAGAATAAAGTGAAAAAAAAGGTTTGCAGTGATTGGTAATGCAGTAAGGTTTTTGGGTCATACCAGATCGCATTGGCGGGGAAATAAGTTTCAGCAAAGAATTTAAGAGTTAAATGCTAAATGTTGGGGCTGCGGTATGCGGGCAGTTAAGCGACGGTAAGTATGAAACACGAAAAGGTAAGAAATAAAGGAAATAAGAAAGGTTTGTGGCGGGTTTGAAAATGCGGTAAGGTGTATGGTGGGTCCCGCTGATATTGTATCGACAGGGAAATAACTTTCAGCGAAGGCGTTAAGTGGTAAACCAAAAATGTTGCAGGCTGTGAAGCTGCAGGCAAGAAAGGTAAGTCAACGGCGATAAGGAAATTAAACATAGAGTATGGCTGCGGGTACTCTGTTTCAGATATTGAGTGGATTGACTGAAAACGCCTTCGGATTTCAAAAACCTGGGCTTGTCCTTCCCTGCACAAGAATTCAATTTAGGTGTGGCCTGCTTCCACTCTTTATTCATGGCGATGGATGGGAGTATTTCCAACACTCCCCCTTAATCCCAACTCTCGCCATCAATCATTCCCAGACATTGTCTGAGATAAAAAAAAACTTTTTTGTCCAAATGGCTTTGTGAGGATATCAAAAAATTGTTCCTCTGACTTGCAATGCTGCAAAAAAATGCAAAACAATTTCACCATTGTTAACTAATTCTCTTATGAAATGGCATTTGGCATCAATATGCTTTGTTATCTTGTGGAAAACATAATTATTTGACAATGCAATTGCTAAGTTGTTATCAAAAAAAATTGTGGTTCCTTTGTCTTGTTCATGACACAAGTCCCTTAGCATTCTTCTCATCCAAAATGCCTGACATGCTGCTGTTGTTGCTACTACATATTCAGTTCTGTTGTTGATAATGAAACTATTGTCTACTTCTTGGAAGCCCATGAAATGGCTCCCAATCCCAAGTGAAAAAAATACCCTGATGTGTTCTTTCTGTCATCTACAGTTCCAGCCTAATCACTGTCAGTGTAACCAATTAGCTTAAAATTATCAGTTTTAGAGTATAGAACACCATATTCCTTTGTTCCATTCACATGCCTCAAAATTATCTTCGTTGCTTGCCAATGTGTCTCCTTGGGTGTCTCCATGAATCTGGATATCAAACTTACTGCATACATTATATCAGGCCTAGTTGCAGTCAAATACATTATACTTTCAACCATGCTTTTGTACAATGTCGGATTGACATTTTTGCTGCAATCTTCCTTGCTCAATTTCAACCCCATGACAGTTGGAGTTGAAGATGGCTTGGTGTTCTGCATATCGAACCTCTTTAAAAATTCTACAACATACTTTGCTTAGGAGATAAAATCTCCTTTTCTGTTTTCTTTACTTCTATGCCAAAAAAGTATCTCAACAAGCCCAAGTCATTCATTTCAAACTCACTCTTCATGACTGCTTTGAAATCAACAATGAGAGAAACATCATTTCCTGAAAAAATTAAATCACCTACGTACAAAACAACAATAAGAATTTTACCATCATTTTATTTGATGTAGAGTGTGGGTTCACCATCACAGTGTCACACTTGTCAAACCCATTATCCACCAATTAAGTATCAATCCTGTTGTACCATGCTCGTGGTGCTTGCTTCAACCCATAAAGAGATTTCTTCAACTTACACACCTTATGTTCTTGGCCTTCTATTTCATAGCTAGGAGGTCGTTCAACATACACTTCCTCGTTTAGCACTCCATTCAAGAATGTTGACTTCACATCCATTTGATAAAGTTTCTACTTTTGTTGTGTTGCTATGGACAACACTGTTGGCATTGTCTCCATCCTTGCAATCAGTGCAAAGGTTTCTTCATAGTCTCTTCCTTGTTGGTGCTTGTAGCCTTTGACAACTAGCCTTGCTTTGTGCCTTTCTATGTTTCCTTCTATGTTGCTCTTTGTCTTATAGACCCATTTCACTCCAATAACTTCTTTTCCTTGTGGGAGGTCCACCAACTCCCATGTATCATTATTTTCTATTGGACCTATCTCTTCACTCATTGCTTCAATCCACTTCTCTTCTTTTACTACATATTCAAAATGGATTGGGTCATCAACATCACAAAATAATGCAAATAAAGAATTCAGACCAACATTACTATCAATTACTTCTTGCTCATAAATTTCATTTAAGTTTATGAATCTTGGTCTTCTTCTATTTGCTAAAGATGTACTTGGAGTTTCACTTGAACTCGAGGGAGGAGTTGATCCTTGTGGTGTGCTTGGAGAAGCATTTTCTTGATTTATCAATTCTTTTCCATTGCTTTCTTGTGGTGTGCTCTGTTGAGCTTGTGTGGGTGGAGGAGGAGCCACTGTCGAGGAGTTGCTTTCTGCAATCAATTCCTCTTTGTCTTCATGTGAGATACATGTCTTCATATTTTCTGTCTTCTGTAAACTTCCTTCCCAAGCTTCTTCTTCTATGAACTGAACATCTCTGCTGATGATTAATTTCTTGGTTGATGGATTATAGAGTTTGTAGGCCTTGGATTCATCACTGTATCCAAGAAATATACATTTAGCCCCCTTGATGTCCAACTTCTTCCTTAACTGATCAGAGACATGTGCATATGCCACACATCCCAACACTCTCATGTGAGTGACAAATTTCTTTGTTCCACTCCATGCTTCTTCTGAAACTTTGTTCATAACAATTTTGGTTGGACATCTATTTAAGATATATGTTGTACAATTCTCAACTTCTGCCCAATACTCATTTGGAAAATGCTTTGCCTTCAACATACTTCTTACCATGTCCATGATGGTCCTATTATTTCTTTCTACTACTCCATTTTGCTGAGGTGTATACATTGTGGTACACTACTTCTGTATTCCATGCTCCCTGTAGAAATGTAGGAAGTCTTTGGAGATATATTCTCCACCTTTGTCAGTTCTCAGCACTTTTATGCAGTGTCCACTTTGCTTCTCAACAAGAGCTTTGTAGTGGTAGAACTGTTCAAACACTTCACTTTTTTGTTTTAGGAAATAGACCCATGTCTTCCTTGTGTAATCATCTATAAATATCAACATATAGTGACTGCCAGCTAATGATGGCATTTTCATTGAGCCACATAAATATGAGTGGAAAATCTCCAAAGGTGCCTTTGCCCTTATACTCTTTCCTGTTGGAAATGATTATCTATGTTGTTTTCCCAAGATGCAACTTTCACATAGGTTGTATGGTTTCTCTATGAGTGGTAATCCCTTTACCATGCATTTTTTATGCAACAAGTTCAAACCTCCGAAATTGAGATCACCAAATTTAAAATGCCATAACCAGTTCTCATCTTTCACTTATTCTTGAAATACTTCTTGTGTGACAGTTGCTACAAAACCTCCCTCCTTCAAGTTTGATCTGATCTTGAGAGGAAACATTCTATTTCTTGTCATATGCACTTTTGCAATGAGCTGTCTACTTCGAGGTATATCCATGATTGTGCACACATCAATTTAAAAAAACACAATGTAGCCCTTTTGCATGAGCTGTCCAATGCTTAGAAGGTTACATTTCAGGCCAGGTACATAATAGACATCTCGCACAAACTTCTTCTCTCCCTTCTTTTTCAATATGTTTACTCTTCCTTTTCCCATGACAGAGACTTTGCTATCAGTCCCCGTTGTCACTTCAAATTCTACACTTTCATCTAGATTGTAAAACATTGTTATGTTTCCAATCATATGGTTACTACACCCTGAATCTAAGAACCATACATCTTCTTGTTTCTTGTGCTACATTACAAGCTAAAAACACATTACCATTGTTCTGATTTTCTTTTGTGAAATTTACACTAGGTTTACTACCCATGTCATTTTTCTTATTTCTACATTCATTTTCATAATTACCATAATTTTTGTAACAATGACATTGGACATGAGATTTATCATACCACTGTCCTTGTGCTTGATTCTAGATTGAGCCTTGGCTTGGATTCTGATTGCTGCCCCTTCCATTTATGCTTGCAAGGCTGCTTCTTTCGCTTTTGTGTGGGCTTCTTTCTCTTCCTCAGTAGTTTGATCTTCCTCGACCTATACCTTGAACAAAAGACATTTTTGTCTTAAATGCATGCTCCAATGAGGAGTTTGTTGCTTTGTTCATTTTTTTCTCATGAGACATCAGTGATGCATGAAGCTCATTCACTGAAAACTATGAAAGATCCTTTGTCCTTTCTATGGCCACTACTATGGCATCAAACTTTGATGGTAGAATTCTTAAGACATTCTCCACTATTCTCCTTTCTGCAAGTGTCTCACCATGAGACCTGATTTGGGTAACCAACCCAATCACATGTGTAAAGAATGTGTCTATGTTATCAGACTCTTTCATACAAAGAATTTCAAAATCTCTTATCGTCATTTGAAGTTTTTCAGTCTTCACCTTTGCATGTGTTGATAGACTATCTGGAGGGTATCCCATGCCTCTTTAGACTTAGTTGCTACTGCAATCCTTGGGAAAATACTCTCATGTACTGCTTGGAAAATATAGAAGAGGGCTTTGGAGTCCTTCTTCCTATTGTCTCTAAAAAAATATCTTGCTACTTGTGTCAAAGCATTATATGCTGCTACATTTGCTGGTTCTTGGAAACCATTTTCCACCAGCTCCCAAATATCTTGTGAGGAGAATAGATCCTTCATTGTAATAGCCCAATAATTATAATTCTTCCCATTGAACTGTGATAGTTGGGGATTAGTCAGACTTGTGCCTGCTGCTGCCATCTTGACTGTGTAAACACAACCTTCTTACTGCTAGGGAATCCGCTTCTCAAAACAATCTTTCAGCTTCTTCAGTAAAGACTCGTTCTTTCACTGAGAGCCTAGAACTCCTCTGATACCATGTTGGAAATTATAAATAAAACACTAGAAGCATGCATTTCCCCCGATAACAAAGAGAATGTAATTTGGAAATTAAAAAAAAATCATACATAGACATGGCGAGAGAAACACAAGAGAGGGACTCTTTTTGAATTTTATTCAACTCTTCTCTATATTCGATTCATTCCTTCATGGAAAACGTTGGTTTATACAAAATGGCTGAAGCCTGAGATTTTAATGGTATTCAATGCTGGATGGCACTTAAAACAACCAAATCGTCCTACACTTTGTTTTTGTTGTTTTTGCATGAAAACATTGTACAAAATCACAAAATGGTGGACTTGAAATATTATGGGTTCCGCCTGTGAAACCACATCGCATCCGCCCCTCCATCGCAAATCGCAGACCAACGATTATAAGAATTAACTTGGAACCTGATAGGAAAGACATAAAACTTGTGATTGCGATGTGACATGGCACATATCACATCACATCATAAATTGTTTAGTTTGAGGGCGCTACCCTTATGAGCTTGCAGGCGCTGATATGCGCTATCCTATTGATCTTGCCACGTGCTTTTGTGAGCGCATCACATCGCAAACAAAATAGCATAACTTGCGGGTGCTAAACGGGTAAGTCTTAAACTTTGTGAAGTGCGGTAAACTGCGAGAAGTGCGGTATGGCGGAAGGTAAGGAATAAAGGAAAAAGCAAAGGTTTGCAGCGATCGGTAATGTTGTAAGGTTTGTAGGTCCCGCCAGATCGCATTGGCAGGGAAATAAGTTTTGGCAAAGCGTTTAAGAGTTAAATGCTAAATGTTGCAGGTTGCAGTATGCGGGCAGTTAAGTGGCGGTAAGTGAAAAACACGAAAATGTAAGAAATAAAAGAAATAAGAAAGGTTTGTGGCGGGTATGCAAATGTGGTAAAGTGTATGGTGGGTCCCATCGATATCGCATCGGCGGTAAAATAACTTTCGGCAAAGGCGTTAAGTGGTAAACCAAAAATGTTGCAAGCTGTGACGCTGCGGGCAAGAAAGGTAAGTCAATGGCAGTAAGGAAATTAAACGCAGAGTATGGTTGCGGGTACTCTGTTTCACATATTGCGTGGATTAAGTGAAAATGCCTTCGAATTTCAAAAACGTGGACTTGTCCTTCCCTGCACAAGAATAGAATTTAATTGAGGTGTAGGCTATTGCCACTCTTTATTCATGGCGATGGTTGGGAGTATTTCCAATACTAACTGCAAAGATAGGAAGATGTTTGGTGTTTTAGCCCTAGGCTAATGACGAAGTCAAGAACTAAGCGAGGCTCATAAGAATTGTTCTTCTATTTTAGAGAACTAAATAAAGTTGAGGAAGGACTTAAAGAGCCTCTGATTTCACTTAAGCTATCGATTTTTTCACTGCTTTCATCAAGCCAATGGCTACACACCTCATTTACGGAGAAATTTCCATTCAAATCTTCAGGTGGGCTGCCTCTTAACCTGTTTGCTCGATCTTCACACTGTTGTCGGAAAAGCTCTTCAAATTTTCTCTTCTTGTACTGCTCTCCTGGGTAGTAAGATAGGTCAAATATAGTAATGTTTATTATTGGATAATTTTTATAATAAAAAGGACAGAATTTTCATTATGAAAAAAGGAAGATAAACCACAAAGGAGAGCCATAACATTAAGTAGATATGGTTACAAATCCGACTTATTCCATCATGGACCAGATACAAGCCTTAGTATAGGTGCAGGCTTGGTATGTCACATTTTAAGATTGGGAGAGCAGATGAGACTAGCCTCCTCAACCATTGAAAGTCCAAAAGCAATACCAGAAAACGTAAAGACTAAACGAAGCCAACAACCCCGCATGGATTCTATTAAATGATCAGTAATTAGGAAGAGGACCTCCACAGAGTCCATTGTTATTGGTTTCCACTGTGTCCATTGTTATTGTTATTGGTTTTCAAGTTCCTGTGGTCATTAGTTATTGAAATGTTCCATTACACTGTAGAAAATCTAGAAACTTCATCTATTATCTATTGTTATTAGAATATGATGTTATTTGAAACTTTTGAAGCGGAATTATGTGACACGTTCAGTTGCAACAGAGACGTGGAATCCTCTCCGACAGGGAATTATGTGACACGTTCAGTTGCAACAGAGACGTGAGGTTCACAAACGCATCAGGGATTCTTTGGCTCAGGCGATTTTCCTTCAGCACCAGAGTGTCCAATAGTGTCAAACCCCCTGGACAGTGTATTGGAGCTGAGATCCAGCACCTTCAATCGTTGTAGTGTGCCGAATGAAGATGGTATCGCTCCATTCAAAGAATTGTGTGACAAAACCAACTGTTAAATGCTTTTCTGGTGAATTTGTTGTGGGACAAATCCCCGATGTCAAAATTCCCACTGGCAGGATACTACTTCCCCACGTCCAGTTTGATTGTTGTAGGATACTCGTTCCCACTGGCAGCAGTTGGAGACGTTCCATGACCGCAAACGCGGAGACTGGTCATCAATAATCCCAGCCTTGAAGTGCAGCAATGCCCTGAGGTCTCCTCCCCCACACTGCGGAGGCCCAGAAGTAGCGGACAAGCCACTGCAATTTGTGATCATAAACAAACTTCTCTGAAGCTTAGACGAAGAGGACATCTTGGATGAATGTGAAAGTATATGGAAAGCATGAAGGTGAAAAGGAGGACGTATCTTGCTTGCTCTGGTTGTATGTGTTCTATAGCGAAACGCGTTGTGTAGATAAAAGCTGGGCAACGAAGAAGAGACCTTCGCTCTTCGCAGAGATGTCAATTCGTCTTGAGGACGTGCCATGGAGTGAATGCGCAGTTTTTGGATGGGGCTGTCAACCATTTTCGACTTGACATTGTAAAACACGGTCTCGTGCAAGGATGGCATCCTTTTGCGTGACTGTGGAAGTGAGTGACCAATTAATCCTAGGCCCAGAGGCGAAAGATCCCCTTAATCCGTGTTAATAAACTCGACTTTAATATTTAATAGAATTTTTTTATAAAATTCAAATTAATAGTTTTTTATTCGATTCACACATCACACAAATTAATTAATTTACGCTTAATCTCACTTATGTTAATTTAGTTGTAATCTAGTGGTAATCTTATTTATATTAAATTTGTGGTAATCTAATTTATAGAGGAAATAATTTATTTTTTTAGAGTATTATTTTTATTGTTAATCTAAGAGGAAATGACTTTTTTTTAGAGTATTATTTGTTATTGTTAATTTTAATCAAAATTTAGTAGTTATTTTAAAAAACTTGAGTTTAATTTTTTTATATATATAATTTAAGTGTCTTATTTTTTTTAAATGTCTAATTCATTTATTAATTCAAAAATATATTTTAAATAACAAAAAAAATTCAATTTTACTTGTAACTCATAAAAATGCCATTTCTTTTATAATATATATATATATATATATATATATATATATATATTAAAAAAAAAGAACTAATTTAATTTTAAATTTGAAAATTAATATATAAATTTTATTATCATAAATTTTTATTTCAATACTTTATTTTTTATGAAATATTTTACTATTAATTAAACTTCAACAAAAAAAAAATTATAATTATAATATATTATTTAATATAAAATCATAATATTCTTGAAGTTGTGAGGTCCGAAATTGCTTCATAGTAGATGATAAAAATGTGTACAGTAGAGTAATTTGCGAGATTACAATTTCAAAATCATTACAACATAAATCTTTATGAAATTCAAATCTATAAGATATAATTGCTTTATAATTTATATATACTAAATATTACTCTATTTTATTCTTTTATTTATTAAAAGCGAAATAATTTGACAAGGGAATCGTTTTATATTATTTACATCATATACATATTAAAAATATAGCAATTTAGCTAGGTTTCGTAATTTGCATTTTAAGAAACTAATTTTTTTTTTAAAGAAATAAGTATAATTGTATAATATTTTAAGGTCAAAGCTTTGAACATTTTGAACCAAAACATTTTTTCTCGTCGGATCTATAAGATATTGATACATTTATCAGCATGTAAACATTTTACTGGCCTAAAATGACTTTCTTCATATACCTGCCAAAAAAACTCCTAAAATAACTGTGTATTTTGTCATATTCATCATTAAAAAAAATTCATGTTATTAAGTTAACCATAGTAAAATCGATAACAGTCTTATGAAACAATTATTTCACTTAAAACCTAACTATTAATTCATTGTTTTATTGTTAATAGTGTATAAATTACATCAACGACTTATGACTAAACGCTTGCGCGTTACGCTTATCCATATAACTATGTTGCATTTGTTGGAATTTAAAATTCCTCTTCTAACACAGAGAAAATAACAAAAAATATGGATAAAGATGGATTAAAAACACTATTTCATTTCAAATTATAAGCTGTTACAAAATGAGGTTTTTTTTTCTTAGAACTACAGTTTTGGATTTACAAAAAAAAATTCTTCCTTGGCTGCTACAAAACACAGTGCTCTTGCTCTCTGTCTCTTTTCTTATTGCCTTCACTGCTATGCACACAGTTTTGCAGTCTCATTGCTCTCGACATATATCACAGTGACACTCTCTGTTACTATCTATATCAACATTACATAACATATATATATATATATATATATATATATATATATATATATATATATATACATCGTATGTTTACAATATATATTATAAACTTAAGTTTTAAAACATATTGACGAGGGCATAAATTAAAAACATTAAAACCTTTTGAAAAAGTTACATTGTAGCATTTAATAAAATAAAACATTAAAACCAAGGTTTAAAAGCCTTATAACCTCATTTGTGTGGATTCCAAACATTATACAAAACATTTCAATAACTTATCGCATCCATTTGAGCGCTCGCTGACTGGTCATCAAACCAATGCGAAAGAGCGCTATTGGTCGGAGGCTCGACAACGTGGCGATGTCGGGCCAGAGCTTATTGTAAGGTTTTGGGTCTTTGGTGACATAGGCACCAATCTATGCGATATGAATATGATTTGTCAACAGAGTTATGGCTTAGCAGTCGTGGGGGAGGCTTATCGCAAAGGTTTGGAATAGTGATGATGCAAGCCTCAGGGCTATGTGATAAAGCGTGATTGGTTGGTGGAGATGAGACGTGGACCTGTGGGATCCACCGAGGTTGATGTGAACCGTTTAAATTCAAATGAAATGGCAGAAGGGTAATGTATGGTTGGTGGAGCGTAATGGCGGTAGATGCAAAGGGTTAAATGCAGGATTGCGTGGTTTTAGAACCACAACTTTGGCTGTAGAATAGGCTACGACCTTATAACAAGAATTTGAACTTGCAGGCTTTTAAAACCATAATTGATTTCTCGGTTGAGTGCTTAACACAATTGAAATATTGCTGCTCCTACTGTCCTCCAACATCAAATCAAAATTGAATTTTCATCCTCTTTGCTCAGTTTGCAGTTGGAATTAATTTCCAACACTCCCCCTTAATTACAACTACTGTTTTCATACATTCCCAAACATTCTCTGAGAAAATTAAAACTTTTCTGCCCCAATGGTTTTGTTAAGATATCAACAAATTTCTCTTATGTTCTGCAATGTTGCAAAACAATTTCTCCATTGTTCACTAACTCCCTGATGTAGTGATACTTTGCATCAATGTGTTTAGTCCTCTTATGGAACACTGAATTATTGGATAAAGCTATAGTTGAGCTATTATCACAATAAATTGTTGTGCCTTTTACCTGTTCATGACACAAAATTCTCAACATTCTCCTTATCCATACTGCTTGACATGCTGTTGCTGTAGCTGCCACATACTCTGCCTCTGCTTTTGATAAGGCCACAATTGGTTGTTTCTTTGAATCCCATGAGATGGCTCCCAATCCCATATGAAAGACATATCCAAAGGTTTTCTATCATCTATACTTCCAGCCCAATCACTGTTAGTATATCCAATCAATTCAAAATTTTCTGAAGTGGTGTATAGAGTACCATACCTCTTTGTTCCTTTCACATACCTCATAATTCTTTTTGTTGCCTTCCAATGTGCCTCCTTTGGCCTTTCCATAAATCTAGAAATTAAACTTACAACATGCATAATATCTTGCCTATTTGCAGTCAAATACATAAGGCTGCCAACTATGCTTTTATATAAACTTGGATCAACATCCTTGCTGCTGTCTTCTTTGATTAGTTTCAATCCCATCACTGTAAGAGTAATTGCTGCTTTGTAATCCTGCATGTTAAATCTTTCCAAAACTTCTTTCACATATTTAGCTTGACAAATAAAAATATTAATTTCATGTTTCTCTACATCTATTCCTAAGAAGTATCTCAACAATCCCATATCAGTCATTTCAAATTCATCCTTCATGACTATTTTAAAATTTTCAATGAGGTAAGCATCATTACCTGTGAATATCACATCATCAACATACAAAACAACAATGAGCATCTTACCATCTTTGTCTTTGATGTATAATGTGAGTTCTCCTTCACATTTCTCAAACCCATTTTCCATTAGATAGTCATCTATCCTACTGTACCATGCTCTTGGTGCTTGTTTCAACCCATACAGAGCCTTCTTCAATTTTCATACTTTGTGCTCTTGGCATTCTTTCTCATATCTCATAGGTTGTTCAACATATACCTCTTCCATCAATACTTGATTCAGGAATACTAATTTCACATCCATTTGGTAAACTTTCCACTTATGTTGTGCTGCTATGGACAACACTACTCTTATTGTTTCCATTCTTGCAACTGGTGCAAAAGTTTCCTCATAGTCTCTTCCTTATTGCTGCTTGTAGCCTTTGACAGCAAGTCTGGCCTTGTGCCTTTTAATCTTACCTTCAACATTGCTCTTCGTTTTATAAACCCATTTTACTCCAATTAATTCTTTTCTTTTTGGGAGATCAACTAATTCCCATGTATTATTCTTCTCTACTGCATTTATCTCTTCATCCATAGCATCTATCCATTTCTTATCTTTAACTGGTTCTTCAAAATGAATAGGATCTTCTACATGACAATATAATGCAAACACAGAGTTCATACCTTCTTCTTTCTCATAAATTTCATTCAGACTTCTGAATCTGGTTCCTCTTTCACTTGTTGAACTTTTGCTTGTAGAAGAACTCAAATCAGCTCCTTGTGATGTGCTTGGAGAAGCACTAACATCACTTCTCAAGGGTGTTCTCATACCAACTTGTGGTGTCCCTTGTCGTCTTTGTGTTAGTGGAGGTGGTGCTGCTAATGAGGGATTTATTTTAGCCATTTCTTCCTCATCTTCATCATGAGACAAACATGTTTTTACATTCACTGTTTTCTCAATGCTTCCATCCCAAGCTTCTTCGTCAATAAACTGTACATCTTTGCTTACCATTTAAAATGTTTCTGTCAATAGCATAATTGTTCCATAGTTCCACCTAGACCTTGGTCTTATTTACATAAATATGAAAGTTGTAAATCAGGGGTATTGCATTTAGGAGTAATGTAACTTAAACTAGCCTCAGGATCAATTAAAAAATTAACAAATTGGTTTAAAATGGTACCTTCAATATCAATTAGGGTAGATTGATGCTCAACCTATCTATCCTCTAGTGCATGAGTGATCGTAGGAATATTTCTGGAAATGTCATTCACAATTGTTTCTTCGTGGAAAACTTGAATATTTTGAATGGATCGCGGATTATGCATGTATTATATCGTTAGGTTGGGTTGACCATACCCCCAACACTTCAACGATTCTCTCTCCTTAACCCCACTAATATTTTTTCGATTTAGCTCCATGTGTTATGACCCCGTTTAGGATTGGGCCGACTGATTTAAATTTCCTTTGCTAACTTTCTTCCGTTCATGGTCTTTCCCATAGTTCTTGAGATAAGAGGGTTTTTTCCTCTTTATACCCATTACAGTCTTGTTCCTGTCTTTAATTTTCCAAGATTTTATGCCTTCACCTCTATTATTGTATTGTTGGTAGCAGCATATTTATTTTCTTATTGCCTCATCCATTGTCTTGGGATTATCAAAATCAATTCTCTCTTTGTAAGGATCCCATAAGAAGTTCAACAATTGTTGTAACTTGGCTTTATCTTATTTAATATAAGGTACGTCCTATAGTAAATTAGTAACTTTTGGAACAAACTCGTCCATTATTTACTATCCTAACCTTAGATCATGAAATTCCATGACACGATCATCATAATATGCTTCATTCAAATATTGATATTTAAATTGCTTCTGAAATTCGTCCCAAGAAACAGTTTTTTCCTCCAAAGTATGCACACTTTTAACCTCTTACCACAAAAGAGTATGTTATGAAACAAATTCAAAAAATAGAAGAAAAGATAGATTAACAACTTAGAAATCAACCTCCTAGAGGGGGAAACCTCCTTTACATTACATAAAGGAACAATTCCTAGATGATACAAATGACAAAACCTACCTTCTATATATAGGAGTCTAAAGGCTCACAATATAACAATATGTGGACCACATGGGAACAACAATAAAAATAATGGGGCTACACCAATGGGGCACAATAATAACAATATGGGGATTACATCAGAAAAAAAATAATAATAGTGGGGCTACACTAATATTATGGGGACCTAATATGAACCTCTCCTTCAAACAAGGGTTGTCCTCAATGCTTGAGTGGTTCTTGATTCTTCTGTATAAATTTCTCATCCTCCCATGTTTCATATTCAATGGGTAAGTTCTTCCAGTTGATGAGATATTCTGAAATTGATCGATTTCGTAGTTTTTGAGTTCTTGTTTTCATTACTACTTCAGGTTCCAATACGATTTTTCCTTCCTCGTCGAGTTCTGGAAATATTGTTTGAAGTGGGATATTTTCACCTATAACCTTCTTTAAGCATCAAACATGGAAAACTAGGTGCACTTGCGAAGATGCAAGAAGATCCAATTTGTATGTCATAGTACTAATATTTTGGAACACCTTGTAAGGACCATAATACTTTGGTGATAATTTATTATCCTTCTTAGCTTTCTTGAGGGACATTTGCTTGTATGGTTATAGCCGTAAAAATAACCAGTCACCTACATCAAAACTTATTTCGTTGCAGTTTTGATCTATGTGTTGTTTCATTCGATTCTGCGCCAAACTAAGGTTATCCTTTAAGAGTTCGAGAACTTGCTGTTGATGCTCTATGTGATCTTTCAATGCTTTAACCTTATAATGTTGTCTTAAATATGACATGATGCATGGTGGATGATATACATAAAGTGCAACAAATGGGGTAATTTTTACTGCAGTATGGAAGGAAGTGTTATACCACCATTCGGCCAGAGGCAACCACTTGACCCATTATGTCTATTTATCAGATATAAAGCAATGAAGATATACTTCCAAACATTTTTTCATATCTTTGTTTTCCCATCAGATTGAGGATGATATAATGAGATATGAGCTAATTGAGTACCCAAACAAGAAAATAATTATGTCCAAAAATTTAATGTAAAAATGGGATCTCTAGCGCTTACAATAATATTTGGGTTTCCATGTAGCTTTTTAATTGTTTCCATAAATGAAATAGAAATTGTACTCTCTTTAAACGGATGATATAATGCACAAAAGTGTGCATACTTGGTAAGTCTATCAACTACCACCATGATGACAGTTTTTCCTTCGAACTTGGGTAAACCTGTGATAAAATCCATTGAAACCTCCTCCCAATGATGACTTGGAATGGATAAAGGTTGTAAAAGACATGGGGTCTTAATTGTATCAACTTTATTTGATTGGAAAACCAAACATTCCACCACAAAATTTTGAATATTAGATTTAAGGTCATCCCAAAAAATTTCCTTGTTGATCCTAAGGTAAGGTTTTAAAAATACTTGGTGCCCTCCTAAGGGAGAGGTGTGAAATTCCAAAAGAATCTTTTGTTTGAGTTGGGAATTCTTACAAATATATAAGCGATATTTGTACCATAATGAATCATTTTTCCAGGTAAATGTTTTATATTTACTGGGATCTTGATGCAAATTTTGAATGAGTGTCCACAACTCTTCATCATTATTCCATTGATCCCTTGCTTTAGTTATCCACCCAGGTTGGATAATAGAAATGACAAAAAGCAATGCTTCCACATTGTCATCCTTTCTTGAGAGTGCATCTGCAACAACATTTTTCTTCCCTTTTTTGTAGATGATTTCAAATTCATAACCCAACATCTTTATGACCTAGTTTTTCTAATATTTTGAAGATAATATTTGTTCAAAAAACTATTTAAGAATATCATGATCTGTTTTAACCTTGAAGTGTGTTCCCATTAGGTAGGTCGCCATTTCTTTAGTGCATCTATTATTAACAACGTTTCCTTCTCATAAATATGTTTTTGTAAATACTTTCCTTTGATTGGACTACTTTCAAAAGGAATGGGTCTTCCTTCTTGCCTTAAAACCGCACCAATTCCATTTCCTGAGGCATCACATTCCACAATAATCAGTTTTGTGAAGTCTGGCATAACTAAGACTGGTGCTCAGCACATTACCTCTTTAAGATGTTCAAAGGCCGTAGTTATCTCTAGAGTCCATGAAAATGCATCTTTATTTAGTAATGATGGTAGAGATGTCGATATTCTCCCATAATTCTTTAAAAACTTGTGATAACAACCTGTGAACCCCATAAATCCTTGAAGATGTTTTATGGTTGTGGGGATTTTCCATTCCTTAATGGATTTAATATTGTTAGGGTCTACCTTAACACCCTCATGAGATACAATATGACCCAAATATTCCACCTCCTGTACTCCAAATAAACATTTTGAGGTTTTTTCATATAATTGTTTCTCCTCCAATAGTTTGAGCACCCTGTCAACATGTTGAACATAATCCTTCAAAGACGTGTTGTAGATTATTATATCATCAAAAAATATTAACATAAATTTTATAAGGGTTTGAAAATGGATTTCATCAAACCTTGAAATATGAAAGTTTCATTAGTAAGGCCAAAATGCATGACCAAAAATTCATAATGACCCTCATGAATTATGAACGTTTATTTTAGAATGTCTTTAGTTTTTATTCTAATTTGATGATATCCAGAACGAAGATCTAGATTGGTGAAGTAAATTTCTCCATGTAGTTCATCCAATAATTTATCAATGATGGGGATGGTAAATTTATCTTTATAGTGATCTTGTTGAGCTACCTATAATTTGGACACATATGTAATGATCCATAGTTCTTGTGCACCAATAATATTGGAGCAGAGAAATAACATTGACTAGGTTGAATTATACCAGCCTCTAGATTTTTTGCAACCATATGTTCAATCACACTCTTTTGAGCATAAGGATATTCGTAAGGCATAATGTTTGGACTAACACTTCTTGGAATCAAATGAATATAATTATCATGATCACGAATAGGTGGGATTCCTTTGGGAGTCTCAACACCTTGGAATGATTTTCCAAGACTTTTTGGAGATCTCCAAAAATAGATGATTTTTTTGTTTGAAACTTTAGTGAGCATAATTGCACAATTACGTCTCATTTTTCTTTCTTTAGAAGCTTTTTCATGACATTAGAGTTGATTATCATTCTCGTCTTCCCTGTGATACCCCATAGTTCAACTTCCTTTCCTTCCCAAAAAACTTTCAAGAAAAGTTCTTGAAAATTAAAAGTTGTTGTCCCCAAATATTGTAACCATTGTACTCCTAGTACAACATCAACACCACCCACTGAAATGGAGAGAATTGGAATATTTAATACATATTCCCCCATGGTTATCTTGATATTATGGCAGTTTCCATAGTAATTTATAGTTGCTCCATTTGCAACCATCAGTTGACACTTTGGTGTTGGGTATATGAAGCAATTCAATTCCTTGACTACCTTAAAATGAATAAAAATATGGGTACTACCCGAATATATCAACATTATTACATTTTTCTTATTGGTATGTCCCTCTATCTTGAGAGTTTGAGGAGTGGTAATTCTTGCCAATGCATTACAAGATATGGCCGGATTCATTTCTTCTTTCTCTAGGTTAGTTTCCTAGTGTATATCCTCTTATTTTGAAGTTTTTTGTTCCTTTTATTCCTACTCTTCACAATCTATGTAAAATAATTTCTTCTTAGAACACTTATGAACTTTAGTGTATTTTCTATCACAACTACAACAAAGTCCTTTTTCTATTTTTTCTTCCAATTTTTGAGGTGTCAAACTTGTACTTTGTGGAAGTCTAGAAGTAGAAAAACTTCCATCTTTATAGTTGTGAGTGGTAGGCTTCCTTGTCACCATAATTTTGCTTTCAATTTTTCTTGTCAACCTAAATGTCTTCTCCAATGAATTAGGTCCCCAAAGGTGAACCTCATGTTGGTTGTTATCCTTTAAATTTCATATGTAGACATCAATCGTGTGCTCCTATGGAATATAATTTACCGTTATATTCAATTTTTCAAAGTCCTTAATGTGCTCCACCATTGAACCCTTTTGTTTTAGATTTATCAATTGGCCAAAGAAGGCATTTCTCTTTGTATCCTCATAATGTGTTGTCATTTCCTCCATAAAAATTTACCAAGTGACAATTTGTTTATGAGAGCCAAGCCATCAATACCATACAAATGTATTGGGTTCTAATTATAAATTTTTAATGTGTACCTCTTGTGTGTTTTGCATATGTAGTATCCATGTTATGGGATACTTACCATCAAAATTCCTCATATAAATCTTGGGAATATGGTGGGTATTCAATCCAACATTAGTCTATGAAATCATGATTAACATTTATTTTGTTCTCATCATCTGTTTCCTCTACTACCTTTTCACCTTTAGGAATTTTTTCTTGTAGAAACTTTGTCAAACCCTCCTTCAAACCTTGCATGCCGTTTTTCAAATCTTCCATGTTTCCTTATATACCATTGATCTTAGCTTCCATTCCATTGATGTCGTCGTTTAAACCTTCGATGTCTACTTTTAAACCATCCATATTACCTTTTAGTTCATTTTTGTTTGTTCTATGTGAGAGAAAAGTTTTTTGCACTTGGTCTTGTAATTTTGAGATATGATGCTCCAACTATTCCTCTTCATGTTTCATCGTAGATATTTCTGAGGGCTTAATTGGAGTCTAATTATTTTTTGGAGGAATTTTAGAACTCAATATTGATATTTGTTCTTCAATATGCCCTAGGAATAACTTCAAACCGAGTTTCCAAAAAGTTAATGCAATTTGTTTTAAAAAAAATACACACCTTTTTATTTCTTATAGGATATCGATATTGAAATGGTTGTAACTCTGTAATTTTGGATATCCAAGATCCGAAATTTGGTCCTGTGGTAGCCCTTTGAGTCTTCTTTCCATTGCCATAGATCAGACCTAATTTTGATTCTTCAAGAAAAAGTTATGCTCAATCTCCCACAATGACCTAATTATGGACTAGTTTAGTAGAGAGAACCTGTAAAACATGACACATGTCATTCTTTTGACCTTCAACACTGAAATTGATACAAAAAAACTAATTTCTATGTGATTTAGGCCACTTTTTACATAATTGCAATCTGATGTCTGAGACTGCTTTAAACATTTTTAAAAATCTTAGATGGCCTATAACTCTTTAAGACGACCAACACACTTAGTTTCTTAGAGGCAGGTTGAGGTCAGAATTTGCATGTTTGGATATAACCTTCATTTTGGTTTTATGGAATGAATAGCGAGGCACTAGTAAGTTTAGAAAAAAAAATATCTGAAATTTTTACGAAAATTTCCTCAGGATTTTAGCGTCTCGTGTTAAAAATTTAATCTTCCAAACCTTCGTAGAAAAAACTTTATAGTGAAAATTCCAAGATTATCTAATCGCAACAGTGAAAACCTATAATCCAAAGCTTTGATACCAAATGTTATGAAACCAACTCACAAAATAGAAGAAAAGATAAATCAACGAATTATAAATCTGCGTCTTTTAGGGGGAAACCTCTTCTACATTACATAAATGAATAATTCTTGGATGATACAAATGACAAAACCTTCCTTCTATATATAAGAGTATAAGGGGTCACAATATAGCAATATGGGGACCACATCGGCACAACAATAACAATAATGGGGGTACACCTATGGGGCACAATAATAACAAAATGGGTATTCGATGGGAAAAACATAACAATAATGGGGCTACACTAACAATAATAAGGGGCTACACTAGTATTATGGGGACCTAATAGAATAGCTCTACCCCGTAGTTGATAAATGGCCAATCTGGCCTTTAAGTTATTATCATATTCATAGAATTGAAAATAATTGGTCATGTTTAGCATTCAAGACTCTTCATTTTCCTCCTTATCCCTATCAAAAGTGGGATGTTTTATCTCCTAGAACTCCCTTTTCGTTCCATCCTTCTCTTTCTCCTCTGATTTCTTGGATAAGTCTGGTCTGTATCACCTTCACCTTCAGAATTCCCTGATTCCATTTCCTCACTCTTCCTTTTTGGTAAATTCAGCTTTATTATTCGATGACTATACTTTTCAGCCAATTCCCTTCTCATTATTTCTTGTTCATCACTATATTTTATTAGCATTCATTACTACTCCTAATATGAGCCAATTCTTGTTACAATTTTTTGATGACATCCATAAACTAACAAGTTGGTGGTGTAATTCTATTTCCAAACTCAATGTATAATTTTTCACCAACCATTATGGTTGAGGAGAATTATCTGTCATTCTGTTACAACTTGTTTCACCAATGTACCTTATAAACCATACAACGGTTGTTATCATCTCGTATTTACATCTATGCACCTATTTCATTTTACTATCATCGTTCCTTAAAGAAAAATGTTTAAAATTCTTTGATACCATTATATCACAACCCTAAGTAAATTTTTGTGTTAATTTTTTTTTATATATAGATTTCATGAAAACATACTCGAAACATGACTTGTTTCAATAATCCTTACTTAGATAAAGTATAACGAAAATAAAGAGTATAGAGTAATATTACTATAGACATAAATCTTGTTATGAGCCATTTCATTACAATTAGTGAGTGGAAACTATCTTTACATTTACCCCCACTTGTGTTTTTTCCTATACATATTTTGGATTCCGATTTCATTTCTAATACAAGATCTGGCCACATTCCAAGGCAAGGAATTGGTATGGTTATATTTTAATATGATCTCTCGAAACATATCAAAGTTATTACGTTAGATATTATGGTTGCATCTTAGTTAATTTGATTGAACATCCATAACTAAGGATATTGGTTTTATGATTTAAGAGTTTAACTTAATTTGTAAGTGATGGAACATATGTTATTAACTTCCTCTAGAACTCTTTGGAAGGGTTTATTCACTCAACACAAATTTTGATTTAGTTGTTTAAAAACCCAAGACTTTTGAATTACAATACATTGTACTACACAATGATGTGTCCACATAAGATTTATCAACCTTGTGGCGATCACATGGTAAGTACATAGTTCTTGTAAGATAGAAAATGGATGGTAGGGATGATATGGTAAGTTATAAAGGTGTAAAATTAGCGTAAATGACCCTAATATTTCGTCGGTTTTCCCTCTATGCCTCATTTATTTTGAGTGACTTCTCCTGGAGTTATCATGCCGAGGTGGAACCACACAACCCAAGTTTTTCCTAGTTTGCAACTAGATCAATCAATTGTTGAAACAAAATGTAAGGTAAGGGTTATCCATTTGATGGTTGGTAGTTTTTTTTATACCATTCTCTTACAGTATGTTTTGTCTGTGCATGGTAGGGCATAATCCCCTTTTTATCGATGTTTTCTGTTGTTTCAGCTCAGACATGGGGCTACCGCAAAAATGGAGGGATTGGGTTCAGGTCAAGTCCTCATACAACTTTACCAAGTAATTCTGACATACCCCATTGGAAACTAATCAACAAAAGGAATTCATATATTTTGGAATTCAAGAATATGTCAATTGACCCTTCTCATGTATTCATGTTAGAGTTTTCTTGGGTACCCATTGGTACAGTGATTCCATGCACTGTATCGCAATGTATTTCATATACTGTTTTGCATATTTTAATATATAAAACAGCGTTTTTTTCCTTCAAAAAAAAGAGTTTTCTTGGGTACCCATTCTTTCTCCTAAGTGTCTGAGATTTGGAAAATACCTCAGAGTTCTGAAGTTTAGTTTTATGTTTTATTTTTTTTGAATGATTAGAGGTATAAATAGACCATGCACTTGTGATGTTCTCAAGTCGACGAGTTCCCTCTTCGATATCTAATGACTGTAATTACTTCCCCATATATTTATACTCTGTGCATAATTTTTATGGGATTTACTCAAGGCACTGATGTCGTGGTTAAAATTATAGAAGGGATTTAGCTCGTCTCTTATTTTTTTTAATGGAGTTTCAGAAGGTAATATTGTCACTGTGCATGTAGCCTCGGTTCAATATTTGTAAATGATACTTTTTTCATCTGGGTTGTTACCTATGGCCTTCCAACAGGTGAACACATAGAGTAATTACATCATTCCCTCTCGAAATGTCTATATATTGTTATTGTTTTAATATGGTTGTTCTCTGCAAGAGAGTTTTCTTGGTAAACATAACTCTTAGTTATTATGAAGTGTTTGCTTCTCTGTTACCTGAGATCTCGCAAGAATTAGAATATAACTTTATGTTTTATATTTACATTGTATCAGATGCAATATCCACTATGTTTCCCATAAAAATATGTTGGTGTAATTTCTATTCCTTAATACACTTATTTTACTCTCTCTTTCCATCCTCGGTGTGTAATTTAAATTTCTTTTCTATTATTCATCACTAGGTGAAATATAATTTCTTACCGATTTTCTTCATTTGGGATTACTGCGTGTATAGAAAGTTTCCTTAATCAAAATACTTTCTTCAAACTAATTCCAAATATTTTTCTTGAGGCATGAAGGAAAAATTTCATACTGGGTAAATATACAATATAAGGTATATGTTATGATCAACCAATTCCCGATATTTTTATATCTACAAATTAGTGAGCTACATCGCCCAGTAACCTAGAGTGTATACAATCCAATTTCCTTTCCTTTATTGAATCTAGAATGGAACTAAATTATGTTACAATAAAAAAATAGATATATAAATTATATTCTTTACCCTTATTTCGAAGAGTATTGTTTCTTATTCTAATTGTATAATTTGGAATCTACATGACATATATATAGCAATCTAGTCATATTTTATTTTAACATTGTTACCATGGTTTTTGTGGCCTTGTGTAATGGTTAAAATTTTACTCATGACACACCTAAGAGTGTCATATATCTCATCCTATTTTATTTGTTGTATCTATAAATAACAACAATTATAACATTTTTTTTTTCTCTAGCTACATGACTCGCTCAAGTTCCTGAAAAGGCATTTTTTTTTCTCCATCGTACCACATATATTGATGTCAATATCTATATTACATATAAATAACTAACTTCAATTCGCTTGGTATCGCCACGACGAGTTTGTAATGTAAATAACATAAAACAGAATGACATCAGAGAATGAATATTCTCCCACTCTTCCTCTTTCCGCAAGGGCCCTGCATCCATGCGTTCTCGTTTCAGTTTCCATAATACTTATATATATATCCTAGATGGTAGATTAGATAGCATACTGAAATGAAAAAGGAACTGGTTTTCCTACAACTTACTCTTTAATAACAAAATTCATGACATACCATTCAAAGATATCTATACATAATACAGCACATAAAAAATCGGCATGTAATTTAAATGTATATACAATAGTTCTCGTAGTTAAAACATTAAACATAACTTTAATATTCCTGTCATTTCGAAAATAAATTATCAAATTCCACATAAAAATCATTTGTATGAATACATAAATCAATCAGTAATTTCAGTCTTAAATATACCCAGAAATCTAATCCTATATGTCGCTGAAGCTCTTATTGGGAAAACTATCCTCCAAACCTTGAACCGATCCTCCAGTTCCCCCCAACCCGAAATCTCTTGCCAGTAGAAATCAACAACCTCTTATGACAGCATCGAGTGTATTTTATTTCTTCCCTAGCAGATATCTTTCCTCAGCAGCATCGTACTTTTCCTGGGTTTGCCATCACACTTTCCTAGGCTTTGTTTTTCTTTTCTTTTTTTGAAAAATGCATCTCCTCCTTTTTCTTTAAATCCTACCTTTTTCTCTGGCGACGCTTTATTCTACTCTTAGTTATTGTCTTTTCGACATTGAGTAATTTAATAATTTTTCTCTCCTATCACATTAAATTTTCTTGATCAACTTCTACGGATTTTTAGGAGTTATTTAAGGCAAGATTATTTTGATTTCTTTCACCAATATTGGTTTCTGGATCTTGGCAATAATTTATTTAAATCTATTGTTTATTTCCCAGGTAAGTTTTAGATTTTTATTTGCATTAATAAAATTCATTTATTATATCATACTTTATTGTTCACCTTGATTCAAATCCATCATGGATTTCTATACATTACATTTAAAAATAATCAAGTATCAAAACATTACACTAATTGATTTTATTAGCGTTATTTTTAAGTCGTTATTTACTCAATAGGTTGATGGACATGAGACCAACAATATTATGACTCAATTCCAAATATAATGCAATGAATATGAAAATGTAATTTTTTTTCAAATCAATGGATACTAATTAGAGTAAGGAGGGAGAGGTTCCAAAAAAATAAACAAGTGTAACATTCAAAGAAAGAAACATGAACTACTATTTGAATGCAAATCAAAAAAATTGTAGGATACACAATGGATGATAAAAAATACAATACAATGTGTTTCCTTTTTGTGAATAAAATATTTTATGAAAAGTAACAAAACTTTTTCAAAATATAAACAACAAAACTCTGAAAATGATAATTGGAAATAAATAAAGAATGAACTAGAAGACTTGAATATTTAGAGAAGTAACAATGATCCTTCTTTCGATAGACCAATGGAACAATTAAATCAAAGTAACGTAAAAAATGGAAATTTTCACAATAAGACAATGAAATGAAACCAAACTAAAAAATTTGACTTATAGCAGACTGGTAGTTGACCCAAAAACACAACTAATCTCCAGATCGAAGACGAAACGGAGAAAAACTCAATACAAATTCATTGTTTCTTCGACCGTCGCAAGTCAAACAGTACACACAAGTGAGATAGTCATAGTTGTTAAGAAGAAAAGTGCAATTGCATTGCATTGTCTCTCACAAAAAAGGCTATGGGTGCAATAATTTAGAAAAAAATTAATAATTTTAAAAGATTTCACGAAGGTGGATTTTCAGAATCGATAAGGGTTGGCCAAAGACTTTGAAGAAATTTCAAATTTTCATAAAACAAGGGAAAGTGAGAGAACAACTCAATCCCTAGTATGGTCACTAATTTATTTGGTAGAAAAATACTATCCTGATGAATCTCCCTAGAATTGGGAACCAACTCTAGAAACAAAAAAACAAACACAAACTTTTTCTAGGTTCATCAATATTGAATAATAGATGAAATAAATGGAAAGAATAATCCATACCATTTTTATCAAAATTCTTGATTATGATCTTGACTATTATTGGATAAAACATTCAATATCATCTTCAATTCTTTGAATCAAGACCTGCAAAGACACCAACAATTAGATTATCAAAGCATATGATATACAAATAATTCAATACAACCCATACAAGTGATCAAGGAATATTGTACCAAACATTATAACAATGGACAATGAATATGAGAAATAAATATAGTTTGTATTAAGTTTAAGAAACGGAGAATAATAACCAGGCCTTGATGTCGAAATCCTCCTTCCAATGATCCTCAATCCAAGACTTGCAATAAAAATGTATCCAATGGATATTTGGACAACATGTAAGTGTAGTTCAGGAGTCAGAAATGTCAACCTAGATCTCTTTCATTGCATTGTACTTATATGGAAAGAGTGGAAGTTGAGATCCATTAAGGAAGGGGTGAGATCCACAATGGAGGCAATGAGATCCATAATGGGAGGAATGAGATCTTGGATAGAAGGAGCTTGAGCCCAATCTCCATTGCTTTCGAATAGATACCATTCTCAAGGATTCTAAAATAGAAGCCTCTATACCTTTTTTATTTTTACCCATGTAACAATATCGTTGCACCTTTAAGGAAGGAAAATTGTGATGGAATTGTTATTTGTTTATTATGCAATATGTGACATCACATGTTGTAAACTAGGGACCTACGATGATTTCCAAAAATAGGGTTTTTTAAGTATTTAATCCACGATTATTATACTTCATGGAGAGGTATTTCTTCCATATTTCTTGAGTTTTCATGGTAACAGGTCATCGGATAATTAAAAATCTATGTTTCATCATTTGCATGGATGTGACAAATTGATATCTAATCATCGGATTAGCCACATGTGGCATTTCAAGAAATTATAGAAGGTCAAAGGCCTTATAACTAATTTAGTGTTCAGGATGAAAACACCTAACCCCAAATAGATATTGGGCTATGCTAAATATTGAGCCACTAGCAGGACAAGGTGTTCCATTATTTAGAATTATACTTATTCCATAGTTTAGAAGAGCCCTTTTAAGTGGGATTTGAGAGCATAATAAAGGAAGATTTTTTTTTGTAGAAACCATTGCAGATGTCAAATGAAACTCCATAATAAATTCCTTTGTCTTCATATTTTCATTTCCATAACTAAAGAAAAGACAATAGAGATTCTAATGGATTTTTCACTTATATTAGGTTTCCTAATATACATCTTGTGTCCATTTACGTGGATGACGTGCTCTTTGGATCATTTCCTTTATTTCATAAATTCAAGTAATAAGCTAGTAAGATTAATTTGAATTTTAAGGAAATGAATTTCATAATATAATATTTTAGAATATTCTAATGCATATTATGACAAACTATTACAATTGTCACAATGTAATATCCACAAGAGTTTATAGATCACTTTTGTATATTTTAAAGGAATAAATAAAATGTCAGGTTATTCAATGCAATATTAATTTCAATGTTATTAATTCTTCAACGATTGATCATAATCATAACTCTCACAATGGTTGATCCATAAATTTCCATGGATATTCCACTCAAAATTTTTTCACGAGATATATGATAATATTATATTAAAAGTACGAAATTCTACACTATTAGATTTTTATTAGATTTCTGGATTTGTAGATTTATTTTTAATGGTGTATGCATGTGAATGAAATTATGCAAAAAGTAGAGAAAAACAAAATAAAATCTCCCACACACACATAATACACAAGATATGCTCTGGAAATCCCTTTTGGGAGAAAGCCCAATTGGAAGGTGAGGTCCCTGGAAATATGGATGCACGTACAAAAAAGTATGTCTTGTGGTTCATGGGATGCTACAGTGAAGAAATCCTCTCTATGTTCTCTACCTCATATCCTTCTTGGATTTATTTTCTAGACTTTGTAACAAATTCCCTAGAAAGAATGGAATGCATCTTCCTTCTAGTAGCTCGATTATAACACAACCTGATAACATACTAGTGTTTTGACTAACTCAACTCTTAACCATAATTACAGTATAGACTCTCCTGGAGTATTTTACATAATAATCACATGGATATATCCTTTTCAATGAATAATACGGGTTGATGTGCCATCCTCCCAAATTAAGGTTGTGAAAACAGGAAGGTCAACTTTTGAGTGGCATAACTTTCGCATACAAACTCTCATTGACACACTTCTTGAACCGTTGGAAATATATTTGAGTGTAGAATAGAATCAAAATGTGCCACATTAAAAAAACAAATTTAAACCCATAAAATCATCACTTGATTCCTCAAATTGTTTTTGGAAGGCTTCAAAACGTGTTTTGCCAAACTCGGTCCCGCCGGTAAAAAAAGGTCTCATTAGTTGATTCCTCCAATTTTTCCACTTTGAATGCATTGAGATGGATGAAAAAAATATAATTATCCAATACATATCAATATATATTGTGAATACATGTTCTCATCATCCTTTATCATTGATGACATATTGAAGGAGTTGTAAGGATTCTAAACTTGTTTCTTTTGAGGCTAGCTTCTTCCAAGAGTTTCTTTCTTGTTCCATGCTATTTGAAATCCTTCTCTATGTCATATAGAGAATTTTGATATTGAAAATAGAGTGGAGCTCCCATCAAATTGATTTTTTTCACTCCTTGGAATGATTCCTTATGAAGTTTGTTAGATGTGAGGAGCTTCAAGGATCATGTGATAATTAAAATGTTGGTTACTTATCATTGGAAAGGGATGACAACTGCAGGTAGAGATTTTAAAGTGCATAATTCATAGTGTGTGCTACTTTTTATTATTCTCTAATCTAACATAAAAATATTTCAGGAATAACAAAATCAAAATGTTTAACAATCATTTGTTAGGGATTAAAAAATTCTCCCCCAAGTTTTGTTTTACATCTATTATTTTTTATATGTTTTGTTGATTACTAATATTTAAAAAGGCCAACTATGAATATTGGTGAAACATATTCCAAACTAAACTAAACCACATGCATCAACTCCATTGGTTCATCCCAAGTGTTGAACTCTAGTTTTCTTCACTATAGTGCATGGACACCAAGATCCATGCACCTTTTCATAGTTGTACATCTACTATATAGGGAAGAAGCAAAAAAATATTTTTCTCTCATGTGATCTCTAGATAAGACCTTTGGTTCGAGTCCCAAGAGAAGGCGTTTGTTGAGCTAAAGCATTGAATTTTATTTGCACTAGTACTCACATTTTTATACCTACAACAACCATTTTAAATTGAGACATATGTCTCTGACTATGCTATTATTGCAGTCTTCACCCAACAAGGGCATCCAATGACATATCATAGCGAGAAACTCTCAATTACAATTTAGAAATACACCACCTACAATAAAGAGATGTATTCTATCATGTAGGCTTGCAGAAAGTGGAAACACTACATTCCAGGGAAGGAGACAATAACCAACACAGATCACCAACATATTCAATTTATATAGACACAAGGGAATTTGCAGAATAACTTCCATAAAAAATGTTCCACATATTTGCAACTATTTCATATGAACATTAAGTACAAGAAGGGAAACACCAGTAATGTTGCAAATTTCCTCAATCAGTCACTGGTTGTGGCACTAATGAATGTCCTTGAATCTTGTGGGAATGAGACTTATGGATGGTAACAAATTTACAAAAATGATCTAGAATTCACCACCACATACTAGATGTTGATGGATGACAAGCAATTTCCAGACTTCCACCTACATGACACATAATTATGCCACCTGAAAAAAATTTGTGTTCCTTCAAGCAAGTGTACTAATATGATTTAGAAGGCACACTATAGTCAAGTTGTATGACATCTTGGTGTAGAGAATAAAATTGCAGTACTGAAAAAGTATTTTTATTGGAAAAATCATCGACAAGATGTTGGAAAATATATCATATCTCTTGATATTTTGTATAAGTTGGTGTAGCGTCGGGTGTGTTCTAGCCTTGAAATTTTGTGGAGGGGCTAGGACACACTTGATCTCCAAAAACTAGAAAGGCATTTGAGAAATTTCAGTTGGTGTTCAAGTTATTCAAATAATTGTTTATTTTAATGGATTTCCTAACTCTAAACTTAGGAAAATAAAATAATTAAAGCGAATTAATTAACATGTGTTGAAATTGTATTAAGTCACATGGATCAAGTAGTCTTTTAATCTCAGTCATTGATGGATGATTTAATCTCAGCCGTTGAAGGTTTCAACGAAAAGTATAAGAGAAAGGCTTGAGGGTCAGTTGGAGGAGGCACACAGTTACAGAATTGAGGAATAGATTTGGAATTTTAGGGCGGGGTTGCTAAGAATTTTCGAAGGAATTTCCTACAGTGAGGGGTAGTATTGGCTGAGGGGATGATATTATCCCAATAGCCAAGAGATAGAAAGGCAGAGGAGCAGCAACAAGGGCAACGTAGAGGGTCTTCAGAGCCACGCAATCCAACAGGGGTAGCACAGAGGTATCTAGGGGCATGGTAGACCCTTTAGGGGTGACACAAGCCCTCCCAAATCCACACAGAGGTTGAATTAGGCCTTCAAAGCTGACATTGGGGCTTCACAAGCAACGTTGAGGGTTTCTAGGGTCATATTTGGGCTGAGTTCTGTAAATACCCTTTGAGAGTGTGGATCAGTCTGATATTTGGCACTAGAATATCAGGTTGGTTGCAGATTAGATTTATTTTATTCTCTATCAGGTTTTCCAAGCTTAGAACCCATATTTTTTGTACTCAAAATCCACTTAATATAATAACCCTCATATATGTTGCATCAGTTTTCCCGCTTTGGGTTTTTCCGAGGCCTTATGTCCAAAAATCCATGTGTCACTTTGTTGCATGAGCGTGTTATTTAGTAAATGATCTACATGTGTAGGTTGTAGTTGTGTTTATTTTCGATATTTTATGAATCTAATTTTTGGAAATAAATTGTATTGATTAAATCAAGTAGGAGAAAATAAACCAGGATACTGTCGTAGAATTTTCACATGGTATCAGAGTGATAACAGATCAAGCTGAATCTCCAGTAATCGATTGAAGAAATGTTTTTTTGTAGGGTGGTAGAAGAAGCACCAGATCCGGAAAGGGCATCTTGACAGCAGTAGAACGCAGATCTAGAAGACAACGCTAAAGCTACAGAAGGCCTTCACGCTTACGCGGACCCTTCCCAAGGTAGCGTAAGGACTGCGTCACCCAGTCTAAGTTACACAGTCCACTTCTGACTAGCATTGGGACTGTGTTGGGCCAACTAGGAGGACGCAATCCAGTCATTTCTCCTATTTCAGAATAATTTTTCTA
Source organism: Pinus albicaulis (assembly GCA_034641835.2). Classification (NCBI taxonomy): domain Eukaryota; kingdom Viridiplantae; phylum Streptophyta; class Pinopsida; order Pinales; family Pinaceae; genus Pinus; species Pinus albicaulis. Next base: position 1,131,341,743 of record CM076582.1, read on the forward strand.
ATATCCATAAGAAATGCTTCAGATCTTCAGCAATGCTGGTGGGTAGAGATTTTGTAGGTGCAGAATTATGCCTAGATAAGGCAACAAGGGTGGGAGGAAGACAGTTACTCAGCATATATGAGCCAAACAGATTTGAGATTCGATCAGCAGGATCAGAGAGTAATTTCCATTTGCGTTTTTGTGGAATATTTCAAGGAGAGAAGTGAGTCTTCAGTAGAAGAAACTACTAGAGGGTTTCTAGTCACCAAGAAACCTAAATGCAGAGGGAGAAGTGTTTTTTCTGTCAGATTTGAGAAAATATGGCTCGATATGGACCCAGGGATCATGATAGATTGGGCGACATGTCCAACTTTGTTATCTGGAGGTCCAATATCCTCTCAGTTCTGGATGAGTATGATCTCAAAGAGCATCCATAGAAGGTTCTTGTTGTACCAACCGATGAAGATCCTTTCAAGAAGTATGAAGAAAAACAAGCGTGGACGAAGCGTTGGATCATGGATGGAGTCAAGGACCACGTTATACCTCATATTGCTAGGAAGACTACAACACATGTCATGTGGATAGCCTTGGAGACGATGTACCAAGGAGGCTCCATGTAGAGAAGAATGCTTCTTGAGAACCATATGTGGTTGTTCCAAATGATGAAGGGTGAAGAGATAGATCCATTCCTCTTCAGGATTCAAGACATCCAAGATCAGCTCGTTGACATCGAAGCTACTACGAATGAGGGGCTCTTAGGGACGACTGCTCTGAATTCAGTCCCGAAATATTGGGAAACGTTTTTCCAGAGCATTCTGGGAAGGGAAACGTTACCATATTGGGCTGACATGTGGGCTATCCTCCGCCAAGAGGAGATCATGAGAGTCACCAAGCCTCACAATATCAGTAGAGGAAACGAAAAGTCCAAAGTCAAGGAAGAGGAGGAGGACGTAACCCTTGCATCAAGGGAAAATAAACAACAAGGGAAGAAGAAGAAGGACCTTTCCAAGGTCATATTCTTTAACTATGGTGGTCTTGTACATTTCGCCAGTAGTTTTACTAAGAAGAAGGACAAAGGCTCTTTTGATTCCAAGGCTCTGGCATCAAAGGATGATGACTGTGATAATTATTCATCCATGAGTGCTCACGTACCTTGAGATAGGTGACATGTATATGTAGAGAATCTACAGACAGTGGCGGGATCCTTGAGTCAACCCTACACTTGGATCACATACGAGCTATGGGAGCCTTAAGACAATAGCGGGCTAAGTAGGGAGATGGTTGGAGATGGCCACATTGAGGTAGAAGAGGGAGTTGAAGAGCTGAAGAGGGAGAATCTTAATGAAGAGGCAACAGCACAAAGGGGCTGATGGAACTTCAGTAGCTCATATAAGTTGGGCTCATGCAGTGCACTATTGCAGCATGATAGTGTCTCCACGGGGACATCGTGATTCAACAACCAGGGAGCTTCAGTGGTGGAGGGAAACTTGACTTGTCTATCAAACAGTTGGGCAGAGTTCTTCAATTGTTTACTTCTCAAAAACTGAGATGCAATGCTGCAGTTAGTAGTGGAAGTGTTATGGGCAGCATGATGCAGCAATTTGAGAGGTAGCTGCAGTACAGACATGGAAGTGTTAGTGGCAGTGGCATGAGCAGCATTACAGAGAGAAGCAGTGCAACGGATAGATGGAAGCAAGCCAAGAATTTGCAGCACAAAATCCATCTTCAAGATCTTGTAGTGCATGGTGTGGATGCATTGCTAGAGTACACTTTCCTAGAGCACACTCCGTGCTAAGAGGGAGTGTTGAGATTTTGTATAAGTTGGTGTAGCATCGGGTGTGCTGTAGCCCTAAAATTTTGTGGAGGGGCTAGGATGCACTTTATCTCCAAACCTAGAAATGGATTTGAAAAATTTGAGTTTGTGTTCAAATTATTCAAATAATTAATTATTTTAATGGATTTCCTAAGTCAAAACTTAGGAAAATAAAATAATCAAAGTGAATTAATTAACACATGTGCTGAAATTGTCTTAAGTCACATGGATCAAGCAGTCTTTTAATCTCAACCATTGATGGATGATTTAATCTGGGTTGTTGAAGGTTTCGAAGAAAAATATAAGAGAAAGGCTTGAGGGTCAGTTGGAGGAGACACCCAGTTGCAGAACTGAGGAATAGGTCTGGAATTCTAGGGCGGGTTTGCTAAGAATTTCCAGAGGAATTTCCTGCAGTGAGGGGTAGTACTTCCTAAGGGGATGATCTAATCCCAAGAGCCAAGAGAAAGAAAGAGGCAGAGGAGAAGCAACAAGGGCAGTGCAGAGGCACTTTAGAGCCACGCAGTCCAGCACGGGTAGTGCAGATGCAACGTTGAGGTAGCTAGGGTCATGCAGGGCTGACCCAAGGCTAGCAAAGGTAGCATAGGGGCATCATAGACCCTCCAGGGGTGACGCAAGCCCTTCCAAAGCCACGCAGAGGCTGATGCAGGCCTTCAAAGCTGACGTTAGGGCTTTAGTAGTAGTGTTGAGGGTTTCTAGGGCCAGAGCTGGGCTGAGTTCTATAAATCCCATTTGAGGGAGTGGATCAGTGTGATATTTGGCAATAGAACATCAGGTTAGCTTCATATTTGATTTATTTTATTCTTTGTCGGATTTTGCAGGCTTGGAACCCAGAGTTCTTGTACTCATAATCTACTTAATAAAATAACCCTCATATCTACTGCACCAGTTTTCCCGCTTTGGGTTTTTCCAGGGACTTATGTCCAAAAATCCATGTGTCACTTTGTTGCATGAGCATGTTATTCAGTAAATGATCTGCATGTGTAGGCTCTAGTTGTGTTTATTTTCAGTATTTTCTAAATCTAATTTATGGAAATAACTTGTATTGATTAAATCAAGTAGGAGAAAATAAACCAAGATAGTGCAGTAGAATTTTCACAATATCTTGCATTGTTTGTGTCATCACCAAGCCAACCATTACAAAGAAAAGCCTATACCCCTTTTCCTACTCCTAGTTGTCTGTGGTAATCCATATCAATGGACTATATGTCTAGCCTTTCTTCTACCAAGCATGTAAATGATTGTGTATTTGTGGTTGTCGACAAATTTTCTAAGATGGCCATATTGACTACCTGCAAAAATAGTATCACAGTGGAAGTCACTGCCAAACTGTTGTGAAACCAACTCCAAAAATATAAGAAAAGAGATATAAATGCCTTAGAAATAAGCCACTTTGAGGGGGAAACCTCCAATACATTACATTAATAAACAATTCTTGGATTATACAAATGACCAAAACCTCCTTCTATATATAGGATTCCATGGGGCCACAATGTAATACTAGCGGACCTAACAATAATAATTTAAGGGCACAATAATAACAATATTGGGGTTACAGGGGTACAACAATAACAATAAGGGGGGCTACACTAACATAATAAGGGACTACACTATTAATATAGGGACCTAACATGCCCCTCTCCTTCAAACAAGTGTTGTCCTCAACGCTTAATGGCTACGGGTGCTTTTGTATAAAAATTCTCATCCTCCCATGTAGAATCTTCGGTGGGTAAGTTCTTCCATTTGATGAGATACTGCGAAATTGATAGGATTTCGTAGTTGTCGAGTTCTTGTTTTGTGATTGCTTCGGGTTCGAATATGGTTTTTTCCTTTCTCATCAAGTTCTGGAAATATTGTTTTAACTGGAATTTTGTCCCCTATAACCTTCTTTAAGCATGAAAGATGGAAAACTGGATGCACTTGCAAAGAAGCGAGAAGCTCCAATTTGTATGCCATAGTACCAATCTTTTGCAACACCTTGTATGGACCATAGTACTTTGGCGATAATTTATTATCCTTCTTAGCTTGCTTGAGGGACATTTGTTTGTATGGTTGTGGCCATAAAAATACCCAGTCTCCTACATCAAATCTTCTCTCGTTGCGATGTTGATTTTCCTGTTGTTTCATTCGATTTTGTGCCAAATTTAGGTTAACCTTTAAGAGTTGGAGAACTTCTTGTTGATGCTCGTTGTGATCCTCCATTTCTTGAACCCTAGAATATTCCCTTAAAGAAGATGTGATGGATGGTGGCTAATATCCATAAAGTGCCATAAATGGGGTCATTTTTGCTGCGGTATGGAAGGAAGTGTTATACCACCATTCAACAAGAGGTAACCACTTGACCCATTGTGCTTGCTTATCAGATACAAAACAATGAAGATATCCTTCCAAACATTTATTCACTATCTCTGTTTGACCATCGGATTGAGGATGATAAGATGAACTATGAGCTAGTTGAGTACCCAAACAAGAAAATAATTACGTCCAAAAATTTCCTGTAAAAATGGGATCTGTGTCACTTTCAATAATCTTCGGGTTTCCATGTAGCTTTTGAATTGTTTCCATAAATTCGGTAGCAACTGTACTTGCTTTAAATGGATGAGATAATGCACAAAAGTGTGCATACTTGGTAATTCTATCAACTACCACCATGACGATGCTCCTTCCTTCAGACTTAGGTAAATCTATGATAAAATCCATTGAAATCTCCTCCCAACGTTGACTTGGAATGGATAAAGGTTGTAGAAGACCCGGGGTCTTAATTTTCTCAACTTTATTTTTCTGGCAAACCGAACATTCTGCCACAAACTTTTGAGTATCATAATTAAGGCCATCCCAAAAAAACTATTTCTTCACCCTGTGGTAAGTTTTTAAAAATCCCAAGTGTCCTCCTAAAGGAGAAGTGTGCAATTCCAAAAGAATATTTTGTTTTAGTTTGGAATTTTTGCAAATATATAAGCGATCTTTGTACCATAAGGAATCATTTTTCCAACTAAATGTATCAGATGTACTAGGACCTTGCTGCAACTTTTGAATGAGAGCCCACACTTATTCATCCTTCTTCCATTCATCCCTTACTTCGATTATCCAATCTGGTTGGATAATTGAAATGGCACAAAGAAATGTTTCCACCTCTTCATCCTTTCTTGAGAGTGCATCTACAAAAACATTTAGCTTCCCTTTTTTGTAGACAATTTCAAAGTCATAACCCAACATCTTTGTGACCCATTTTTGCTACTCTTCTGAAGATAGTCTTTGTTCCAAAAAGAGTTTAAGACTATCATGATCCGTTTTTTCCTTGAAGTGTCTTCCCATTAGGTAAGGTCTCCATTTCTTTAGTGCATGTATTATTGCCAACATTTCCTTCTCATAAATAGCCTTTTGTAAATACTTTCCTTTGATTGAATGACTTTCAAAAGAAATGGGTATTCCTTCTTGCATTAAAACAACACCAATTCCATTTGCTGAGGCATCACATTCCACAATAAAGGTTTTTGTGAAGTCTGGCATAGCTAAGACTGGTGCTAGGCACATTGCCTCTTTAAGATGTTCAAAGACCTTAGTTGCTTCAGGAGTCCATGAAAATGCATCTTTCTTCAATAGTGTTGTTAGAGGTGCTGCTATTCTCCCATAATTCTTAACAAACTTGCGATAATACCCTGTTAACCCGAGAAATCCGCGCAACTTCTCTATGGTTGTGGGGACTTTCCATTCCTTAATGGCTTTAATTTTTTTAGGGTCTACCTTAACACCCTCGTGAGATACAATATGACCCAGATATTCCACCTCTTGTACTCTAAAGAAACATTTGGATGTTTTTGCATATAATTGTTTCTCCTGCAATAGTTTGAGCACCCTGTCAACATGTTCAACATGATCCTTCCAAGACCTGCTGTAGATTAGTATATCATCAAAAAATACTAGCACAAATTTTCTAAGGAAGGGTTTGAAAATGGAATTCATCAACCCTTGAAACGTAGAAGGTGCATTGGTAAGGCCAAAAGGCATGACTAAAAATTCATAATGACCCTCATGAGTTCGAAATTTTTTTTTCGGAATATCTTTAGTCTTCATTCTAATTTGATGATTTGTTGAATGAAGATCCAACTTGGTAACCAACTTGGTAAAATAAATTGCTCCATGTAATTCATCCAATAATTCATCAATCACAGGAATGGGAAATTTATCTTTAAATGTGAGCTTATTGAGCTCCCTATAATCCGGACACATGCGCCATGATCCATCTTTTTTGTGCACCAATACTACTAGAGCAGAGAAAGAACTTTGACTAGGTTGAATTATACCAGCCTCTAACATTTCTACAATCATATGTTCAATTTCACTCTTTTGGACATAAGGATATCTGTAAGGCCTGATGTTTGGAGGAACACTTCCTGGAATCAAATGAATAGCATGATCATGATCATGAATAGGTGGGAGTCCTTTGGGAGTATCAAACACCTTGGAATGATTGTCCAAGACTTTCTGGAGATCTGGAGAAATAGATGATTTTGATGTTGGAACTTCTAGTGAGCATAATTGTGCAATTATGCCCCGTTTTTCTTTCTTTAGAAGCTTTGTCATGACATTAGAGCTTATTATCTTTCCTGGCTTCCCTGTGATACCCCATAATTCAATTTCCTTTCCTTCCGAAAAAAATTTCAAGAAAATTTCTTGAAAATTAAAAGCTACCATCCCTAAAGATTGTAACCATTGTACTCCTAGTACAACATCAACACCTCCCATAGGAATGGAAAGCATTGGAATAGTCAATACATATTCCCCCATGGTTAGCTTGATATTATGGCATTTTCGAGAGAAATTTATAGTTCCTCCATTTGCAACCATCACTTGACATTCTGGTGCTGGGTATAGGAAACAATTTAATTCCTTGGCTACCTTACAATGAATAAAATTATGGGTGCTACCTGAATCAATCAACACTATTACCATTTTCTTCTTGATATGTCCTTCTATCTTGAGAGTTTGAGGAGTGGTAATTCCTGCCAGTGCATTACACGATATGGTCGGATTCATTTCTTCCTCTTCTAGGGTTGGTTCCTGGTGTATATCCTCTTCTTGTTCATTTCCTTCTTCCTCTTCACAATCTATGTAAAATAATTTCTTCTCAGCACACTTATGACCTTTAGTGTATTTGCTATCACAACTGTAGCAAAGCCCTTTTGCTCTTTTTTCTTCCAATTGTTGTGGTGTCAACCTTGTAGGTTGTGGAAATCTAGGAGTAGCAACACTTCCCTCTTTATAGAAGTGAGTGTTAGGCTTCCTTGTCGCCATAATTTTACATTCAATTTTTCTTGCCAACCTGAATGCCTTCTCCAATGAATCAGGTTCCAAAACGCGAACTTCATGTTGGATGTTATCCTTTAAAGTACTTATGAAGAGATCAATCCTGTGTTCCTCTGGAATATCAATTACCCTTATATTCAATTTTTGGAAGTCCTCAATGTGCTCCCCCACTAAACCCTTTTGTTTGAGATTTATCAATTGGATAAAGAATGTGTTGCTCTTTGTATCCTCATAATTTGCTATCATTTCCTCTGTAAAAATTGACCAAGTGACAACTTTTTTACGGGAGCAAAGCCATCAATACCATAGAAATGTATTTTGTTCTAAATGTAAAGTTGCAATGCGTACCTTTTGTGTGTTTTGCACATTATGGAGATCAAAGTATTGCTCCTTCTGTAGTATCCATGTTACAGGATCCTTTCCATCAAACTTCCTCATATCCATTTTTGGAATATGGTTGTTCTTCCCGCCAACATTAGAGTTTATGAAATCACGATTAAAAATTATTTTGTTCTCGTCATGAGTTTCCTCTACTATATTTTCACCATTAGGAAACATTTCTTGTATCAAATTTTTCAAACCTTCCATGTCTTATTTTAGATCATTCTTCATGTTTTCCATTTTTTCATCAATCTTAGCTTCCATGTCATCCATCTTAGATTCCATTCTAGCTTCCATGCCATCTATCTTAGATTCCATGCCTTTCTTAAAACCATCCATCTTCACTTCCACACCTTTCTTCAGAACTTCCATTTCATTTTTTGCTGCTCTTTGCGAGAGTGAAATCTGGTGCACTTTCTCTTGTAATTTTGATACATCATGTTGCAATTCTTCATCTTCATGAGTCATAGTAGAGACTTATGAAGGCTTAATGGGTGTTGAATTATTTTTACGGGGCATTTTTTAGAACCCAATACTGATATATATTCTACAATATGCCCTTGGAATCAATTCAAATTGATTCTTCAAACAAGAAGTATGAAATTCGGAAAAAAAATACACACCTTTTTCTTGATTTTGAGGAGCTCAATATTGAAATTGGATTATCTCTGTGATTGAAGCTCTTCAATATCTGAAATTTAGCACTGAGGTAGCCCTCTAAATTCTCTTTCAAATGCCACAGGTCTGACCTGATTTGGATTCTCCAAGGAAAAGTTATGTCCAATCTCCCACAATGACCTAATTATGGAGTGGTTCAGTACAGCTAACTTGTGCGACTTGTCATGTGTCACTTTTTCGTCCTTCGGCTCTGAAATTGATAGCAAAGAAACTATAGTCCGTGTAATTGTGACCAATTTTTACGGCACTCCAATCTGATCCTCAGAGAGAGAGTTATGAATATTTTCCCACGATCACCTCTTTGAGATGAAATTCGGGAGCCTAAAAAAACACTACCTTTCACAGATCATATCTCTGGAAATATTGCAAACCAAGCTCTAAAATTTTTCGATAAGTTTCTTCAGGATTTCGACTTCTTACCCTAAAAATTTCAAATTCTGAACCTTCGCAGAAAAAAAATTTATAGAAAAAAATCCATGATGACCTATTTAGAGCAGCGAAACACTAGAATCCAAAGCTCTGATACAAAATGTTGTGAAACGAGCTCCAAAAATAGAAGAAAAGAGATATCAACGTCTTATAAATAAGCCACTTCGAGGGGGCAACCTCCAATACATTATATTAATGAACAATTATTGGATGATACAAATGACCAAAACCTCCTTCTATATATAGGAGTCCATGGGGCCACAATGTAATCCTAGCCGACCTAACAATAATAATTTAAGGGCACAATAATAACAATATTGGGGTTACAGGGGTACAAAAATAACAATAAGGGGGGCTACATTAACATAATAAGGGACTACGATATTAATATAGGGACCTAACAAAAACTCTTCTTTGAACAAGTGTGGATAATTATCGGTATCCCACATACCATTATATTAGATGAGGATAGTAGGTTCATAAGCTCATTATAGTCAAGCCTATGGTCATTGTTGGACACCACGCCCACCAAGTCGATTATATTCCACCCCTGGACTTATGGTCAAACATAGGTCGTCAACATGATGATTGTGAACATACTGTGCATGTACAAATCTAAGCATATATGAACACGAAATGAGAATCTTCCCTATGTGAAGAATAGTTATTAACATAGCTCTCCATAGTTGGACGGGTAACAACCCCTTTCAGGTGGGCCTGAAATTTTAGCCATTATGTCCCAATGATGTCGCAGTGCCCCTTGCAACTACATAGGAGGAATCTTCCCATATCCTGTCAAAATTTGATAAAGATAGCAGGTTTATTGAAAAAATTTGGTACATCCACCAATAGGATCATGAAATCTTAGGTAAAGCTAATGGAAAGTATAGAAAACAACATGATCAACATCAGGTGCCACATAATTTTTACGAGGGTGATAAAATTTGGTTGCATTTAAAGAAAGAACACTTTGATAGAGCCCATAAAAATATTCAACCACTTTTATACGAGACTTATACCATCACCAATTTTGTGGGATAAAACACTTTCGAGCTCAGTATCCCCCCATTCATTGGTTTGGATCCAATATTCAATGTCGACCATCTTCGACCATACTTTCCACCATTATTCGACACATCATAAATTGCTAAGTAGTTAACACCAATAGAGCTCAACCTAGACTAAATTGAAAAATCCATAAATGATCATATCTTAGAAACGAAGATAAAGAACACTTTCCAATAAAGGATCCAATTGTATCAAGTTGTCAAAGCTATCCAACACCTCCACTAAGGCAAGAATCCCACGAGGGACCAAGTTCAGTAGAAGTTTCCCCATCTCATGAAGGCACTCAATACAATGGGGACCATTACTTGCAAAGGGGGGAGGACTAATCCAAGTGGATATTAGTACCCACCCCCTTATTCGACTTGGACCCCTAACACCATTTTTTTCAGTTTCCTTAATTCTAGCACTACTTTCTAGTTTTGGTAGTTTTTCGGGTCATGAACTTCTGAAGATGTTTTGAGGCCCTAAACAACTCTTTTTTGGGAAAATAACCAAACTAATACCCAATTGGGCATGGGCTTGTTGGGATGTTTTTTCGTTGGACAAATTTTTCTAATGAGGTATTTTGTGCACCAAACGGAGATCACATGGCCAAGTTATGACCCCACAAAGTTGGCATTCAAACTAATCCCAATGGGGCCCATAAAATTTTGGCGCTTTATTTTCTAGGGTTAGGTTTTTAGATTTTCATGCTTTTACATTATTTCTCAGTAATATAAAAATCCTATGAGCCTAATTGTAACACAATTTAGAAGGCATGTAGCTGTCACATCTCTTCTTAGAGATAAGCTACTATCCCCCAAGCTATTTTGTTTCTCTTATGTATTTAAAAAAATTTCAGTAGTTGTTATTTATTAATTGAATTTAATTTTATGTTTCATTGTATCTCTATTTTTTGGTTTGAATATGTATTTCATTTCGTTCGTTCATAAATATGGATCATAAACAGTGTCTCAATCCTCTTATTAAAGGCCTCCAAAAGTAGTGTCAATTCACTTACTAGTCTTAGGGGTTCCCTGCCAAAAACCATAATATGTACATATACAAAGACTCACATAGTACATTACTCAACTAAACTCTATATGACTAGGGAAATTATCTATTTTAAAATTCATTCACTTACAAGTCTTAGGGGTTCCCTGCCAAAAACTATAATGTGTAAATATACAAAGACTCACATAGTAAATTACTCAACTAAATTCTATATGACTAGGGAAATTATCTATTTTTAAATTCATTCTTAAGGGGGAAATGGTGGTAGCCATGATGAAAAGCCAAAAGTGAAAAATCAAATATTTCAATTCAAGGCTAAGAAAAATATGCAATGATTGACATCCTATCATATTAAATCTCTTAGGAGGCTATTGTGAGAGGATCATGTATATCTAGTATACATATATAACCACAAATTGAACATCATAAGTTACGTGTGGGATAACAAAGTTCCCAAATAAAACTATATGGATGTTGAGCTATTAATAAGCTAGTCTTACCACTATATCCTTATTATGGTAAGAACATAAAATGATGTAACGAATTGCATAGAAAAGGTCATGGTGAATTTCATAAAGAAAGTGATACCAACAAATTGTAAGCTATAATAAATACAAAGAAGTCTATACCAATAACTATTTTCATAAACGGTTGATCACAATTATAGAAAAAAACTATAGTATATAAAAAGGGTGAAATTTAAATGGTGCATTAAATGCTTCAAGATAAAAGGATTCCTCAAAGTACTCTAACTATTCTCCAATCTAAAAGCAGTGTCTCAAAATATCGTTTCATATGAAACTATATTTCAAATAAGTCCACGCCCATAACTATTTCATAAATAATTGATCACAATGGTAGAAAAGGACTATGGTATATAAAAATGGTAACATTTAAATGGTCCATTAAATGATTCAAGATAAAAGGATTCCTTAAAGTACTTACCAAAAAGGAGAAACGACAAGGAGACGAGAAACAAAGTTTTGAGGTTTAGCATTCAAGAAACGAGAAAAAAAAAGCATTAAAATTAATTTAAAAGTTCATTTACTAGAATAATTCTTGAGCTTGAGGCTGAAAAAAAATCTATAAAAAAATATCACTTTGTTAATATTTTTTTAATCCATAACGTAAACTTCCATAATTACGTCGATAGGCGTAACCCCCTATCGGAAGGAGCATGTTTTGTGATTAGGCTAATTAATTTTTTTGATCTGATGGTCTAGATTGAAAGATGCCGGTATATTCTGGTCGTCGCCACTCAATCAATGGATCAAATCTACCCCACTAACTTCCTTGCATATCTAAATCACATGTTTAAATCGTATTTAAATTAATTTTTTACAAATCTTGATTAAAAATTTACTGTGCCATTTATTAATTGCCACCTATCAAGATTAACATTTCGAATGAAACTGAAAGATTAACGCTTGTCCAAGTGTGTGAAACTGTTATGCCAGGTGTCTGAAGGCGCCCGCGGACAAGGACAGGTCGTGAGAAGAAAGGTTGTGGGCGCCCTGGTGGTTTCAAATCGGGGGTAACGGTGGAGGAGTGGAACGCGTCGTCTCGGCTTTTGCATGCATCGCCTTGTCTAGCTTCCGTATACCGAAGCAACGGGACGGGGGCGACGTTCTCATGCAACATTAATGTTAATGGGTAAATGAACGTGGGCGGAATGGAACGTGGGCCACACGTAGGTGTTATGGAACGTGGGCGAGAGCGAGCAGGTGAGCGGCTTGTTGATGAAGGCAGATGAAAGTGAGCTGGCACAACGTTTCAGGTTCAACTTCATAACATTTCAGGTGAGAATATCAGCTTCATAACGTTTCCCAACCGTCATGAAAATTTCGTGTATGAAGAATTTCAAGCCACGAACAATTTCGGCCCTTGCGCGGCTTTTGCTTCCTGAAAATGTTTAGCAACTTTAAAACCTCTGCGAAGAGCCGAAGGAAAGCATATTTAGGTGATTTTCCACTGGGAAGAGCGAACTTGGTGCCAAAGGATTCCGACGAGGTTTGGTCCAAGAAATATGAGTTGATAATAGTTTTTCAACGAGAAAAACCGTAAATTTTTTGCTCGATTTCATCCTGTAACAAATATCGGTCTATTAACCAGCTGCGACTGCTCAAGGTATGAATATTTGAGGTTTCAACGCTTTTGTTGGAATTTTTTCCCACAGAGTTTGTATTTGCACAAAATCTTAATGTTTTGCTCTGGAAATTTTGATTGTCAGGAGCTCTCTTTACAGGTTCGTGCGCCGGATGTGAAGAGTATTTGCCGTTGAATTTGGTGCGGAGGAGAGTATCGTGGGGCATGGGTTATATATTGTGCAGTGGTTATATTAATACATTGCAGCGTTATCAGGTATGGGCAGGTTCTATTCATTCGCTGGCACGACATTACTATTATATCATTATTTGGCACAATATCTGGCAGCATTATTTTATAGACAGTTGTCTTGTGTCATGGCATCCTGCAAAATTCATTGATACATTGGAGAGCATTAAAAATGTAGGTCTCATTATCAAGCTTTGGAGAGCATTAAAATAATTATCATTTGGAGCCAGCGAAATAGAAGTGACGTTAATATGCAAAATTCATTGATACATTGGAGAGCATTAAAAATGTAGGTCTCATTATCAAGCTTTGGAGAGCATTAAAATAATTATCATTTGGAGCCAGCGAAATAGAAGTGACGTTAATATGAGAGGGAATGATACACAGAGAGGCCGACTCATAGCGCATACTCGAAAGGGAATAACCCATGGGGCAGAGGCAACATATATTGCACGGTTGGATTAACATCTAATTGGAGTGGTGTTGATATATATTTGCAGCACATTTTATTGATTATAGCGGCATTTAATAATACACCTTGATATTATATGAACCGGTATTATATTGACGTTAGATGAATTAGTATTATATTGCCATATGTATTAATGGTGCTCCTTAACAGAGTTAAATAACACTTTAGGCTTCAATATTTATATATTGTATGTGAGATCACTTCCAGGTTAGCACTTGTTTAACAAAATAGAAATAAGTAAGATGTCTCTTGAATTCAAATATGATCTATGAACCATGATGTTTTTATTGTGTTTTCCCAACAAATAAAAAACAAAACGAAATCCTCCTCTTACCTTAGGATCTGAGTCTATCATGGAAATGTCGCACACTCTATTGATGATAGAACATGATCCTAGTGAGACGCACGCAAGCAATGTATTTTCAACAAAGTTGGTGGTTGTTTGTAATACAACTACGCTTCTTATTGTTGCATCCATATGCATCAGGTAAACGCGGCATATGGATATGGATACGTAACATATGGAGCAGCACAAATAAGCATTGGAATATTGGAACAAAACGTTGGAACAAAAAAATAGAACAAAGCGTTGATGGTAGTGTTGATAAATATTATTAATAAATATTATAATATTATTAATATATCAGTCGATATTATTAATATATATAATATATTTTTGTGATTTTAATCATAATTAATATATTGATAAATATTCTTATTAATATATAATATATATATTTCAAGTTAATATGATAAAATTATTATATATAATATCATGAATTAAGTATTTTAATACTTATCATGAATTGAATACAAAAGCAAAGGTTGATTGTGTTTTTTTTAGTTTTGTTTTCTTAAAATAATACTTTATTATTATAAAAAATAACTCATTCTAAATAACTATGTATTTAAAAAAATATAGATTGGAACAAACCACACTAACCCGAACGTACCATATGATTTGAAAACCATAAAATATAGTTTTAAATTTCAAAGTCATTCAAATAAATTATAACTATAAATTTAATAAATAATTTTCTATATTAGATTTTATTTAGGAAATATTAATTTTATTATTAATTTTTTATATAATAATTTGGAGTGTTTTTTATTTTTAACATACAAAATTTAAATGAATTCTATTTCTTCTAATTTTAGGATAAATTTTAATAAACACTAATCATTATTATTAATTATCATTATTAATTTTTTTATAGTAAAAAAAAAATGAAATTAATAATATAAATAAAACTTAAAGTTTACTTTAAAAAATCAAGTTTTTCATATCATATGTTTTAAATATTAATTTAGGAAAATAAAATATTAAAAAGGTTTAAAAATATAAATTTGGTAGTATAAGTAATACAATCTTTATTATTTTTTTATTAAAACTGTATGAGATGTGTAATTTTTTATGCCTCTAGCTTTGACACATCTTTCCTAAAATAAAAATAAAATGTTCATTAAATTAAGAAATAGTGTCAACTATAATGAGAACAAAAAAAATTACATATGTTTGGTTCATTTTAATTAAAAACGTTATTGGACCAACAGATGCATTAGAAAACCCTATATGATAGAGATATCTAATTCCCTTTGTGCTCAATCAATAACATATTTTAATGGAAGAAAAGAAAAAAAACTTATATTTCTCATTTAATATATATATATATATATATATATTATTCTTAAATGTTTCATTCCCTAAACAAAACAAATAATTTAAATCAATTCCCTTGGGTTCAACAATTCCTTTGGTTTACAATATTAAACCCTTGGGTTTATTAGTTCTTTTGGTTTATAACATGAATAATCGATCAATGTCATCCATGATCAAATGTCACATTCTGACAAATATTGTCTCAATATGAAAATCACCCATGGCCAACCATGGTCATAGTTGTTCCAACGTCGCATTGTGACAACAATTGTCTCAATGTTTAGATCAATTCCCTTGGGTTCACCAATTCCTTTGGTTTATAATTTTTTGGGTAATGGATTTCCCTTGGGTTCACCAATTTCTTTGGTTTATAATATTAAACCCTTCGGTTTATTAGTTCTTTTGGTTTATAATATGAATAATCGATCGATGTCATCCATAATCAAATGTCACATTTTGGCAAATATTGTCTCAATATGAAAATCACCCACGGCCAACCATGGTCATAGTTGGTCCAACGTCGCATTGTGACAACACTTGCCTCAATGTTTAAATCAATTCCCTTGGGTTCACCAATTCCTTTGGTTTACAATATTAAACCCTTGGGTTTATTAGTTCTTTTGGTTTATAATATGAATAATCGATCAATGTCATCCATGATCAAATGTCACATTATGACAAATATTGTCTCAATATGAAAATCACCCATAGCCAACCATGGTCATAGTTGGTCCAGCGTCGCATTGTGACAACAATTGTCTCAATGTTTAAATCAATTACCTTGGGTTCACCAATTACTTTGGTTTATAATTTGTTGGGTAATGGATTTCCCTTGGGTTCACCAATTCCTTTGGTTTATAATATTAAACCCTTCGGTTTATTAGTTCTTTTGGTTTATAATATGAATAATCGATCGATGTCATCCACGATCAAATGTCACATTCGACAAATATTGTCTCAATATGAAAATCACCCATGGCCAACCATGGTCATAGTTAGTCTAACGTCGCATTGTGACAACAATTTTTCTGTGTTTAAATCAATTTCCTTGAGTTCACAATTCCTTTGGTTTATAATATTAAACCCTTGGGTTTATTTGGGTTCACCACTTGCTTTGGTTTTATAATATTAAACCCCATCCATGATCAAATGTCTGCATTAAACCAAACATTGTATCAATATAGAAAATCACCCATGGCCATTCGCAGATCATGCATGATCCAACGTCGCATTGTGACGACAATTGTCTCGATGTTTAAATCAATTCCCTTGGGTTCACCAATTCCTTTGATTTATAATTTTTTGGGTAATGGTTGTCCCTTGGGTTCACCAATTCCTTTGGTTTATAATATTAAGCCCTTGGGTTTATTATTTTTTTTGCTTTATAATATGAATACTCGATCAATGTCATCCATGATCAAATGTCACATTCTGACAAACATTGTATCAATATGAAAATCACCCATGGCCAACCATGGTCATACTTGGCCCAATGTCGCATTGCGACAAAAATTGTCTCAATGTTTAAATCAATTCCATTGGGTTCACCAATTCCTTTGGTTTATAACTTTTTGGGTAATGATTTTCCCTTGGGTTCACCACTTTCTTTGGTTTATAATATTAAACCCTTGCGTTTATTAGTTTTTTTAGTTTATAATATGAATAATCGATCAATGTCATCCATGATCAAATGACACATTATGAGAAACATTGTCTCAATATGAAAATCACGCATGGCCAACCATGGTCATAGTTGGTCCAACGTCTCATTGGGACAACCATTGTCTCAATGTTTAAATCAATTCCCTTGGGTTCACCAATTCCTTTTGGTTTATAATTTGTTGGGTAATGATTGTCCCTTGGGTTCACCAATTCCTTTGGTTTATAATATTAAACCCTTGGTTTTATTAGTTTTTTTGGTTTATAATATGAATAATCGATCAATGTCATCCATGATCAAATGTCACATTCTGAAAAAAATTGTATCAATATGAAAATCACCCTTGGCCAACCATGGTCATACTTGGTGCAACGTCGCATTGCGACAACAATTGTCTCAATGTTTAAATCAATTCCCTTAGCTTAACCAATTCTTTTGTTTTATACTTTTTTGGGTAATGATTTTCCCTTGGGTTCACCACTTGCTTTGGTTTATAATATTAATAATTGATCAATGTCATCCATGATCAAATGCTCACCATTCGACAGACATTGTATCCAATATGAAATCACCTTGGCCAACCATGGTCATACTTTGCCCCAACGTCGCATTGAGACAACAATTGTCTCTAATGTTTAAAATCCAATTCCATTGGGTTCTCGATTCCTTTGGTTTATGATGCAGGTAATAGATTTTTCCCTTGGGTTCACCACTTGCTTTGGTTTATAATATTAAACCACTTAGGTTTATTGATTTTTAGTTTATAATATGAATAATCGATCAATGTCATCCATGATCAAATGAGACATTATGAGAAACATTGTCTCAATATGAAAATCACCCATGGCCAACCATGGTCATAGTTGGTCCAACGTCGCATTGGGACAACCATTGTCTCAATGTTTAAATCAATTCCCTTGGGTTCACCAATTCCTTTTGGTTTATAATTTGTTGGGTAATGGTTGTCCCTTGGGTTCACCAATTCATTTGGTTTATAATATTAAACCCTTGGGTTAATTAGTTTTTTTGGTTTATAATATGAATAATCGATCAATGTCATCCATGATCAAATGTCACTTTCTGACAAACATTGTATCAATATGAAAATCACCCTTGGCCAACCATGGTCATACTTGGCCCAACGTCGCATTGCGACAACAATTGTCTCAATGTTTAAATCAATTCCATTGGGTTCACCAATTCCTTTGGTTTATAATATTTTGGGTAATGATTTTCCCTTGGGTTCACCACTTTCTTTGGTTTATAATATGAATAATTGATCAATGTCATCCATGATCAAATGTCACATTCTGACAAACATTGTATCAATATGAAAATCACCCTTGGCCAACCATGGTCATACTTGGCCCAATGTCGCATTGCGACAACAATTGTCTCAATGTTTAAATCAATTCCCTTGGGTTCACCCATAACTTTGGTTTATAATTTTTTGGGTAATGATTTTCCCTTGGGTTCACCACTTGCTTTTGTTTATAATATTAAACCCTTGGGTTTATTAGCTTTTTTGGTTTATAATATGAATAATCGATCAATGTCATGCATGATCAAATAACACATTATGAGAAACATTGTCTCAATATGAAAATAACCAATGGCCAACCATGGTCATAGTTGGTCCAACGTCGCATTGTGACAACAATTGTCTCAATGTTTAAATCAATTCCCTTGGGTTCACCAATTCCTTTTGGTTTATAATTTGTTGGGTAATGGTTGTCCCTTGGGTTCACCAATTCCTTTGGTTTATAATATTAAACCCTTGGTTTTATTAGTTCTTTTGGTTTAGAATATGAATAATTGATCAATGTCATCCATGATCAAATGTGACATTCTGACAAATATTGTCTCAATATGAAAGTCACCCATGGCCAACCCTGCTCATAGTTGGTCCAACGTCGCATTGTGACAAAAATTCTCTCAATGTTTAAATCAATTCCATTAGGTTCACCAATTTCTTTTGGTTTATAATTTTTTGGCTGATGGTTGTCCCTTGGGTTCACCAATTCCTTTGGTTTATAATATTAAACCCTTGGGTTTATTAGTTCTTTTGGTTTATAATATGAATACTCGACCAATGTCATCCATGATCAAATGTCACATTCTGACAAAGATTGTTTCAATAGGAAAGTCACCCATGGCCAACCTTGGTCACAGTTGGTCTAACGTCGCATTGTGAAAACAATTGTCTCAATGTTTAAATCAATTCCTTGGGTTCACCAATTCGTTTGGTCTATAATTTTTTGGGTAATGGTTTTCCCTTGGGTTCACCAATTGATTTGGTTTATAGTATTAAACTCTTGGGTTTATAATGTTAATCACACATTCGGTTTATTACTCTCTTGAGTTTAAAATACTATTTCTCAGGGTTTGTTAATTTCTTATATTTTTCAGTTTAAAATATTAATTCTTAGCGTTTATTAATCTTTATTGTTTATAATATTCATCCGTTAGGTTTATGATATTTATCCGTTGGGTTCGCTGATTCCTTTGCTTTATAATATTAAACCCTTGGGTCGATTAGTTCTTTTGGTTTATAATGTTAATAATCTCATTCGTTTATTGATATCTTATGTTTAAAATATTCATTCTTATGGATTATTAATTTATTAGGTTTTTTAGTTTAAAAAATCAATTCTTACGGTTTATTAATCTCTTGTGTTTTTAATTTTGATCCCTTATGTTTATTGATATCTTATGTTTAAAATATTTAAAATATTCATTCTTATGGATTATTAATTGATTAGGTTTTTTAGTTTAAAAAATCAATTCTTACGGTTTATTAATCTCTTGTGTTTTTATTTTTGATCCCTTATGTTTATAATATTTATCCCTTGGGTTCACCAATTCCTATGGTTTATAATATTTAAACCTTTGGTTTATGATGACATTGGGTTTGTATTATTAATTATCCCTTGGGTTTATTAATATCTTCACTTTAAAATATTAATTGTTAGGGTTTATTAATCTCTTAGGTTTTTTGTTTTTAAATTTTGTTTCATATGGTTTATTACTCTCTTGAGTTTAATAATGATTATTAGTAATATTATAATATTACAATAATATTATTAATATAAAATAAATATTATTATAATATTATTAATATATTATTAGTTTTTCTGGTTTATTAATAATATAACCATCTATAATATATAAATAATTATTAATTATTAATTATTATATATATTTCAAGATAATTTATAGTATGTATATAGTTAATATTAATAATATATTAATAAATATTTTTAATATATATTATTAATACTTATTATAATATAAAAAATATATATAATATATTTTTGTATATATTAATAATATTATAAAATTACTTATATTCATTATAAATAAATATTCAAATATTTATTAATAATGATTATTTCTAATATTATAATATTATTAATAATATATATTAATAGTATTATAATATTTTAATATTGATTTAGTAATATTAATAATATTATAATATTACTAATTATAATTATAAATAAATATTCAAATATTTATTAATAATGATTATTAGTAATATTATAATATTATTAATATTCATTATTAATAATAAATATTCATAATATTTTAATATTTTAATATTTATTTAGTAATATAAATAATATTATAATATCACTAATAATTATTATTAAGAAATATTAGATTATAATGTTACTAATAATCATTATAAATAAATATTCTAATATTTATTAATAATGATTATTAGTAATATTATAATATTATTAATATATATTATTAATAATATAACCAACTATGATATAATATATATTATTAATATATTATTAGTTCTTTTGCTTTATTAATAATATAGCCATGTATGATATATTAAATTATTATATATTATTAATATTTTTTTTATTAATATATATTATATATATTTCAAGTTAATTTATAGTATGTATATAGTTAATATTTTTAATATATTAATAAATATTTTTAATATATATTATTAATATTCTTATAATATTATTAATATTTATAAAATAATTTTTGTGATTTTAATCATAATTTATATATTTAATATATTATTATTCTTATTAATATATAATATATATTTTTCAAGTTAATATAATAAATTTATTATATATAATATTTATTTATTCATATATAAATTAATGTGATGGGTAGTGGATATAGGCCTATCGGCCTATATCAACCACATTGGTAAATGTGGTTGTCAATCTATTTTATATACGCCTATGGGCGTATATAAACCACATTAGTTTTTACTAATGTAGTTGTGCTAGTAAGTAATGTTATTTGATAAATAGTTATGACATGTTTAAGAGAAAATAGATTTAATTTGTTGTGTTGGTCCATTTTTTTTTTCCGTGGAAATCTACTTAACATTGTATGGTGGGTTTTTTAGGTTTATTTGGCAGCTAGAAAAGGAAACCTATTATTTTCTAGTAACATAGGATGAATGTGGTTTTGATGCTATCACTAGTAGCTCCTATAATCACTTTTCCGCTCAAGCCATGAAAAATGGACCCAGACATTGTCACAATGACGACGCAAACAAATCGTTACTACCACTACTGTCATCTCATCCAACCAATAAATTTAAACCTATGGGAATTGCGGTCTGATGCACAAACTAGTCGATGCCACCATGATCCTCAACAGAGTTGTCGCTGACTATGCCTTTTGTTGAGACTCCTTGAGCTACCAAAAATGGACGCTATTGAATTCATAGGTTAGCTTTCCTGGACGTCCATTCATCCTCTGATACCACATTATTTTCTGTGGAGCTCGATATTAACCTCTTGGAAATTTATTCACCCTGACTCTGAGCTGCACTGGCGGAAAATGAAACTAGTTGTCTGCATCTAGTGCATTTTGCGCAACGTTTTTTGGGACGCGAGTTAACCAGAGTTGGTAATGGGAGCTTCTGAGATTTAACAGAGGAGAAACTGATGACGATTAAACCTTTTGGCATCAGAATACTGTAAGAAACAATCAGTTTCTGAAAAAAGAAATTGCACCAACAAAAGACGAGAACGGGCGTCAGGAACAACGTTTTCCGTATTGTCTCATTTCTAATCAGTTTTTTTCTGTGAACGGTGGCCACCATCCTGTCTGACTCTGGTAATGGAGCCTCCCACTCTATGGAGATAATGAAACCAACAAAGATTAAATTTAGTAAACTAACATATTTTCTTCCCGATTCAAAAGTGTTGCCAAGAAATAATGCCAACCCTCTACACGTCAGACCGAACATTTTCCACTAACTCACGACCGAACGAGGAAAAACATTTTCGAGTTAGCTATTTAGTCTGAATATTTATTTCATTCGCGATGGAAAAAAATAGCACCAAACAGGCTCCAGGATCAAAGCACAGAGAAGTTTCTATCAGCTCGCAATGGGAAATATTTCAAGAGTAGTGAATGTGGTCCATCCCAAACAAGGTCACCATATATGACATAATGGCTACTGAAATCAAAGATTATTAAGTATTTTTTTTCATTATTTATTTAAAAAAATTATTAAATTTCATTTTTCACATAGCTTTTAAAGAATTTTCGGTTAACTGCCTATATGGTACATTACAAAGTGTTACAAGGTTCAGATATGTAATTGTTTTTTTCTCAACTTTATGACTAGAGTGGATATCCGGGAATAAAGAACTCCACTTATCGAGTTAAAAAAGGTAATCCTTTCTGATATCAAAAATTGATTATGTATTTAGAGAAAGTATATTAATTTCAGTTTTTTTATTTATCTGTACATTTTTGGTTCTCACTATTATTTTGCCTTTTTGTAAGTTTGGGAGGACCTTTTTTATTAATTCTCTTAGAAAGGCAAGTTACATACATAGATCAAATCGTTAGGCAACCTCAACCTGCCTCACATGAAACCAAATCTATTGTCCACCTAACCGCATTATATGACATCCAAAACCACGAGAGTTTAACACTGACAAGAAAAGCTATATATGTCTAAATATCATGTATCCAACTATATCCTAGATATCTAAATTCTAAAAATAGAAAATGTAAACATTGCATATGGAAAAATATAAGTCAAAATTGAGATTGCTAAGTAGCTAATCTTCCCAAGAATTCACTCGGGTCAGATCCTTCACACTAGATACTGGAAGTTCAGTCAGAGGAATGCACGAGATGTGATGCTCATTGCGGCTAAGGTGCCCATTTTATTACTATAATTGAAACTGAATCAACAAAAGGACTTTTTTAATTTCAGCAAGTCCATATTTTGTCTAAGTAAATTCACCTCAAGGGGTAGCCAAATATTTGGCTACAATGTTCTTCATTATCCAGTAAAGATAAAAAACTTTCTTATATTGGAAAGATATTCATCGCGAGTGTCTCTTGTCTCAAACCAGATGCTGCCAATCACCCAAGTCCACATCTGATTACGCTGCCTACTGGTTGAATTCAGCCTCCCAAGCTAAGATTAGTTGACAAATCTGGTCCAGACTACTAGTTTTAAGAACCTGAGCTGCATAATGGATAAGGCGAGAACTGGTTCTATGGCCTCGCCTTCTCGAAGGTCAAGACTGGGTTTGCTGGCATCGTCATGCTGCCCTTTCACTCTGCCATCACCACAACCTCCCCTCGTCGATGACTCGGTGGTAGATGAAGGGTGGACCATGCGGTTGAAAAACAAACGGATACAAAAAATATTGTTTTAATGGCTAGAAGCAAGCCCGAGTGTGACAGTAGGCGATGCATAGCTAGTGATCAACTTAAAAATCCAAAACCCTTTCCACACAGAAACACATGTAGGAGTAGTCAGGAAAACAAACTAGTAACCATGAGATATAATTCTACCATCCCACCATATGATAGGTACAAAACAATTCATATGGCTTGAGGAGTGGAATATTACCCACCCAAATCTCCCTTGGACAATGAGAACCAAGAAACTCTAACAAAGGAAGGAGGGCCATGTTCAATATCCAAGACAAATTAAGAAAAAATCTCTGACTACGAGCATATGTGCTTCCACAAACAGGCCAATATATGAAACTAGAGAAATTGCATACAAGAGTCCTTGAATACATTCCCATAAGAAAAAGAAAAATGCCATAATATGTAGAAACATTAGATAGAGCAACAAATAGTTCACCATAAAAAGCCATAATTCCCTTCTTCCTTTCACACATTGGATTCTCATTAACACCGGATATAAATTCTAGACTTCACCATCAAAAACATGCAAAGTGTACAGAGCGGTTTATAGGATAAGATACTTCCATAGGAACATACCCGGTGCAAGACACACAACACATAAACTGGAAACAAACTTCAACAATATATTAATGAATGTCTCAAGGAATGATGTACAATGTGTACACATATACATACATCAAGAAACTGTTGAATCAGTTCCCCAGGTTTCTTGGACTCTAATAACCGATTACCTAACACAAATTAACACAGGGATTAGTTGCCTAACATTCCCCCCCTTAATCCCAAGGAATATACCAAAGTCCAAGAATAAGAGCTCAGAATGCAGAAATGCATCTCAGCCAAGAGCTGAATGTCTCTTGGAAATGGCTTTCAAGGATGACCACAAACCGAAAATGGGAGAATGTCTCAACCAACTCTAATTTTGCAACCTACATACCAGTTCTCAGAACAAAAAATGTGCTTTTAAGATGACCACAAACTCTGAATCTGTCACAACGCGTCCTTAAACAATTCCAAATCTGGAACTGCTCTCTCGAAAACAAATCAATCAACTGAGGTTGTGGCTCAGGATGTGGATCACTGACTGAGGCTCGCTTGACATCTCAAACTCGAACCTGTAGTAGACCACCCACCAAAAAATCCCCCCTTGTTGGATACAAGGTGAGAAATATTCGTCATCACTGCAAGACTCGTCACTCTCTAACAAATTCTTCGATATGATTTGTAGATATTCTTAGCTACTTTCATCCAAGTCCAAGAAGCAATCCATCCAAAACTTATCTTCTCTCTTGTAGTGCTCTTCTTTTTGGAACATTTGTTTGACTCATGATTGCGCTTTCCACAATGCCCGCACGGGTGAATATAAAAAATGGATCTTTCATATGTCCAACTCTATTACACTGCTGGAATCTATCAACCTTTTCTGGAACTACACCATCCATAAATCCTGCACTTCGAAATTTTATAAGTTTAGCAAAATCTGGAATGTGAAAAGATACTTCATTGTTATAACCATGACCAGTTATGTGTTAATTGTGTGTCATCTCCTCCCTGGTCTTATAACAGGTTTCACATTAGCACTTCTAACTACATCCATTTTTTCACCTGAAAGCACTTCATTTCTCTTATCATTCTTTGACTGATGATCAGCCTCAAACAATTTTTTGTTCTGAACAAACACTAGCTCAGAATCACAAGTTTTATTTTGAAGTTCGTCTCGCTGTAACTGTGACTCTAACTCCAAGAATTCAATTTTTATTTTAGCATTTTTCAAACATGATTGGATGTCACAGAGCATGCCTTTGTTGACTTGGACATAGTTATGTATAGTAGATAGCATTAAATTTCTTAACAATTGTACTAAATCATTTAGTTTGGCCATTTTCTCCGGTGTAGTTTCAAAATAAAGTTGTAATCAACTGAGAAAAAATGGGCGTCGGCTACCACTGAAAATGCACCCAATACAAACAAATTTACAATGATTTACAATTATTTAAATGAGTGTTAGGTTCAACTGATCATGCACCCATTTTACAACTTTGGAAATTCCGATTTTGACTTTTTGATTTCAAACTTAACAAATTTAGTGGTAAAAAAAGCATAAAAAATATCTTCCAAAATAGTCTTGTCAAATATTTGAGCTTATCAAATGAGCCCTTATAACCACAAGGCCTTCTTCTTTTAATTCAGTTTCTTAAAAAATGCTAGAAAAATTTACCACATATGCCTTCAAATTTCTATTTTTTGTTCACTTAAACCACTTCAATTTAGTTTCTTAAAAAGACTTGCCTTTCATATAAATATAGAAAAATTTGCCACATACACTTCAAATTTATGTTCACTTAAAACCACTTCAATTCAGTTTCTTAAAAATTTTCTTCATATAAGCTTCAAATTTCTGTTCACTTAAAAACACTTCAATTCATTTTCTTAAACAATGCCTTCATATAAATATAGAAAACTTTTCCACATACGCTTCGAATTTTTGTTTACTTAAAACCACTTCATATATCAATTAAACATGAGAGCATTGTCTGTCTGCTAGCAATCTCAAGGGCACCCAGATATATTCCTCCAAAGATAATCTCAAAGCACAACACCGAAAAACTTTCAGAGTTATGTCGCTGCTAAGTAAAGCTTCAAATTGATCTCTAGGTTGATGCTAATGCAATGTGAACAGTCAAACACGATTTTGGGATATATAAAAAATATATAAGATTTGTACACCACAGTAAGATACAAAAACATCATTTCTTCCCAGGCCCTCAAATTTCAAGACCCCATTAGTTTTTTCTGCAGCTTATGTTGCCCTTGATTAAATTCAAAATTAAAATTAGTTGTTTCTTCCTGTTTATCCCAATCCCAATTTTCTTTCCTACTTGGTTTTCACTAGGGTTTGAAGGCTAATGGAAAATTTTCCAAGAGAGATCGAGAATGGATGACTTCTGAATGGATAACTTTTGCCCATGCATAAAGTACAAAATACAATTTTTGATTCAAAACTCTCTTCCAAGAAAGCTTGCAACAACCAAATTCGACTAAAATACCCTGAAATACCTACACTGCAAATTCATGCTTTGTAGGGCTGAATGGATGAGAGGATATTTAGGCAACAATTTTTTTCAACCAACTATTGAAACTGCAATACTATAACAAAGTCACGATGGCGAAGGCCTCAAAGAATAAATGTTCTTCAACACAGACCAATTTAAAATATAACAATATTTTTACCTTCAAACCACAAATTGAACGAGGCACAATTCAATCAAAGACTTCGTCTAGCCATAAAATTTTGTTTCCCATGGTGGTTGCAACATTATTCACCAAGAGCAAGTAGGCCTCTCGTCCAGCAGTTCACCTCGAATGCTTCACCTCTGCGTCGATCATTTCTCCCACTCTGCGTCCAACATTTCTCCCATAATATCACTCTGGTTAAAGCAGTAAAAGAACAATGTATTCCTCCTTGGCCAAACAATATCTCAGGTTGCCATTTCTTCAAAAGATGGCCCACGGATGGTCTGCCTCTCAACACTTGTGGCGCACTGTTCAATCCACAGAACGGGTAAAATTCCGTTCTCAATCATAGAACGGGTAAACCTCTGCTCTAATACCACTGTAAGAAAAAAAACACACAAACTGGAAATAAACTTCAACAATATATTAATGAATGTCTCAAGGAATGATGTACAATGTGTGCACATATAAATACATCAAGAAACTATTGAACCAGTTCCCCAGGTTTCTTGGACTCTAATAATCAATTACCGAACAAAAATTAACCCAAGGATTAGTTGCCTAACACCCGAGATAGAAGAGATTTGCAGGAACCAATTCCACTAATTACAGGTGACAGGTTGCGATGGTATTTTAATCTTACTAGTTTCTATCGTTCAGCTCTCCAACTTATAGGAATGCTCTTCCCTTCCGAAGGTTAGGGAGACTTGATGGAACACCACCTTTCGAAAATCCCAAACTAGTAATGACTCTGCCACCTTCTCCCTTGTCATAAATTTGATGCATGCAACCTGCCACCATTACCAACCTATTGAGTGTGTGGGAAGTATGGGACCTCCATCAACCGCTCATGCTCTCGGTCATATCCCTCTGACACATGATGTTAAACAACTAGATCGTGCCCGATTAGGGATTCTAGTTTAGGGCTTGGTTGGACTAGATACCCTCTCCAGCATCCCCATTATTCTTCTTATATTATTCATCTCCTCACTCAGATTTTGATGGGGCAATCATATCTCTAGGTTTCGGCTCTTAATTAAGCATCCCCAATTTGTTAATAAATATTTTCTTTTGTTAATTTCACGTCTAGAATGTGAAGGGACAATATAATCAAAACTAGCTAGTATTTCTCGTATGTCCTCGGCTAGGCAAGATGTTCTCCAGCTATGGCTGAGCTTCTCCCATTTGGAGCCATGGTTCAATTTTTTAATGGTATCAATCACCAGTTTGGATTCTCCCTCAACTACCATATTTTTTATGCCTAATCATTTGGAAATGAGGAATACTTGTTTTATTGCATGAAATTCATCCTCATTGTTGCTAACATAACCTTAATATGCAGCGTAAATAAATCTAGTATGGTTCTGGGGATCTCTAAAAAGGCCACCAAGCCCTGCTTGCCCTAGATTTCCTTTGGATGCCCCATTAAAGTCAAACTTCATGAAACCAACTAGAGGGGAAGAGTGACAAGAGGTAGAGAAAATCGGGTGAACCATCGGTTTACATAAGGATGGGGAAATCATCTACGGGGATAAATTCAAAAGATGGAGAATCCTAGCTTCATGAAGTGAAACTTGCCAATCATCGAAATGTCATTTATCAACCAATATTGTTTCCTTTATATTGCGTATGATTCCTTTTCATACCTCGTCATGTGTGTGATGTTGATATTTTAAAATTTGTCGATTTCGTTCTTTCCATATAGCCCATAGAAGGAATCCCAGGGCTACACTCCATGTGTGGTTCAAGACCGGACGTCAGAAGAGTCTTGTTATCCAAATTTCGATGGATTCTTTGACGCTATGTTGATCCAAATATAGGAAGCCAAACAGGTGGTCTATCTTATTCTGTATCTGATAAAAAAAATAGGAGGAATTCAATAGATGTTCCATATCTTCAGTTTGGAAACCACATAGAAAACATAGAGAAGGGCCAAAACATCCCCTTTTCCGAAGTTGATATGAGGTTAGGATTCGTCTTCGACAAACCAACCATAAGAAATGCACGACTTTATGCCAGAAGTGTCCCATCCATATCTTTCTCCAAATAGGACTAAAATGTTCCTGATGATCCTCAACTGCTAATATGTAGGCCTCTTTTATACTAAACATTCCTCTAGTGGTGTAGCCCCATCTGAGGATGTCTTTACAGTCCTCAATTTTATTTTCCTATACTGTAGTGCCTTATCCAAAATTTTCCATTGATTGGTGTTTGGAAGGTTATCTCAGTCCTGGGGACCCTTCCATTGTCACCACATTGAATCCAGCCGGGGTGGCCATCAAAATTGATCCACCGAGGAGAAGATTTGATCATTAGTGACGAGGAATATTTCGCCTAGATCTTGTCTACTGAAAAATTTCTCTCTTTTTTTCCATGACTCTTTCCAAGAAAGGGAACTCATCCCATCCCTTATTTCCCAAAATATATACTGGTCAATGAGGTTTTTATTGATAGATGCCATATTAAATATTGATGACCCCTTTGGGATGTTTGTATGTCTTAGCTTGGCCTCTGTGGAGCTTGGCATGTGATATTTTATGGTACATATTACTTTCTGCAAATATTATCCGCCTTTAAGCCATCACCCCCATAGCTTGGATCCCATAAATTTATTCTAAGGCCTAGACAACCTACCATATTGGGTTTAATGACATTGGCCTAGGAAATCAGGGACCATTTTTTGAGCTTTTCAGCCCCACTCCACAAAAAATTTCTGAATATCTCTGTCACATTCATGCATGAAGTTTTAGGTACTAGCCTACCCAAGAAGGGGTAGATTGTAAGACATTTTAGAGCAATTTTCAAGAGAATCACTCTACTAGCCAGGTTAAGGGCTCGGAAGGCCCATCCATCAAGCCTTATTTGAAACTTTTGGAGAATTTTTTCCAACAAGACATTTTTAGCAAGTTTACCACTAATGGAATATCCAGGTATTTGATAGGGAGAGAACCAATGTTGAAACGTAGGGATTGGGAAAGGAAGGATTAAGAAGATACATGAGTGTTAAAAAGAAAATATTGGACTTCTCATTGTTGATCATGGTTCCAAAGGCTTACATAAAACCAGAGAGGAAGTCTTTAATTTTGCGAACGTCTCTAAGAGAAACCTGACATAATACCATAATATCATCAACATATTGTTTATGAGTGATTGGAAGATCATTACCCCAAATACAAAGACCCTTTATATTGGAGGAGAAAGCGACCAATTTTATATATTCTCCCAAGCCTTCAACCACCACTATGAAGAGGAAAGGAGATAAAGGATCACCTTCTCTCACACCGCATGTAAGGTTAAAAGTTTTGGAAGGGGATCCATTAAGAAGGATTGAAAAAATAGTGGAAGAGATTAGGGACAAGATCGAATTAATCCATATGGGGTTAAAATCAAAAGGTTTGAGGAAATTGTTAAGATAGGATTAGCTGAGTTGTTCATAAGCTTTTGATGGGTCCAGCCTGAATAACATTCTAGGGGTTTTTAGTTTCTTAAGGGAATGGACCACCTCCTCAGATGTGTCTATGCCATCCAAAATTTGGTGACTTTCAAGAAAGCTCGTTTGTTCAGGAGAGATGAGATTGGACAAGAGGGGCTTCAATCTTCTGATGAAAAAAATAGAGATGATTTTATAAATAACATTACAAAGTCAAATAGGAAGAAATCTTGAGGATCCTCAGAATGGTTTTATTTAGGGATTAATTCTATTAAATTTGAATTAGTTCCACGACTTACCTTTTGATATATTTGAGACTGATCCTCCACCACGTCCAAAATTTCTTATCCTATGAAGTCCCAGGTCACCTAGAAGAATTCTCCAGTAAATCCATCTAGTCTCGGTGCTTTGTTTATGGTCATCCCCTTGAAAGTATCCTCTATCTCCTCTAGAGTAATTTCCCTCATCAATGCCAAATTTTTGGTCCTTACTTACCAAATTTGTGATATAACTAGTGATTCTATAAATAGCTTCAGAACACTCTGGTTTGGATTTGGAGAGGAGGGAATGGAAGTGATCCACCATCAAGATTTCCATATCCTCATGTTGAGTGAGCCTATTACTTGAAGAATCCTTTAAATATAAGATTCTATTATGTTACCAATATTGAATCATAGCCTTGTGGAATAATCAAGTGTTCCTATCTCCTTCATGTAGCCTTTGGATTCGTGATTTTGTCTTCTAGAGGATATCTTCTTGCTTTATACTTTCCTCTAGTTGATTCACAATCCAACCTTCATCCACTATCAAATCTTTCGATATTCCTTCATTAATTATTTTTGTTGTATCCCTTGCATCTTATCTTGAATATTTCTTTAGGCCTTCAACATCTTTCCAATTTCCATTTAGTTTTAGTGCTTTATATTTTGCTTGAGCTCCTTTAATTTCAGTTGGAAAGTGTGCATGCATTTTCTCCCCTGAATTGTGCTTTCCTTCCAACAACTCTCCACTTTGTTCATGAATGTAGGATCTATGAGATAAAGAGAACCAAACATAAAATGCCTATTTCTACATGGGCCACATTTAGGTATATCTCCAATATGATTGGCCAATGGTCAAAACTTGTGCAGGGAAGTATGGAGGCTTCTAGGAAAATGTACCTCTTGATCAGGTATTCTGAAACTAAAAATACATCTAGGCGTGAGGCTATCTCATAAGAGCCTCCTCACTGATTATTCTTGGTGTAGATCCCATTAATGGTTCGCATGTCCACCGACTTCACTTCTTTAATTTTATCACTGAAAGCCTCCATTTCTGCATCCATATGGTTTATTCCTCCCTTATTCTCCTAAACTGAGTATAATAAGTGGAATTCTCCTCCAGTTATACAGAGGTATTATGTACATATACTTCTCAAATCTCCTAAATTTTGAAGGAAAACCTCTTTTTCTCCCGTAATGTGACGTCCATAGACTTTAGTTATTAGCACTCAATCTCAAGTTCCAATGTATCTGAATCACCCCAAGAGCGGCTGAGGCAAGCTTATCCAGTTTTAAAATATAATCTCAGTGGGATTCGAGAGGATATCTAGCCCTCCCGCGCTTCCTATGGCATCTAGTGTCGTCACCTCATATTGGTGTTTGATTCCGATGACAATGGCTTTTAATCTATCTTTAGAGAGTTTAGGTTCCTAGATCAACATAATACTGGGTTTTTCCTTTTCTATTCATTCTTTCAAAATTATATGCTTGCCTTGACTACTGAGGCATATCACATTCCAACATATAATTATCATTGAGAAGATCTATTGATTTGGTGCAATATCGTTGGTAATGTTACAACCCCTCCCAAATTAACCAATAGGTTCCCAAGGATCTGGATTGATTCCTACAAATTCTTCCTACCTATTTTCTTTCCCACATTTCCTATTGAATTTTGTTCCAACCAAATTTTTGTTGCAAACCCAAATGCTCTGGGTGTTCTAAAGAAATTTGACCTTGCTTAGCTTAATATTGTTGAAAGGTATCCCGATATAGTTGTTTTTGATCTTCTGGAATAAATCTTTCATCCAGATGACTCCATTCAGTAAGGATACATTTTGATATTTTTTCCTCCGAGCTGATCTCCTCCAGTGTTCCATCAATCTACATATTTGCTTGGTCCCTTATTTGTTCACTTTCTTTCTACTCTTGTGGTTCTTCGTGGTATTTCCTTTTCGGTTTAGGAGTCCCCTTGGGTGAAACACTAGCTAGCTCCGTACTTGTCTATTTCTCTAGCTCCTTGGTGTTTTCACTATCGACCATTAGTGCTTCAAAGTGGTTATTGCTTGTCGGGGTTTTCTGCTCTCTAAATTGTGTATTGGCTGGTGCAGCTTTTGGATTTTGATTTTTTACTTGAACCTATTAAAACCTTCATGATGTCCCTGTCGTTTCGTTGTTTCTTTTGATATCTTAGTGTCCACAGTTTCAGCTTGATTCAAAGGGAATTCATGATAAAAATGGCTGTATTCATGACATTTTCTGCACCACAATGGAATGTGCTTGTAGTCTAGGGATTGTTGCCACACTTCGTCTTGGTTTTCTAACTTTATAAATTTAAAAAGAGATTCAGTCATATTCATGTAGACATAAATATGAGCATATAACGTATATCGCCCTCTTTGAATGGCTCCCACCATTATTTATTAAAAAAAAAGATCATATTTTAAAATTTCTCCATTATTATTTTATATTATCATGTAACTGCATCAAAATTTATAAAATTAAACAATTATTGACTTTGATATTTCTCTCAATATACACACATGCTGATGTTTTTGTTGTTGATAAAGAAGAAAAAAATAATTGAAAAACACTATAGAACTTTCGACTTTTTGAACTCTTCCAAAAAGACATTTAAAAACTCGAGAATAATAAAATGCATGAAGAAACAGACTCGAGAATGATAAACTGCATGAGGAAACAAACTGGCGAATGATAAATTGTATGAAGAAAAATTTAGAACTATGGAAAAACATTCAACACTAATGAAAGTGCTCAATCCCAAGGACAACAATGTCAGCTTTAACACTAACGAAAGTGCTCAATCCGAAGGACGACAAGGTCAACTTTAATGAGAGGAATGTGCATGATCATGATCGATGTGAAATCAAGTGGAACCAACAATACACAAATACTATTCCCATTGCCCAATGCGAAACAAAACTAACGAAAGTCGACTTTATCACTAATGAAAGTGCTCAATCCCAAGGACCAGGGATGGAATTTATGGAATTTAACGGGAAAATTTTCGAAACTATCGAAGATCTTTTCTTAAAACTATGAAGATCAAAGATCTTTCCTTGAAACTGTGAAGACAAAAAAAAATTCAAAACTATTAGAGATTTTTTTTGAAACTGTGAAGATGGACATGGGAGGTGTAAAAAAATTAAATTTGACCAGTGAGTCTGTTTCGAAATTCCAGCCCTACCAAGAACAACAAAATCAGCTTTAATAAGAAGAATTACCATGATAAATGCAAAATCAAGTGGAACCAAGAATACACAACTAATATTTTCATTGTCCAATATCAAATAGAATTAATGAAAATCTGCTTTAACACTAATTGAAGTATTTTAAGTATAAGAAGTTTTAGCTTAGATATCATTTTTGGGATTTAACTGTGTGAAGTAAGTCATTCATGTATAACCATTTCCACCAAAACTAATAAAAATATTCAATCTCAAAAACAACAAAATTATATTTAATAAGAAAAATTCCTATGCCATCATCAATGCAAAATCGAATATAACCACCAATACACAACTACTATCCCCATTGCCCAATGCCAAACGAAATTTGTTAATTTTTATGAGATACCATAATCAATGTGAAGCATTGGATTGAACAAACAATATGTACCTAGTGAATTAGATAGAATTGGAATAAACATAGTTAAAGTTAAATAGAATATATTTTAATGGAAAATATTAAGTACAACATAGTAAGTGAGTTACTGGTTTAATATTTTTTATTTCATTTATTAAATATTAATTTATTTTTATCAAATTATCTTGTTACTTTATTCTTATCAAATTAACAAAATAGAAAAACAGAATCAATAATTAACTTACAACATAATACTTCATATTTACAATACACAATAATATTTATAAATATTAAACATAATTGTTTACTATCTACAGAAGCCACCATTCAATGCTAAACAAAATGACGCCACCGTCCAAAAGCAAGCGAATCAATGCACACATAACAAAACGTTCCTAGGAAGCCAACCCTCATTTCAAACTAATGCGCTGCCACTACAACATAAAGGGGGGTTTTAAGACAATATTTAAGACAATTTTTGGGTAAATTGTCTTAATTTGAGACAAAAGAAAACTTGTGTAGTGTCTTAAATATTGTCTTTAAGCGGGTGTCTCAAATTAAATCGTCTTAAAATTAAATTGTCTTAAAATATTGTCTCTATAAAGACAATATATAACACAAGCATTTTTGTCTCTCCAGAGACAATTTCATTTGTCTCTCTAGAGACAATAGTTGCACTACAACACAAAGGGGGGTTGTAAGACAATTTTTGGGTAAATGGTCTTAACTTCAGAAAATTTCATTTTTGTCTCTCCAAAGACAATAGTTGGAATTAAAGACATATTGTCTTTATGGAGACAATGTCTTTAATCCTATCTATTGTCTTTCTAGAGACAATATAAAACAATGAATTTAGAAAAATATCTCACCATTAAAATAAATCAATATATAAATATTTAATTAAAAAAATCAACAATATCATTGAATAATTCATGTTAGGGTGCAGTGGAATCGAACCACCAACCTCTTGCATGGCAGGTGCTCTTCCAATGAGCTAGCACTCTTTAAAGAATTATGTGAGGAGTTATGATAGTCCTTGAAATTGTATAATAAACATTGATTTTTAAAAAAATTTCAACACATAATTAGAGCAAAAAAAAAAACAAAGCATTCTCAGAAATGAAAAACACTGACAGTAAGCCCAAATAATCTCAATACAAAATCACAAGTATAGACACAGAAGGAAACGAAGCCAACCAAATTCCAATGAATTATAATAAAGGTGATTGGGATTATATGACAAACCCAAGTCAAATGTTCCAAGACAAGCTTGTGATTAGATGATTCTTCTAGAAATCGTGTTTTCTCTACAACAGTTGCCAGCTAATCATGTGTCATACCAGTTGACTCCTTTCCTCTTTTCCGCATAACTGAATAAGGTGGTTATTTAACAATTGTAGAGTAATGTTTGAATCCTCATGAATGTCATGAACTCACAATAAAAATCAACTTTTCATAAAATGAAAACAAGTCTAGATTCATAACTTTATAACTTTCTCTATTTCCATGAGAATTTGATTGTAATACCACTAGTATGATCAAAATTTTATAAGTTTTGCACACCAACCAAAGAAATGCTCTCTCTGGTGCTGCAAGTTTCATCTGTCAACAGGATGCTAGAAGTAATGATGAACATATCCAAGACTTGATGTAAACAAGATTGTAGATATGTTTAGTTGATCTGTAGACAAATGAAAAAAGTAGGTATGATAAAGCAAAGGGAAATTATAATAAAATGTTTAGTTTTCTTCCATTATCTATACCTTAAACTGCCGAGGAAGTCAATTACAAAATTATACCCTGAGTGACACAAAAGATCAAAAAAATTGATCGATTCTTATAACCAACATTGTGAGATTATACCAGCTAGACACACACTTTTAAAATATGTTGTTTGAATAAAAAAATGATGTTCAAAATTCAAATAAAAAACTAGCAGATGATTGCTTCACAAAGATTAAAGGTTGTTCTGTGGGAGTCACAATCTGGAGGTGGATAGAGCCTCATGAATCAAATATTTTCTTAAGATTTTTCCGGTGGGGGAATTGGGAATTGAATTGAAAAATGCTACTCGATGTATCCTCTTGTATGGAGAAACCTGCACACAATGGATCTCACAAAGATTAAAGGTTGTTCTGTGGGAGTCACAATCTGGAGGTGGACAGAGCCTCATGAATCAAATCTTTTCTTAAGATTTTTCTGGTGGGGGACTTGTGAATTGAATTGACAAATGCTACTCGACGTAGCCTCTTGTATGGAGAAAACTGCACATAATGGATCTCACTCGACGTATCCTCTTGTATGGAGAAACATCGCCAAAGTTTTCACAATGGATCTCACCTCATGGTTGTGTGTATTGCATACAAGGGAAGAGGCATCATGCCAAGAAGATTGGAAAGAACCAAAGGTAAGATCATGGAGTTATTGTAAAATCACCAAGGCTCTGATACCACTAATAGGGGAGAGATGAATAACTCTACAAATAAAATAAAAATTGAAGAGAGACATATATAAATGCAATTAGAGATGACCTTTGGTTTCACCTTCCCACAAGTCCGATGGTTGTTCCTATTCACCCAACTCTTCATATTTCTCCTAAATTAAATATTTAGGATATTTACAATATATCATAATACTAAGCATTAGGTATCTAACAAAAAAACAATACCCCACTTCACCCGGAGTTGACACTTGCACTAGAACCAAATAGCACATGGGAAAGTAGAATTAAAACTTGCTTCCATTAGAAAAATAAGGATTCATGGTATGATATGCTATGGTATGGTATTTAATAGTCCACGACAGAGAGGCTCAAATGATGTGCATAGGATTACTGCCTTGATTTCAGACTTATTGTTGTTTTTTTGCTATCAGTTATGCATGCAAACCCCATCCTATTGTGAGTTCGACCCCAAGAAGTTATGGGGACCAAACCCCACCATGACCACTTCAGCAACCAAACAAGACAATATAACTCCTTCCTTTCTTTTCTTGGTTGATGTGTTAGAAATTAGAATGTCGATTCTATGAAATACTTATGTGAATTTCACTAGATGGTTGTACATGTCAAATTTACGTGGATATTTTCTGGTTTTGTGGCTAGTTTAGTTGAGGGTTTCTATTTGTTAATATCCAATTCAATGTGGTATTTACCTCTCAAAATGTCAGCAATCTGCTATTGAATTAAAACTCCTAAACTCAAATTATAAAGGGACAAATTATTGACAATAATTCTGAACATCCAGGGTTATGATATTGTGATTGTGAGAGTACCTTAATTCAGAAATTTGCAGCGAGAAATCAGGTGTCATTGGAAATCCCCTATGTCACATGGATTTTCCAAGAAAAGCAACAGGGGTCGTGGCTCTCTCTCTCTCTTGCTGCGGCTAAGAAGTGGATTAGTGCTCTTCCCTGATAGATAGAAGTTTGCACCAATTTTCCTCATGTGCATAGCATAATGTATGAATTTGAAATTACTCTCAAACATGGGTTTCAATAACCACCAACAAGGACAAGTTGGTTATGTCATGGTGATGGAATAAGCAAGGGACTTACAGAAAAATAAAAGGATTCTGGCCTGTCCTCCTGAGACTGCGATCCAAAAATGCTTCTGTAGACTTTTGGAACTGCCAGAGGCAGCTATTATAATGAAGTGGCCAAGCTGCCAAGCATTTAGATAATTAGTAGGATAGTGATGAAATCTCGACTGAGCATGCTAAAGAGAATTGCAGACTTTGAGAAACCTTTGCAAGCACACAAAGTAAACTCTAGATCCTATTCCAAAGTGGTTCTACAAGTCCAATCTATGTTAGTATGCATTACAATCTACTCTGCTAAGCCCATTATTAGAAGTATAGACTCTATAGGATGAACAATTTTCCAGTACCCATGTATTAGATGTACCAGAATCCATGCACTAGATGACAGTCCAATTTCAAGTTTCCCAATTTGGTCATGATTTTTCTCTATTTCTTCGTGCAGGGATAGTTAGAAACCAGATATGAAATTCGAAAAAGAGATGATTTTAGGAAACAACAAACTTTTGGCATATGCTTTATCAAAATCTCTAATAATGTGAAAAATATAACAAATGCATAGAATATTAAACCAACATTATGCCATCAAAAACAATGTCACAAATAGCCTCAATGTGATTATTACAATTTTATGATCAGAAAATTTGTACTAAAAGGCGTTCAAAACATTCCAGCAATCGAAATAGTGTTCAAGAAAAACAGAAGTACCAATTGGATGATGGCAAACAAGGAAGACAAGAACCAAATGGAGACAAGACTAAAATAGAACACCATTAAAAACAATACCGCTGTGGAGAATTACATTGATGAAGCTTATTATCACAAAGGTTAAGTCAAGCAACAACGGACCAATCCTGTAAAATTCATTTTAACAATGTTTCCCTTGTACTTTTCTGCACCTAAATTTGCATACCTAATTCAATTTGATTTTCCTGAGGGAAAACTTGTCTTCTGTGGACCATGAAGAGAAAATGTACAAGAACATTTTATGATCAAGTTCCCATCACTAGAGGAACCCATCAATAGAATAAAAGTTTTAAATTATTTTAAATACCTATATAACCTAGAGAAAATCAGGAAAAAGGAAAATTCAGAAAGCGTGAGCAATCCTAAAGAAAAAATACCTAAAACGTACTAATTGTTATGAATGATCCTATTCTTTCTATGAAAAGAATTTTTCTTCAGCCTGACTCTTCTTATGTCATGTTTGTTGCCTTTCATAGGACGACGATTGGTCTCTTTCTGCTGCTTAGGAATACCCTTCTTCATTTTCTGCTGATGTTTCTGAACTTGCTGCAAGCTCCTATGGCTATACACCGAGAACGTCTGCAACACCTCCTCTTTTTTTCCCACTGGAATGCTTGCAGCCTTTACAGAACCCACTCCCTTGGTAAATGTCAAGCCCCTAGGTTTTATCAACAAGTTGGAAGCCTGAGAACTATGCACCTGCAACACCTTTCCAGTAGCTCACAGACATCCTTCCTCAAAGCTTGTGGAATTAGACTGGTCTGTTGACTGCTTGTTAAGCTTTCCATTCATGTCACCAAGCTTCTACTCAATCTTACATTAATATCACATAAATCCCGAATTTTGTGGGCTAGATGTGGGGTAAATCTTGGTGCAGAAATACAGAATGCAGGAAACAGCTGATGGAATGTTGGCGCCATTGATTTCACTCTCCTATTATGTTTAAGTCCAATTTGGTATAGTCAATGATACAGGTGGACTAGTTAATGCTCCATATCTTCATATTTGGGCCAAACCTTCTGCCACCTTAATGATTATTGCAATTGTGTTTCATTTGAAAGTTAGCACTCTTTCAAGAGGGGCAAGATAATATTTCATATTTCCAAGGGGATGCTAAGGTTATCAAAACTAGTCAACGTGAAGGTGAGTATTCCTCATTTCCTTCTTATTTGCTATGAGTCAATCTGTTTTGATTCAGATTCTCTCCTAAGATCTATACAATTACCTCCCAACCTTTTTCCTTGTTCATCTTTGGTGTTTTAAACACTATCAAATCTCTATCTTCCAACTTGAGTGCCTGATTTGCCACACAATCTGTTACTCTTATGGTAGTGCTTCTAATATGATAAAATTAAATATTATGAATGACTGGCTAACCTATTTTAACCATTTTAGTTTTTTAAAAGCTCCCAGTTTTGGGGATAAGCCTTGCCTTTCTGGTGTTTATGATTATCTAAGTCCCCTTTTACTGCAATATCTTGGAAACCAAGCAGTTGTAATCTCTTATCTCTACAATCAAGACATTGACTTTGGTCTGCTTATTTGAATAACCCCCTAATCCTTTCATTCAAATTTTTGTGAACTGACTCCTGTGATTCAGAAGGAAGTCTCTTCCACAACATGCTTTCTAGGTTTTTTTTTTGTTATCCCATTGAAATTGATCTTTATCTGCCCCTCCCTTGGAGGATTCCAAGACTCCTTGGGAGTATGCAGCTCTCCTTCATCAGAAACGTACAGGCATAACATACCTCTTTTGGGCATCCAAGTTTGAACCTAGTCATTGGCTAAGGCAACTTATATTTGTTAGTTATACCACTATAGGGAATAAACTTTGAACCTGTATAAATATTATCAATAGCTCACGCTGGCAAATGTTTGATCTTGTTAATTCTATGCTAGAATACATTATTCATGCAAATCAACTATTGTCTATTTGACTGCCTTTCTTACAAGAGTTGCATTTATATATGTCCTTGTTATAATATAGTTATAGACTTTCCTCAACAAGCAGTTCATTCCATTTAAATCCAATCCATGAAGCAATGATTTGAAAAACACTTTTGAATGCCTCTGCGTTAAAAGCAGCTGACATGAATATTGATTCCATTAAATTGAATGACTGTTAGCAGAGAGGCATCAGCTTGGCACTGGAAATGAAATACCACAGTTGGGACTTTCACAATTATTTTCAGCCCTAATGTTGCATTGAAAATTTTCATCCTGACATTCTGATATGTGTATGAGCTCATTATTACTCATACTTCTCCCTTTGCAAGTCTAACATATCGTTCCTCATGTCAATCCTTGAAAATCAAAGAAAAGTTCCTAAAAGTCTCCTAAACTTTGATATCGCACTTTCTCGCTATCTTGCCTGCGGTCCCGCACCCAATGTTCAGCTATCTTGCGTACCTGAACGCACTTTATCTGTGTTAAAAGTGCGGATACCTGTAAGATAAAAAAGGCACAAGTATTTTCCAAAAATCTTAATAAAAGTGAATTCTAGAAGCTTCCATAAAATATCTTGCGGTGATAGAACCACTCTTATGAGGTGCATGTATCCCTTACCTTATGGAGCTAACCCCTTGATGTGAGGATCTTATCCCTTTGAAGGAGGATTCTATCCCTTCATAGTTGGAACAGAAAACCTCCTCTATTCTACTATAAAAAGAGGCATTGGGTAGCCTCAAACGGATTTTAAGCTTCAAAATATTGGAATTTAAGTGTTGTTGAGATTCAGACTCAATTAATTAAGACTTTTGTGAGGAAAGATTAGATACCTCTATTCATCTTGGTTGGAGGAGTGCAGAGCTTATCAAAGTAAAGGATATTCCTGCTTCGGACCCCGGAAAGTCCTGTGCAACATCAAGGCTTAGGTTGTAAGGATTTTCTTCTTTTGAAATTAATACAAATATTCTCATTTTTCTCAATAAGCTTTCAATGAATGGTTTATTTCATAGATTCCTTGATCAATATGATAAGCATGGTTTATGATGATTTCTATACAGGTGCTATGTAATATTTTGCTTGTTTTTTACTGCAGTTTTATGACGAAAACTCCTTCAAGCACGCGAGGGACAACAAAAACTTCAAAAAAGCACTGGAAAAATAGTAAGTCCTTAACACCTCAATAGAGCTTTTCATGGATCACATATGCTTAGAGAAAGATTAGTTTATTTGGCTGTTTTTTGCTAGATACTTTTAGTACTAGGGAGATCGGTCTTGTCCGCAAGACGGATTAATCCTTCAACAAATTGGCGACTCTGCTGGGGACATAACTTGTTGTTTTTGGTTCTCTTTTATTTTGATTTGAGGAAACGTTTTCCTAGTTTTTGATTGATAGACATCTACCTGGGTAGCTTAGGTTTTCTCTTTTTTTGAAAATTTTGAGGTCTTTTATATTTTTCTCTAATTTTTCCTGGGACCGCACTTTGCCTTCTTTTCACAGTGCGGGCAGTTTCGCATATTTGCTTTAGTAAACAGTGCGGTACCGCACCTGTTACTTCTGCAAGCCTGCGGACCCTATTAAAATTTTGAAAAACCTTTGGATTTCTTCCTTTAGTTTATCGTTATTTTGATTTAGAGTTTTTGGTTTCTGCCCAGATTGATGATTGTTTCTGTCAAAAACTTTCTGTGAATGAATCTTAGCAGTATGTTGTTTTGATGATTTTCTAGAAGTTTTGCGTGTTGGATTTTTTTTCGCTTGGTCTTTGTAGCGATTCGAAGCATTGAATTTTGGAAGTACCTAAGATTACATTGGTCTTTTGTCTTTTGCTGAATCTGGCCTGATTGTGAAATCATCCTTTATTAAGAAATATAGTTACCTGTTTCTTTGCTAATCTTCGACAGGAAACTTTGTTATTAGTTTTTGAATTTCATTTTTTATAAAAACATAATTGAGTGTTTTTGATCTGTTTGTTATTCTGAATGAATAGATCCTTAGTTTGCTGAATAAATAAGTAAAACATTCTTCAAAAAAAAATTTCTTACAGCTTTAATTCGATTAGATTATTAAAATTTGTAGATCTCAGAATTAGTTTGATAGTTTTGAGTATTTTTCATAGAATTTTGTAGATCTCTTTTGAAGAAAACTTGTTTTGTAGCTTCAAGTTTCTGAAAGTGAAAGGATTTTTCTTATGAGCTTTGATAGTTGGTTTCATTTGGAGTTATTGCTGAAAAGACAAAAATATTTTCTTTCAATTGCTCTTAATGTTTAAAGAAGGAATTGTTCATTAAAATAATTGCATTCTCCAACTTTTCCTTAATTAGAATTTCATTGAAAGGAAACGATCTGATTATCATTTTTAGGTGCAATTTTAGTGTTTTTGGAAGTCGAGTCTTCACACCATCAGAGTTTCATTTCCGCACCCATTGACTTAAGAAACAGCTCTTAAAAGTAATGCTTAATTAAAATTCATCTAAAAATCTTTTTATTTTCTAGGGCTCTTATCACCAACATAGCTTAGGCTAGTATCTTGGAGTAGGGAGTAATTAACTCTCCAAGGTAGTAAAACAAACAAGTAGACAAATCTTGCAGTAGGAAATAAACCCAATTGTAATTTGTATAATCTGGGAAGCTTCTCTTAAATAAGTCAATCACGAGATCATGTCTGAACCTTTGAGACAATCAATTCTGTTTCAT
Organism: Pinus albicaulis; assembly: GCA_034641835.2. Lineage (NCBI taxonomy): Eukaryota > Viridiplantae > Streptophyta > Pinopsida > Pinales > Pinaceae > Pinus > Pinus albicaulis. The sequence goes on from CM076582.1 coordinate 1,131,384,665, forward strand.
TGGGAAAGATAGAAGAATTTGCGTGTATTACAAACGGTAAACCTCGGATTAACCATTGTCGAGGAGCCTGGGGTCACTTGTCGGTAAACCTCGGATTAACCATGTTGAGGAACCTTCAAGGGGATTGAGCTTTGTTACTTTGCCCTTGCGCATGGGATCGGATCGTAGACTGTTCCCCCAGTTATATTTGTTACTATTTGTAACCTTAGTGTCTACAAACTTAAGATTATTTCCTAAGGTGACAGTGAAGGAAAGATCTCACTGTACCTGGAGCAGACGTCGACTAGACTCACTTGGACTCTCTGGGGGGTTCTCTTCATACGAGATGGTTTTGTGAGGAAACTTGTGCCAGTCTGTTTCATTAATCAGGTTGTCGGGGTAACTGTTCCAACCGCCCTTTCTGTATTAAATTTCTACTAAGTTGGATTTCATCACCAACTAGTGTTTTTAGTACGGGAAGTTATTGTTTGTGTGTGGTTTGAACTCCTAGATTTTTAAGCGTGTGATTCAACTGTTTGTTTTTTAGAGGCCTTAGGTGTTTTCATTGAAATTTTATTTGTTTGTGTGTGATTAATTAAATATTTAATCGTGGCGAAATTGCCAAGACAATCTCGGAGACTACAAGGGAAACCCCCTGAATATACACCAAGTCAGCTTGAAGGGCTTCGTGCTTTGGTATCGTCTAGTAGCGGTAGGATTAAATCAACAGAAGTTGGAAATTCATCCATAGTGGTTCATCTTGATTATCAAACACCCATAACATAACACATTCAAGAGCCGATTTCAGTTTCTGAAGTTACTGGTAGTATTTCGCCTACTAGCGAACTGGTTGACGAACCTGAAATCTCTGAACCTGAAACTGAACCTTCTGTTTTGGAAACGTCCTCAGGATTTATGTCACCAACTTCTAGCGATCCTGGTTCACCTAGGGTAAGAAATATTTTCACTGAAGATCTTCCATCTAGACTAATTTCTATTGAAGAACTTACTAATCCAGACGAAGAGTTATCTCTTCCCAATTCCCCTCAGTTGTTAAATCTTAGGGAACGTGAATCAATTTTCTACAGCCCTATTCGAACTACTGCTTGGTATTTATCCTTAACGAATTTTTTAGAGAATCCGGGTCTTGCTTTTTCTCCACCTCAAGTTCCATTTCATACAACACCCAGAGGTTATTATCCATCATCCATTATCGGGGGCAGCTCCTCAACCGATTGAAAGTGTCATATCATCTGGTTTAAGTGGAATTAAAACTGAAACGTCGAACACAGAGAAAATTTTTATGATGTCTGGTAATATTCCGAATCTGCAGCCTCAAGGAAGTTAGGTACCGCCTGGAGGGAAATCTCAAGGAAATCAGTTATCGCCTGGGGGGCAACCTCAAGGAAGTCAGTTACCGCCTGGGGGGCAACCTTCAGGAAGTCAGTTACCACCTGGGGGTCAACCTCAAGGTAGCTTTTTCCCAGGAAAAACTGTGGAATCATATTATTTTGGGGGACAACCCCAAGGACAGTACATACCTCAAGGATATCAACCTTCAGGACAGTAGCTCTCCATCCTAAGCGCTTCATTAATCCAAGTGGTATAGAGTGAAAAGGTTTAAGTATAGAGGTGAGTGGGTCAAAGGGTTAAGGTCCTAAGTATCTTAGGTCTATTCCTATTTCAATTCCTAGGGCAATATGTGCTAATTCCTCATGAGTACCCACACCCCAGGGTCAACCCCAAGCTCAATATGCTCCTCAGGGTCCTTATCAACCCTAGCTTCAGTACGCGCCTCAGGGTTATCAACCTTAAGGTCAGTACCCAATTCAAGGTTACCAACAGCCTTCTGGTCAGTCATCTCTTCAAGGAGCCGGAAATTTACCACTTACTTATCAACCCTACGTTCAACCAGGTTATGGTCCTTACATTCAACCTTCTGCGGGACAATACCTCGAAATGAATATGGTGTGGGATTCGTCCCAATATCAACAGCCTATGCAGCCTAATGTGCAGTTGCCTTTTCAACCTGAACCACCTTTGGTTTCTGGTCCAACCCAGCAACCTGTCCAGCCTACTATTCAAACTCCTGCACCTAGTTCTGTTCAGCAGTCTGCACCTAGTACACCTCAGAATCTGCCTCAAACTACTGTAACTCCTGCTACGTCTGTGTTGGAAATTTCTTGGTTCTCCTACACTTAACCAATCTTCGACGATTCTTAAGGCTTTTGATGGTCGAGGTTTCCACCCTTTCGGTATTTTGCAGGATTTACCCATAGGGTTCGAAGGTAAAACTGTAAATCTAGATGTGGAAGTGGTTGATGCCCCTCTAGATTACAACCTTCTTCTAGGTCGCAGTTGGTCTTATGCTATGACTGATGTTGTTTCTTCGGTCTTTCGACTCATAAAATTTCCATATCAAGGAAAGATCATTACAATATATTAGTTAACTTATTTCTCTTCCAACCCAGCCTCTACAGAAACAATCCAGCACGTTGGTAAAGCGGTTATCCATTATAAGGATGTTGGAGTAGGATTGGTTAAAGATTCTGGTTTACTAGGAACTTTTTCCTTTCCTCCTCCTAATGTATCGCCTATTGTTGCAACTATTCACATGATTTCGTCAGATACTATTATGTTTGATGATCCTTGGATCGTACCTTCTGACTCCGAGTTAGATTCAATTGATGGCATGATGCCTTTGAGTCCATTTGAAATTGCATACCAGGTCGTACAGTCACTTTCTGACACCTCTTCAATTGGAATTGATCTAATGAATGGGATCCATGAGGAATCACTTTCTATATCCAGTTCAGCCACAACGACATTTCCGGATGTTGCTCATATTGATGAGCAGATTCGTGAATTTTTGTCTGTTGATGATTTACCATGGGAAGATCTGCATCACTGATCTTCGTTTTTACTTGAACCAGATCATTTTGAAGATGATTTCGCTTCAATTTTTACTGCTGAATATGTCAAAGAACCCCAGAATCCCTTGCAAAATCCCGATTCTGAGTTAAATTTGGAAAATATTTCTCGAACGGTTCCAATTGACATTTCAGTAAAACCAGGAATAATTGAAAACATTCATATAGGTGCTTGTTGTACTGAAGATAAAATTAAAGCTTATAAAGCCCCATTTCAAGAATTTCGTGATGTGTTTGCCTGGTCTTATGAAGAAATGTCGGGAATTGATCCGTCAATCATCATACATGAAATCAAGACTTACCCGGATGCCAAACCTGTTCGTCAGCGTTTACGTCAAATACATCCTAGAAAAGCTGCTGCTATCAAAGCAGAAGTTGAAAAACTACTTCGTGTAGGTTTCATTTATCCAATTCCCTTAACCGATTGGGTATCAAATATTGTTCCTGTGACTAAAAAATAAGGAACGATACGAGTATGCATCGATTATAGGGATATTAATCGAGCTTGTCCCAAAGACAATTATCCAACTCCCTATATCGATCAGATAATCGATGATTGTGCCAGTAGCGAAATGTTTTCCTTTATGGATGGCCTTTCCAGGTATAATCAATAAACATACTCCCTGCTGATCAGCGAAAAACAACTTTTATTTGTCCGTGGGGGACATTTGCTTATCGCAAATTACCCTTTGGTTTGAAGAACACTGGAGCAACTTTTCAAAGGGCAATGTCTTACGCGTTTCATGACATTAAGCACATTGTGCAGCCGTATCTCGATGATTTACCTGCTCATTCATCACGCAGGGCCGACCATCTCACACACTTACGAGCTATCTTTATGAGGTGTCGGCATTATAAAATTAGGCTGAATCCACATAAATGTGTTTTTTGTGTAGAATCGGGTCGTTTACTGGGATTTGTCGTTTCGAAATCAGGCATTCACATTGATTTGTCGAAAGTCGAAGCTATTGTTAAATTAACTCCTCCTTCGACTTTACGCCAACTCCAAAGTTTGCAGGGGAAAGCAAACTTTTTACATTGGTTCATTCCTAACTATGCCGAGCTTACAAAGGGTTTTACCCAGTTGCTGAAACAAAACATTCCATTCTTTTGGGACGAGATCGCTGATCAATCTTTCGATGCACTTAAACACGCGTTGACCCATGCACCGTTATTGCATCCTCCCAACTACAACCAGGATTACATTTTGTACCTCGCTGCTTCTCATTCCACCATTGGGATGGTGTTAGTTCAGGAAGATGAACCTCACACTGAACATGTGATTTACTACCTTAGTCGGAATCTGCATCCGACCAAGATCAAATACAAACATGTGGAGAAATTGGCCTTGGCAGTTGTCCAAACTGTCCAAAGATTTAGGCACTACATCTTGTTACGTAAAACCATGGTAATTTCTGATTGCAACCCTATGATGTATATTTTGACCAAATAATTTCTAGGGGGAAGCTATTCCAAATGGATAGTCATCCTGCAGGAATTTGACTTGGAGTTTGAAAAATCCAAGGCAAAGAAATCTTTGGTATTTGCGGAACTGATGTGTGATTTTCCCTCTACTGATACTGAAACTGTCGCAGAAGAGCCCATTGCGGACAAATCTCTGTTTCTTATCAGTACTCTAGATCCATGGTATGGAGATATTATTGTTTATCTCAAAACCCAATCTTTTCGGCCTAAAATCTCACAATCTCAGCGACGGAAAATACGCTTCCAATCCCAACAGTATAATATTATTGGTGAAACACTCTATCATCGTGGAGCGGATTTTATTTTTAGACGTTGTCTTGTTCATGAAGAAGCTGAAAAGGTGTTAAATGATTGCCATTCTGGAGCATGTGGCGGTCATATGTCTGGGTATGCCACAGCCCAAAAGATATTGCGCGCTGGTTATTTCTGGCCATCATTATTCAAAGATTGCATGTATGCAGTCCGGAAATGCCACAATTATCAACTTTTTTATCGTAATATGCGCGCGCCACCCGCTCCTCTTCATCCCATAATTGCTGTTGGTCCTTTCGCGAAATGGGGTATCGATTTTATTACATGTAACCCTCACTTGGCCGGGGGGCATGCATATATTATCTTAGCAGTAGATTATTTTACTAAGTGGGCTGAGGCGATGCCTACATTTTCGGCTGATGGCAAGACTGCTACAACTTTCGTATTTAATCACATAATTGCTAGGTTCGGTGTTCCTCGAGCCATTATTACAGATCATGGAAGTCATTTTCGCAATGTCATGATGACTAAACTGACATATCAACTTGGCCTGCGTCACGATAGTTCCACTCCATATTATCCACAAGCCAATGGTCTGGTTGAAGCCATAAATAAAGTTTTAGTCACCATGATTGGACGAATTATTGGTATTCACAAAACGAATTGGCATTCCATGTTATTTTCAGCACTTTGGGCATATCGAACCTCAGTAAAAACATCAACTAGTTTCACTCCCTTTCAACTCGTTTACGGTTTGGAAGCTGTGTTTCCGATTGAATGCAAAATTCCGTCACTGAAATTAGCCATAGAATTACTCTCAGCTACGTCTGAGGAGGAGAAACGTTTCCTGTACTTAGCTCAGCTGGATGAGAATCGACGAAATTTCGTAATAGCAAACGAGGCTCATGTTAAACGAATAAAAGCTCAGTATGATAGAAGTGTTACCCCTCGAAATTTTTCAGAAGGAGACCTAGTAATAGTTTATGATCAAGCCAACGATAAGCTAGGAGCTGGGAAATTTGTGCCCATGTGGCATGGCCCTTTCATTGTCAAGCGAAAGCTAGCTAAAGGGGCCTATGAGCTGATAGATTTTGAAGGTGTCCCTTTAGATAAACCCAGAAATGGACTTTATCTAAAGAGATACTATGCTTAACTTGGTATGGATATTTTTTATTAGATTAGATTTCTTTACTGCTTGTGTGTTTTAGATTAGAAAAGCGTGCTTAGTTTAGAAGTGTGTTTTTATCACTATTCCTGCTTATCTGAGTTTTACTCTTGATATTGCAGATGTCGACGTCTCTTCAAACCTACATTGGTTTTGCTGATGGTGCTTGTCGTAGTACATGGAACATTTCTTCCACAGCTTGGGTTATTTATTCACCCTCTGATGAGTTAGTATCCATGCATGGGGTAAGCCTTGGTGAAACAACGAATAACATTGCCGAGTATAGTGCAGTGATTGAGTTATTATCTGAATCCATATCGTTTGGAATTCGGAGTTTCATTCTTAGGTTGGATTCTGAACTTGTTGTATTACAATTGAACCGAGTTTATGCCATTAGAAATCCAGTGTTATTACGATTATTTTTAAGAGTTCGTCTCTTGGAACGTGAATTCAATTACATTGAATATCAACATATTTCAAGACATTTAAATACGTTAGCAGACGCAGTTGCTTCTAGTATGATAAATCGACATTTGCAATGATCAAAGCAGTAAAACAAACAACATCCATAATATGTATACAGATAGCCGGTAAATAGTGATATATCATAGTATAGAAGGTTTTCAAAAAATATACATCATCTTTGATCATAGGTTGGAAACACCTTATGATCGGCAAAATGGTAACACAAAAAGTCAAAAATATGAGTCTACAACACGATCATCCCATCATTAATGGTGATCACGATAAGAAACCACTACTCAAGCCACCCTACACAGGAAACTCCTAAAAGGTCTTGGAACACCAATCACGTATCTCTACAATCTGAGTGGGATCTCATCTATGTACGTCTCTGGAATATCTAGAGTCAGACGCTCTAGATGATGCTCTAAATCAGACAAAATTTCCGCTGATTGGCCTACTGGGGCTGGTGCAGCTGCAACTAGTTGTCTTCTTTCATAAGGCTGGAGATGGGCCGGTCGCCATGGACCCACATCTGCATTCATAAAAAAAAATTGGTTATTAATTGACAAGACGATCAAAAAATAAAAAATTAGAATTTAGAATTCGTTGAAAATGTTTTTACTTGATTCATCCCACTGTTCCCCTGCTGGGAGAGTCATCTCCCGATCACCGCGGAAGTCTATCCTGGCATACGGAAAGTCCTCGATGACAAAAATTTGGCAGTCCAGCCAACGAAAATATGAAGGAGGAAATCGAACAATCTCAGCGGCCTCAATACCGTGATAGGCCATCAATGCAACCCAACGAACCATCCTAGGTTCTCGGGGTCGACCAACATCAACAAGAATATTTTGTGGAGCTAGCATGGGTACCCTCTCTAGAGAAAAAGTGACCACGATGGATCCATATCCAAATTTATTTAGTTTGCCATTTTTTTCTCTAGTCAGTTGGCCTTTTACATTGGCCAACACAGCTTCGCACCAGTTGAAAATGGTGCCTCGGAAACAATCTATAGAAATACACATCTGGAAACCGGTAGCCATATGCAGTGCGACACTCCCACACAGTCTGGTAAGAGTAAATGCAATCACTTTCAGCTCGGGACGAATGATAGTTTTTATATCAATCAGTTTGTCCCTAGGGTCTGCTTCATCATTACAGAACTCTTGTTGAAGACTAGCGACAGTTTGGCCACCTGGCCTAGTCCCAAACAAGGAAATTTGTTCGCCCCTCTTGGACAAACCAGTCAGAAAATAAATATCCTCTAGCTCAATTTCGAGCCGGTGGCCGCCAATAATGAAACACTGGTCCTGCACATTCCACCTGTTTACCAGCCGTGTCAGGAGGTCTATCTATGCCCTCATGCCCTGAATGGCCCAAAATTTATAAAAACCTCATGCTCTTAAAACCTGCATCGCAGCGTCATCTGAATCCTCATGCTCACGTTCTCTCCAAATCAACATCTTGATAATCCTACAATGCATAAAAAGATAAGTTAGAACAATCTAATTTGAAAAATTTTGGGCGGCAAATGGAAAATTTGATTTTGAAATTCAATTGCGCGGTGACCGCACTTTTTCTTCGTACACAGTGTGTAGGAACACACACGTTCTGTGAGTAAAGTGCGGACCCACGACTTTTTTCTATACAGAAAAAGGTCGGGGTACGCAGGTCCTGTGTGTTGTGCCTATGGACCCCGCAGGCGGTTTCTTGAACATATTTTTCCCTTAAAAAATGAAAACTAAAGCCTAAAAAGAATTGTAAATGGATGAAAAGAAAGATTAAGAGGTCTTGGATTACCTGGGACTGACGGTTCTCGATTTCGTCGGATGGATCTTCCGGAATCTTCACAGGAACTTTTTACCCAAAAGCTTCTACTTTTCACTCTGAACTTGAATGGTAAAAATGAAGTTGAAAAAGTCCTTTTTATAAGTTTTTTCGAATAGATGAATTTTTAATTTATTTATTTTTCACTTTAAAAAGGGTATTTTGAAAGAATTTTTACTTATTTTAAACAATTATGTGTAATGTTTCAAGTTTTTGTGCAGAAATTGGATTTATTAGGAGAATTGACCATTTTTCAACAAAGAGCATACTTTTATCACTTTTTCGGACTCTTTCAAAATTTTACGAAAAAGCGAAACATTGGAGTTCTCTTTTAAGCCCTTTTCAGACTCTCTAAATATGAAAAGATTGCCGAGTACTTGATTATTCGAACTCGTTAAAGTAAATGAATGATCGTCCCTTCAGTATAAGTTTACCCCTTTTACGGATTGAAATGGACTATTTACGAAAAAGGTATACGTTGACTAATTACGGTCAATAGAGTTCTCTCCCGCATTATTTTATCCTTTTTCGAGCTCGAGAGACTAAATTTACGAAAAAGTACACCCATGGAGTTTTCTTAAGTTTTTTCTTCTGACTCCCTAAAATTGAAAAACACCGAGTTTCTCCTATACTGGACTCGTTAAAATTTAACAGTAAAGGACCTGTTTAATTTTCAACAGGAATGAACCACTCCTTCTTAGGGTTTGAATCTTAAACTAAGTTGGACTCATCTGAAGGATGAGCTTATAAACAAGCAAATGTTATCCTCCTCAAGCTTGTCAAAAATAAAGAGGTACTTGCCAGAAATGGTGGGGGAAAAGAGAGAAAAATGACTTGTTTGTGGTACTTTTATTTTTCGGAAATCTAGTTCACCACTCTTGAACACGACACTTTCAATCACCTGGGTTGGGAAATCCTTTTCCTAACAGTTAATCGAACCTCATTTGAAAGTCTTCATCTAGTTTCTAGGTATTAGCTTTGGGTCAACTACTACCAAGCCATCTTCAGTGTCGTTATGTGTTCAAGAGGACAGTTCAAATAAACCATTCATCTGCAAAATATTTGTCATCCATTTACGACCATCCCTGAGTCAGTCCTTGCCGATATATTTTCAAAACTTGATCTATGATTTCGTGTTGTGGGCTTGCCTATGACAGATCACTTTCTATCAACGACAGCTCGTTATCTAGGAAGTTGATCCAGAAATCGTCAGTACCTTGAAATCTGCATGCCTCAATGGCAAGTTTCTCGCCTTGGATGACAGGTTGCATCATTAACCTTCAATCGAATGATTCCGTGACATGTTCGACTTCATCTCATTCATTCACATTTCATGGATTGTACTGGGTACTTTGAGAGCCATTGACATTACTAGTGGTTACTCTCACACTTGTTAACAGTTTACATCATTGACTAGTAATCAAGTGGTTTCTACCATGTTTGACTTCAACACATTTATTCACATGGATAGAATCGTACTAGTTTGAGATGCGGAAATCAAGACCCTGGATCTAGTTTCTACCATCCAGGCTGCGACGAATTTTGTTATCATTTATACAGTAGACTATTTACAAACAGATGGATGCGTCCATACTGTGTCTACATGTGTCTATACTGTGATGTACTCAAAATCATTCATGTATCAGAACAGTTTGAATTAGTCTCTAGTTAGTTTTGATCTGAGTATGGGAATGCCTACCTCAGCGATGATATATATATAATTTTGCATTGAATGTTTTTACAGGTTCCGACTGGGGTGACCACAGGATGATCCTTGAAATGATAAAGTACTGCACTCTTCATATATGACAGACTTCAACATCATCTATTCCAGAATTTGCACTTTAGGGGGCAATCTGTTACACTGAAAATTGTCATCCTAACATTCTGCTATGTGTATGAGCTCATTATTACTCATACTTCTCCCTTTGCAAGTCTAACATATCAGTTCCTCATGTCAAGCCTTGAAAATCAGAGAAAAGTTTCTAAAAGTCTCCTAAACTTTGATATCACACTTTCTCGCTATCTTGCCTACATTCCTGCACCCAATGTTCAGCTATCATGCATACCTAAATGCACTTTATCTGTTTTAAAAGTGCGGATCCCTGTAAGATCAAAAAGGCGCAAGTAATTTCCAAAATCTCAATAAAAGTGAATTCTAGAAGCTTCCAGAAAATATCTTGCGGTGATAGAACTGCTCTTATGAGGTGCATGTATCGCTTACCTTATGGAGCTAACCCCTTGATGTGAGGAGCTTATCCCTTTGAAGGAGGATTCTATCCCTTCATAGTTGGAACAAAAAACCTCCTCTATTCTACTATAAAAAGAGGCATTGGGTAGCCTCAAAGGGAGTTGAAGCTTTAGAATATTTGAAGTTAAGTGCTGTTGAGATTCAGACTCAGTTAATTAAGAATTTTGTGAGGAAATATTACATACCTCTATTCGTCTTGGTTGGAGGAGTGCAGAGCTTATCAAAGTAAAGGAGATTCCTGCTTCGGACCCCGGAAAGTCCTGTGCAACATCAAGGCTCAAGTTGTAAGGATTTTCTTCTTTTGAAATTAATACAAATATACTCATTTTTCTCAATAAGCTTTCAATCAATGGTTTATTTCATAGATTCCTTGATCACTATGATAAGCATGGTTTATGATGATTTCTATACAGGTGCTATGTAATTATTTTGCTTGTTTGTGACTACGGGTTTACGAGGAAAACTCCTTCAAGTGCGCGAGGGACAACAACGACTTCAAACAAGCACTGGACAAACGGTAAGTCCTTAACACCTCAATAGAGCTTTTCATGGATCATATATGCTTAGAGAAAGATTCGTTTATTTGGCTGTTTGTTGCTAGATACTTTTAGTACTAGGGAGATCGGTCTTGTCCACAAGATGGATTAATCCTCCAACACCTAATAAATCATAGTAGGTATCAAACAGAGAAAACCCACCTACAGATTTCGGGTTACCAGTCCCTGCCCTAAAACCATCCCTCACTATAGTATAAGAAGACTCGTCCATACGAGCCATAGAGGTTCTAGAATCGATAATAACTCTGCCATTTCCAGTAGCATCCACCCTGAACACAGAGGCAAGGATGGAGGTAAGACTTATCAAGCGGGGTGTAAAAATTGTAGATTTGGGTACTACAGTTGCACAAAAAATTAGGGAACTAGAGGTTCCAGACATGCTCCTGTTGACTAAACAGTAAAAACTTGTTTACTGAACTATGCCCCTATCTGAGATGGAAACGAGAGTATCCCTCAGCCCAGACCCAGAAGCCCTGCAGCTCCAACAAAAATCCCTTTGTTGTCATGGCCACAGCCTTGAGCCATTCTTCTAATCGCTTTCTTTTTCTTTTATGAAGGGGACTTACAATAAGATATAGTAATTAAACTTGATATAGAATACACTTCCACCCGACTATTTAACTAGCAATTGCACCAAGAGTCGCAAAGGAATGTTGGAAGGTGAAGTGGTGACTATGGAAGGGAAGTGTCTTGATGTATAAAAAGACACTATTCATAATCTGTCTGCATAATAAAATGAATAAGGATTTACAAGATAAGGAACTACAATTCAAAAAAAAAAAATTGTACTAAAATAGAAGAGAATGAGATTAATAAGTTCACACAATATCACTTTATGAATACAGGATCCACAAGTTCATGTTGCAAAGTGAATTAAAAATGGATCCAGAACTAACCTATTCATAAACCAAAAGTATGAAAGCAGTGTAATAGATATTTCTTGACACAATTTGAGAAATATTAGCACACATAACACAAAATTGTATCTTCCAAAACATATTCAAACCCATTAAGTAACAAAATCAATGGGAAAAACTATCATTGAGCTCAAATCCATGAATGCATGAACATAAAATAAAGGTGTATGCAAACCAAAAAGGATTAAAGGATACAAAACAAAGTGCTTATTAATTTAAACATTCTAACACAACAAATACATTCATCTGTCACAAATAACATTCAAAGTCGGCTACCATTCCCCATATAACATTTTTGAAAATAACCTCCTCAGCAATAACATTAAACAGACCACTGGAGAGTTGTCTAGAATAGTACATAAGAAGATAGTAACATATGATTTCTCCTGGACATGGCATTTCCCAACTTCCTGAAATCCTTAAACTGTCACTTTTAAATCACAAGCCCATACACAGTACATAGTTATGTTCAATAATGCCAACTTTTCAATGATTATGTATCATTTATAGAATATCTTGTGCTGGTTTATTCAATCCATGGACGGTATTGTATCACAAATGACATGGTAATCAACATATATTCCACAAACTTCATGCAACTGCAAACTCCTCATAATGCTTGCAGATACAGAGCCTGTAATGGTTATTCATTAAAATTCTGTTTGCACTTGCAGTGTTCTAATATCAAATGATAAATATAATTTCATCAGTGATGACAATGGATAGAAGGGCTTAGAAAAGCTCAAAAAAATCATTGCTTTGTCTGATCACAAGCCTCAACCACTCAAACCTTGCATCTAACATCATATTTTTCCAAAATCCACCTCCAATGCATCTGGCTTCTTGAAAAATGTGTAAGTGTTTTTTCAGGAGATGATTGAAAGCTTCTGAGATGTTTGGTGAGGAAATCTTATATGTGTATTTGTGCAAATGCACCATTTTTCTATTTCCTAAAATTTTTAAAGTGCCATTTTGAAATGCATTCATAACATTTCGCAAATGCATACAAAATACAGAGTTATGTTCATTAATATCAATATTTCAGCAATTTTAAATCATTTATATAATTACTTGTGCGGCTTTATTCAATTCTCATACAGTCTTGTATCACAATTGACATGTTACCACATATGTTCCTCGACTATGTCCTGTATGTGCAGTCTCAGGTGTCCATGTGACTTTATCCATTAATTGCTAGAGATGTTTATCGAGTCAGAACCTAAAAAGGTACTTTAGTTGAATTTGTAAGTACGTATGTTCATCACAATTATTATGATGTATTTCATAATCCATCTTTTACACTCGTGGTATTGGTATTAGTCAACCATCTGAGAGATTCGCTAAATCTATAGGAAAAATATTGAAATTCTCCATTGTAGCTGCTTACTGGTACCGTGTTGATACAAAGCAAGGTTGTGAATAGATTTGAGATGAGCCGTTTATTTATTTACACTTTCTTACATCTGTAGATGCTTCTATTTTTAGGAAAGCACAAGGTGTGGATTCTGCACTAGGACAACAATCCTCGTTCTCTCGTAGTCACTACTATACACTTAGTTCTTAATCTATATTGTTAACTGTAAATGTTTATTGTCCCTGCTTGACTTTAAAGTGATACATGTATATGATTCTGAAGCATATTTTGTATTAATGTTAAGCTAGATTTAGTTTCCCTGGAGGCTGGGACTAAAAATTTAGGTAGAAGGTGGGCCTATTTGGCCAAACACTCATAAAACAATATTATTGTGAAATTTTGTTCCCTTGTAAGGAAATACAAATTCATCATATCTATTTTCTTTTCCACATGAACAATTAACAGGAGAAAGCATCATAATGGTTTCGTTAACATGCAATGATTACCACCACAAGCTATCCAAATCCACTGTAGTTGGCTAACAAAGGACCAGCTTCATTGGTTAGCTGAGATGATGATAGGCTGCCCACTGACATTGATTTCATATCGCTAAGTTTAAAGTTATAACACTAAAGAAACTAGTGTTCTCCCCCATTGAGGGCAACTGACCTTTGCCATTCTCCTCTGCACTCCAAGATCAGTCAACAATGCACAATTAGCCTTTTTTCCATTCTCCTCTGCACTCCAAGATCAGTCAATTTTGTTGACTGATGCACAATTAGCCCTTCTTTTGTCTTATTCATAATAGGCTACAAAAGCAAAGATGTCAATTACGTTCTACTTTTCAATATATTCTTGATGCCAAATTGGCTCCTTGTTATCCTGGAGGACAGGAATCCACTGTCGATCTTGACGAGTGTCCCATTTGTTTTATTTACTATCGAAGCCTTAATAGGTCAAGATGTTGCCTCAAAGGCATTTGTATAGAATGTTTTTTGCAGACGAAGCCCCCAAATTGTAATCACCCCTACACAATGTCCATTTTGCAAAATGTCAAACTATGTTGTGGAGTATAGAGGTGCTAAAACACAAGAGGAGAAAGGCATTGAAAAAGCTGAAGAGAAAAAATTGGTTGAAGCAAAAATAAGGATGCAACAACAAGAGCTTCAAGCCAAGGAGTAGAGAATGCATAGAAGACAAGAGACTATGCATGCTGGACTGACACTACCTTCTGAAGAAGTTGACAGACAGGATCTTCCTATTTGCAATGCAATATCAGATACTAATGGGGTCAATGCCACTCATGGTTCCTCGTCAGATCTAAATGGGATTCATTCAACTCATGGTTCATCTGGGGTTGCTGATACAAGGTCCAAACCTTTTCCTGGTCGATACAATAGGGACGATGAATTTGACTTGGACCTAGAGGACATAATGGTTATGGAAGCTATTTAACTCTCTATCTAGGAGCATGTTGCACATAAAATCTCGGGACCCTCTTCTTTTTCCTTGGAAAACATTCTTTCGTCTAGACCTGGTCAAACATCTAGGTTGAGGGATAGTTCTGAGTCTACTATGTCACGTCCAACATCAACTGATTCAAGAGAGGTTGTGCCAAGTAGCTCTGTGACAGGGGGCCTTTCTTGTGCAATTGCAACATTAGCTGAAAGAAAAGTACTAAATAGTGATTAAAAATCTGCAAGGCAAAGCTCTAAAAATCATCAAAGTTGCAGAGACCTTGTTGGAAGTGGTGGAATAGAGGGACATGAGGTTATATATCATAACCCAAATAGTGAGCAAGAATTATCAGTGTCTGATATACAGGAAAGAGGGCATGGAAACCGAGAGACAAAAGAGCAACAACAACAGTTATGCATAGAAGAGGATAAAAATAGTGTGGATATAGGAGGTGGTGATAGAGCTGAGGCCCATGCACCAGAGAGTTGGATATAGGTTTCACCTGAAAGCGGACGTGTGTTTTCTCCATGTATAATACAAGGAATTCAAGGCTCAATGTCTGATTGGGTACTTGATCATATTTCTAAAGTAGTTGAAGTTGGGACTAGTTTTTCAAGTAGTGTACCCTCAGCTTCAAACTTACCTTGGGAAGCACCTGAAGTTCCTTACCATACTGAAAATTATGCTGATCCACCTTCCTTTAATGCATAGCCTTATGGGGTCCCCGAGAGTTTTGAAGAACAAATGATGCTAGCATTGGCCATTTCACTTGCTGAGGACCAAGCACACTTATGAATTTATGGAATCCTCTGTTATACGTACAAAACACATTTTGTGATTAGAAGCAGATGTCTTTCTATTACTTTCAACCTTCCCACCATGTTAGCATCATGTACGTGTCTGGAAAATACTTACTTGTCATTGACAGGACAGCTTGTTAGGGTGTCTTGTCAATGACCAGCCAGTTAGAAATTGTTTTTTGAGTTAGGGTTATCCATGCATTCTGAAGGTTTTTGTTTAAAGGTCACAATTATGAAATCAATTATATGATCAAGGAACTAGACTGGAAGATAAACTGTATTAATGGTGCAACTAGACAAAGTGAATGTTCTGTGTGGCTTATTATGTATGGAGTCTATGCTGCAGACACCTATGCATGAAAATTTTACATGGTTGTTCTCGACCTGATCTGTCATTGGTCTTTAACAACTGAAATGGAAAATTGGATATAATCTTATTTGCATATTGTTATGGTCTAGATGTTGTATATGGGGTCTGGTTCTAAATTTTTTATTATTATGGATGAAATCATGAATAGATTATCGATCAGAAGTTGGAAGCTTACATATTCAAGCAAGTGTTTCTTTTTTCTTTTTTCATAAAAACAGTTTTCAACAAATTGATATTTTTCTTCCTCTCCTTGTTTATCATATATTCACTCAGTTAATTTTCTAGAATGGGCTTGATGCCTCTTACTTCCAGGTATTTATGAAGGGCCTTCTGTAAACTCTCATCCAAATCGCTACAACCCAATAAACATAAGATCCAATCCAATAAATAAGATCCAATCTATAAACCGAACCTGTACATATTTAAAACCCCAAAAAGCATAAAATTCCAAAGCTCTAAACCCCAGAAGCCTGAAAATTCAAACCCCTCAAGCTCTATAGGATCCCAAAAAACATGAAAATCCAAACCACTAAACCCGGAGATATTTGATAGCCTGCCCCTAAAGACCCTTTAACTCTGAGAAGACTAGAATGACAGAAAAAAAATTAAAAACAGAAAGAGAGATAAGGCATCATGATACTCACTTGAAGTAAGGTCCATCGTCCGGAATTCGATCTCCTTCATCTGCTGTATTTTTCTGTGGGTTTTTAAAGGCCATTGCATCAATTGAAACCTCTTTGGTATACCCAGTGCAAATAAACTCGAGGAAAGGACCTTCTCCTCTAGAAATAGTGATTGTTAGCTAAACATGGGGTTCAACAGAAACGATATCACTGTCACTATCTTCTTCCTCCTCCTCCTCGTCACCCACATTCCCTGGCATAACTTCAACTTTTATATCCTCGTTACCATGTTTCTTCCACAAAATAACTGCCTGATTTCCCAGCATATCTTTGATATCCCAGGGAATGGTGCCCGGGGGTTTAGGATCCTGTAAACACATTCAATACAAATGAATCATGACCATATGCAACTCTTCAGAGCAAGATCATAAGCTCTTAGGTATTTTTCTTTTACTTTACCTTGGTGGGAGGTTCTGATTCAAGCGCACAATGAATCTCATCTTCGAGCATTTCCACTAGGTTTTCGTTCGATTTCGTATAGACTACAACTGAAGTAGTCACCCGGCTGGAAACCCATGGTGTTCCCTTGATTTTTTCTTTTCTGAAACAACTTTGAAATGCAGACGCAGTGGCCGAAACGATGAACCTCTGATGCTTTAAGCCTATGAAAGCCTTTGGTGCTACAGAGAAGGCTACCCTATAGGAAAAGCAGGTGATGCGAGAGTCATGGGAAGTTACGAATCTGGTTCTCTTGATGCCACCATTATAAACCTGAAACCATGCTCTATGCCACAGTCAAAATAGCTGAAGTAAATCCTGGAAACCCTACTCTGTGCCACAGGAAAAACAATGGAAATCCAACCTGGAAAACCTACTCTAAGCCACAGGCAAAACAGTCGAAATCCTGGTTGAACGATACCTGGAACAATGAGTATTATTCACTGGTAGTCTCTGGGGCAAGACTAACGAATTTGGGGATCGATAGATGGGTCAAGCAGAGGTGGTCCTATTGTTGGGAGGTGAAAAAATCTTATTATCACCTTAAAAGAAAAATAAAATAACCCAACCCAAACATAACGTTAATATACAAACATCTTTCATCTTGTGATAATTCAAGCTTTATTTTTTTTAATTAATAATTAATATCATTGTATAGTTGTTGCTTGTTCAATAATGTCAAACATCAAATGTGATAATAATCTAATATTATCGAATATCAACATCAAATGTAATAATAATCAAATATCAGCATTGGATATAAATTATTCAAGAGTCCTCTTGAGATATTTTATACATTGTCTTTGTCATATTCACTTGCATGAGGGATAGTAAATTCTTGTAGCTTTTGGCTATTAAAAGAATAATATTGTCATTAATTGTCACTATGGATCTATAGGGAAGGTCAAGTGGAATTTATATTGGACTCGTATGTTTTTGTTATTGTTTGGAATGAATTTTGTTAGCATTTTTTTCTGAACAAGACTAATTCTATTAAGAGAAAACATATAGTACAATTAGAGCTTGCATGCAAGCGATGCTGAGAAGCAGGGGAGCCAGAGCTGAAAGGATAACAACCCTGCTCTTGAATAACAGCCAAGGAATGAACAAAAAGATAACAAGGAGAGTAGAAAAACGAGAGCTGGACAAAGGTATCTACCCAGTGTGGTTGGATACTGCCAAACAACATTTTTTCCCCTTTTTCTTGCTTACTTTGACCCAGCCATTGGAACTTGGCTGGGTCGTGACTAGTTGTAGACTATTCTGCATTGAGGGCAGAATATCCTTATCAGAGTCGGAGGAAGAAGATACATGAGAGAGTTTCTGAGAGATCAGAGGGGCAGAGGGATCTGTAGGATTGGCTGAGGGTGCGTCCATCGAAATCCCAACATTCTCCCCATCTGCTTCAATTTTCTCCTCATTCGAGCGGGAGGAGTTTGTGTCACCCATGGGGGGGGGGGGGAGGAACACATGGATTCCAACTCTTGGATTTTGGTTTGCTATTGAGATTCTTATTTTTGTCTTGGAACTGAGTGCAAGTATTTTGGAGATGCCTCGTTTGATGACAATGGCGACATCGGAAGGCCGTATTCTCATAGTCCAAGGTTTGTGTCCAATGGAAGTCCCCAATTTTGAGGTTGATCTGATCCAGAAATCCTTTGCTAATGTCTACTTCTGCGCACAATCTGCCGTAGGTGTAGAGTCTTTTCTCCCTTCTTGAGGTATCTGTGGCGAGATAGCGGCCTAAGGTATCTCCTATGGCTAAGAAAATAGAGAAATGTCATAGATGCATCGGAAGATTCGGGAGCCTGACCCAAATGGGAAGTTTGGTGATGAAAGTTGTATAAGGGTCGAAATATGGAAACCATGGGGTGAGGAAAATCCTAGGAGAGCCCCAGAACCAAGGGCCTCCTGTTAAGGCTTTCTGGTAATCTTCATTTAAATCAAAAGCCACAATGAATAAGCCTTTCGAACATAAGTAGATCTTTCTTTTATTAGTCCAGTTGGAGTGGATCCATTGGTATAGATCTGTTGTACGAGGCCATAGGCCATTAAATATGCATATGATTGTGGTTTCAATAAATTTCTGGTAATGATCAGCAAGCGCAGGATGAGATAATTCAATAGAGGGAATTTCCTCCAATTTATCCACTAGAAATGGCTTGGGAGCCATAGTTGGTTGAGCAGCTTTCGAAGAGGACTGTGGATGGACTTCATCTTTATGGACTGCATATTTGTAAGAGAATGTAAGAGCAGAGGAGGTCTGCCCCAAGGACCCTCCTCTTATATGCAGGGTTAATACAATAGAAGCATCTCTTTGAATACAGTAAAAGGAGAGGGGAAAAGGGTCCTCTAGCTGTTTACCTTTATACAGCAATATCTGATAAGAGGAAGGAATCCCCAACTGAAGTTCGAGTTTTCTCGAAAGATCCTGTATGAGATCTGTTGCACGCACCCACTGTACCAACGTTTTTCCAGAGAGGAGAGTGATTTGGATATGAAATGCTGGTGCTCCTTCTGGCAGATCTGACTGGCCCAAGAAGAAAATCTGCTTCTTGCATGCGGAAGAGGTGGAGTCTAAGGGCACACCTACTTGGATCTCATATTTCTTGTATACATGGCTTTCTAAAGCATCCTCTATCCAGCTACCAATCGCCACATTTCTGTGGAGAATTTTTTTTTCTTGGGCAGTCTCTGATGCGGCCGAGTCACCAGTGAAAAACCCTCATTCCTTGTCCTCAACAGTGTTATCAGCTACCCAGAGAGGTGGATAATAACCCCAAAACTGAGCCTCAACTGAAACCCTTATGACTACGGTAAGAGCGGTGGTTGCAGAACTGTCCGAAGCCTTTACAAGAATTGCATCAACACCGACAGTGTCTGATTATGTGCAGGCGGGATTAACCCCTGATCTTGCGACCTGAGCCGAATATGCTGCCGAATGGATGATTCGATGTTGCGTACTATTCATTTTCTGAAAAGAAAGACCCCAGGGGTCTACGGCGTGGAATCTCGCAGAGCCTACTTGCTCTGCCATGGTGTCGGCGGCTACATAGCCCAACCGAGGAACCAATGGCGTTGGCAGAAGACATAACGATTAGTTTTTTTTTTTTTTTTTAGCATTATTGATATATAACAAAATTATTATTTCGTATGATAAAATTTATGCATAAATATATTATAAGTAGGAAAAATTATAAATTTTTATTATTTGAGCTTTTTTATTTCATACACGAAGTTTATGTATTTGTGTTTGATTTTGTAAATGGTGCAAAAGGAGTATACTAGATTTTTTAAATTAGATGAATCTAGTGACAACTGATGTTTATTGATTTGATCTTCTAAGTGATGGTGAGATGTTTCAAAATAAATATGTGATATTGTCTTATATTAGATGTATCTAGTGCTCCCCAAAAACAAAAAACAAAAATCATGACTTTCCAAGGAGTTTTCAAAAACCTCCACTAAATCCCTAAAAGAATTTTAGAGATGATTTTGACAAGACTTTCAAAAGCCTAAACTGCCCCTGAAGGTCTTTTTTGTAGTAGTTTTTTCACTATATGTGCATTACAAATAAGTTAATCAATATAAAATTGACATCAAATTGACATTCAAAAGATTGATGAGGGGAGAATAACGGAATTTCAAATTTAGGAGGGCACAAGTTTTAGAAATATATCACAACAAAGATCAACAATCAAGATAATCTACAAATTAGGGTTTTGAAAGGTACATAACTTAGCATTGGCATAACATTGATTAATATGTAAAATATAGTTGTACCCTATGTCTCCTATATAATATGGAAAATAAGGAAAAACCCTCGCCTAATGAAGCTATCATAACATAAGTGGAAAACATAGATGATCTTGATTTGTCACCCATGGCAGAGGCTTGGAATATAAGAAGAGAGATCTAGTGGAATGCCCATAATTTGGTTTTGTTGTAGTAGTTCAATAAAAAAGTCTCAAGAGAAAAAGATGTTTGGGTTGTTTACCATATAGAGTTAGAATATTGAGATTTTATTAGAGTTGAACTAGTTCTTTAAAATGAAGAGAAGAGGAGTAGTTCAAGAAATGAGCTTATAAAAGGTTGGTTAAGGAGAACCTGACATGGATAAATAATTTTGTGGTGGAAGAGGATTATGTGTCTTTTAGTTCTCCAACCATGGAAGTGTAAGCACTAATGCTTGGATGTGACCTATAACGGATTAAATCGTATTAATAACTAAGGGAATAAGGTGCCATGGAGGAAGCACATGCATTAAAGAGTGGAAAATAGGATTTAAATCAAAATGCAATAATTAAGAAGTGGTGGATGAATAGAACAAAGGAGATTCATCAAAATACTATGGTAATGAAAATGAGTATTGATGAGGATAGAAACATAGAGGCACAAGTAAAAGAGTTCAAAATGTTTCAAAGGTGTCAAGAGAATACCAAACACTTGTTCAAATAGGGGGATTTAATAATTGGAAAGAGCTTGGAGAGAAGAATAGGTGGGGAGAATATGTCAAGAAATTTGGAAGAGAAAAAAGAAGTGATGGCTCAAGGAGTTGAGCACGTTTAGTTAGATGGATCATGATTGTCTAAAAGGGAGCCTTAGTTTGTAAGATATTGATTAGCCTATGGAGAGAGATATCATCATAAAGAAAGAAGAGGAAGAAACACTTAGCAATGTGTTCTAATTGTTTGAGCTACAGGAAGGTAAAGTAGTAGACATAATATAGCCTAAGAAAAGTGGATCCAATCCAAACCAACCACCCTATGAATTTTAAAAGCCTAGAGGTAATCCCAATTTTTTATTCTACTTTTGACTTGAAAGCACATTTTCTTAGTAGTTTGGGATATAGTAGTAGTGAAAACAAAAGGAAGGTGGGAATACAAGTGGAAGTGGCATATGATATGTTTGAATTTTAGTTCAAGTGGGGGAGTAGGCCTAATTATTCAAACATGTCTATAAGGTTTTATCTTGGTGAACAATCCAACCAACGATATGGTTATAGTAGTTCCAAGAACTTTATGAAATTTAATGGTGATGAAAAACCACATTGGTTCTTATGTGGATTCATCTAGAGGGTGAAAAGGATTGCAGTGCTAGTTTCTAAGTTGATAAGTTTCCTAACCACATTGTGGGGGAAGCTTCTCTAATGGTGCATGAAGTTCATATAGATTTATACCTAGGGTGTAGCTAAGGCCTTGGACGAATTAAAGGTGGTATTTATAGCTAAGTTCTAGAGGCTAAACATTGAACAACAAAAAATCACTAAGTTGAAGGATATTAAGAAAATGGTTGGAGAAAGTTCTCAGGAGTATGATGAAAAATTGCAAAACTTGACCAACAAAATCTCTTATATTATCCATGAAACTCAGCACAAAGAATGATCCATTGAAATTTTGTTGCTATTTAATAGTGTATCATTAATGCAATAATCGTCGGTGACATAGAGGGATGTATTATATTAGGCCATGACGATAGAATCTTGTAGGGTGAACATCCATTTTACTAAAAAATTTCATGGTTGGTAGGATCTAAGAGAGAATTATGTAAGGAGTTCCTGCTAGGTAAAGGACATGGGTATTACTATTGTTAAAGGGGGTGGCCTACGAGGATACATTCGTATCTATTGATACATTGGTATTACCTCTTGCAATTGAGTGGCATCTAGGGTGTTGAAGATCCTTATAAGAGTCCCCTTTGTACTAGCAGTCGCAAGGGGGCTTTCATCAAGGTGAGTGCAAAGCAAGCGATGTGAGAGTCATGGGAAGTTACAAATCTGGTTCTCTTGAGACCATAGCGCTCGACTCTCATTTTCCCATGTTCCAAGCCTAAACAGGCCAACACGAAGCTATTGGGAGCATGAGAAACAACACACAAACCCTTGGGGTTTGACATCATCTCAATATGGTGCACCAACTTCAAATCCACGAAATTGTACACAAACCTTGTGCTCCAACACCACCACAATCCATCCTGTCTTAGCTTCATAACTCGAACCTCAGACCTAAAGGATAATTCCCTAAGACAACGACTCTAATGATCATCGCAAATCATGACCTTATTGGGAGGGTACTGGGGATTCGAAACCCCGTCCACAAGGGTCAAAATATTACATCAAAATAACATCTCCACAACACCAATACCGCCATTTTTGAATTCCCTTCTAAAGGTTTCTCTGAATAGATCACAGTTGCTATGCATAGCTCACTAAAGGTGTATCGAGAGGCTATTAGTCTATTGGTTATAGAATTGGACCCTTTTTATTTGTAACTTAGAAAAATGGAAAATATGTGGAGATAATCTCCATTCTTCTTCTTTAACCGGGCCATGTAAAATAAATGAAGCAAATAGTCTCAACCCCTTGGAGAAGGAAAGTTGAGAACAATAATTAGCATGAACAAACAAAGAATCCAATGAGCTAAGCTTAGAGGGGTCTCCTTTTGTAAACAGGCATCGATAGGCTTGTTAGAGTTAGTATAAATATTTACTAGAATTAGAGTAGTCTTCACATCACCAACTACATCCAATAGAAAGGTACCAACCCCTACAATAAAAATGATGTCTACAAATAAGGTGTAGTTAATACCAATAATATCATCTTATGAATCTATTGCTATATGATTTGGAAAGTACATTTCCATATATGTGTGAAAGAAACAATCGATTTGGTTAGCAAAATGAAGTATTTTTTAAGACCTTAGGAAACCCCCTTGAAGGAGACAAGAAAGATTTGATACCATATAATGCATGTTGATCTATGAACCCTAGTTCTAATGTGTTATGTGCATGTGTTTGTTGACCTAGTTTGACATGTGATAGACAATATATGAAGCCTTTTTTTCCATGTATCATATTCATTAGATATCATGTTGCTAAGAATGAAGCGTCTGGTTTAGATTTAAAGCTACTATTTTAGTTTGTTGTTAGGGGGTTAAATGCATTATAGGTTTAGGGGTATAGGGGGTTAAATGGGTTAGGGGTTGGGAATTAGGTTTTAAGGGGTTAGAGGTTTAGTGCGTTAAATGGGTTAGGGGTTGGGAATTAGGGTTTAAGGGGTCATAGTTTAAGGGTTTATGGGGTTAAATGGGTTAGGGCCAGTTTAGAGGTTTAGGGCGTTAGGGGATTTAGCAGTTAAGGATTTTAAAGGGTTAGGGGTTAATGGGGTTAAATGGGTTAGTTTTTTAGGGGTTTAGGGTGTTGAACTTGTTAAGGGTTGGGAATTAGGGTTTAAGGGGTTAGGGGTTAAGGGTTTAGAGGTTTAGGGTTTAGGGGGTTAAATGGGTTAGGGGTTTAGAGGTTTAAGGGGTTAGGGGATTTAGCAGTTAAAAATTTTAGGGGTTAGGGGTTAATGGGGTTAGGGTTTAGGGGGTTAAATGGGTTAGGGGTTGGGAATTAGGGTTTAATGGGTTAGGGGTAAGGGTTTAGGGGGTTAAATGGGTTAGGGGTTTAGGGGCTTAAATGTGTTAGGGGTTTAGAGGTTTAGGGGGTTAAATGGGTTAGGGGCTGGGAATTAATGTTTAAGGGGTTAGGGGTTAAGGGTTTAGAGGTTTATGGTTTAGGGGGTTAAATGGGTTATGGGTTTAGGGGTATAGGGGGTTAAATTGGTTAGGGGTTGTGAATTAGGGTTTAAGGGTTTAGAGGTTTAGGGGGTTAAATGGGTTAGGGCCAGTTTAGAGGTTTAGGGGGTTAGGGGACTTAGCAGTTAATGATTTTAAAGGGTTAGGGGTTAATGGGGTTAAATGGGTTAGGTTTTTAGGGGTTTAGGGTGTTGAATTTGTTAGGGGTTGGGAATTAGGGTTTAAGGGGTTAGGGGTTAAGGGTTTAGTGGTTTAGGGTTTAGGGGGTTAAATGTGTTATGGGTTTAGATGTTTAGGGGTTAGGGGTTAATGGGGTTAGGGTTTAGGGGGTTAAATGGGTTAGGGATTGGGAATTAGCATTTAATGGGCTAGGGTTAAGGGTTTAGTGGGTTGAATGGGTTAGGGGTTTAGGGGCTTAAATGTGTTAGAGGTTTAAAGGTTTAGGGGGTTAAATGGGTTAGGGGTTGGGAATTAATGTTTAAGGGTTTAGAGGTTTAGGGTTTAGGAGGTCACTGGGATAAAGTTGATGGCATTGGAGTTGGTAGTTTCAGACTGTCACAAGGGCATCCAAGACAACCATGACCTGATTGAAGAAGTGGAAAACAGGCTGGCAGTCCACATTGAGAAAGATATCAATCCATTTTCGACTAATCCAGATATATAACCGTGGTTCTCTCTACTCACATTATTTCATTGAGATTGTGTTAGGTATATGTTATTAACCTATGCTTGTGTCTATTTAAATGGGTACTATATTGATAGCCCAAAAATGAGGCATTTTGGATTTTCTATAGTTTGTACTAGTTCTGAAAAAGAACTAGAAACAATTAATCTCTTTGGCTACAAAAAGTATTCTACTTGTTGTGTTGGGGAGTTTCTCTCAGGAAATTTATGGATAACTTGACACATTTTTTATATACGTACTGTGCAGAATCTTTATAAATATACCTGTCAAATCAGGCTCAATCCAGTGCAACAAAATTTTCCCCAAAACAAGCACAAGATCAAGCCAACATGTGTGATGTGTGCATTTAAAGAGATGGATAGGTAGGTTTACCCTTACGAGAACATGGTACCTTAAAATCTGACCACAATTGGTGAGTGAAAGCATTTGCAAAATGGCATCATGAGTGGAGCTTTTTCCAAAAGAGATTATTCATTTACATTACAATATATACAACATGTAGTTAGTGTTCAATCCATGTTAGCGCACAAACCTCATGGTATCAGTCCTTAAACTAGTACAAAAAAAATGACTTTATATATTCACATACAGGACAGTCACAATATGTCAACAAAATCACATATTTATCGAAATCCTCAACCATGAATATGCTAAATTGCTTCCAAATGTGCTTGCAACTAGGCATCAAAGACAATCATTGCAATGGGTTAAGGGGATCTAAGAGAGAATTATGTAAGGAGTTCCTTCTAGGTAAATGGCATTGGTATTACTATTGTTAAAGGGGGTGGCCTACAAGGATGCATTGGTAGCTATTGATGCAAGAGCATAATTTCAACAATTTTTTTCAAAATTTGTATTTGTCCTCCAGAAGGTCTTAGAGATTTATAGAAGAGGAAGTTGGTTTTCTTTTTTCCCTATAATTTTGTAGAATTTCTAATTTCATATTTGGGATAGGAAATTTTAGTAATTTTAGGCATAAGTTAAGATGTTGTTTGATTTTTAAGGCCTCCTAGTCATTAAGAGCATTGAGTCTTATGATTAGGATTACTTGTGGCATCCTATGTATTTTTCAAACTCCAATACACCAAGGCAAATATGTGGAGGAAATTTGGGGGAAGTGTGATTGCCCATAAAATGTAGATCGGATTTGGGGAACTTGTAGCTCTTTTCCTTGGACCCTACTAGTTCTTAGAGGTTGTATTTGGAGCGGTTAGTAGGAAAAAACATAATATGCCTAAGAATATTAGTGTTGGAGAACCTGTGGTTTGGGAGAAAGGATAAGGGGTTCTAGGAGTTAAGGGGTTTACGGTTTAGGAGAAAGGGGTTAAGGGTAAAGGCTAAAGGGTTAAAGCTTATGGGATTTAGAGGTTAGGGGGTTTAAGGGTTAGAGGTTAATGTCTTAGTGGTTAAGGGATTTAGGGGTTAAAGATTAACCATAAAGGGCTTACATATCAAGGGATTTAGGGGTTAAATTTCTAAGGGTTATGGTATTTAAGTGTCAGCGAGTTAAGGGGTTAGGGGTTAATGATTTTAGGGGTTAGGGGTTATGGGTTAAGGGTCAAGGTTTAAGAGGAAATGGGATTAGGGTTTATGGGGTTCAAGGATTCTAAGTTAGGGGTTAGGGGTTAAGGGGTTAGTGGCTTTGGGTTTAAGGAATCAAGGGGTTAATTTGTTATGAGTTATGGGTGTAGGGGTTAAGGGATTGTGGCTTTGGGGTTAAAGGGATAGGTATTTTAGTGGTTATGGGTTAAGTGCATATGGGTTGTGATAATGTGGCCCCTAATCCCCTTGTCAAAACTATTGCAGTTTCCCCTATCAATTTCTCTCATTTCCTTACATATAGGTCCCCTGGCCCCTATGCCATAAGGCCCTAAGGCTTCTTCTCATTCTCTAATGTTAGGATTATAGATCTCAGTAAACCATGCTCGAACCTCTCACTTCTACCCATCCATGCTACCCTTATGTCCCCTTGCCCTGTTCAATGCACCAAAAGATCCCCCTCCCCCAAAATTCATGATAATTGAACATTTGGAGGCGATAATTTAACAACAACTTCACAACTATTCCATTTATAATGGTGCCTTGGAGCTTTTAGATGTCATTTCATTGAGCTACCGTGATAGGTGAGAGCTATGCATAGCTCACTAAAGGTGTATCAAGAGGTTATTAGTCTATTGGCTATAGAATTTGACTCTTTTTATTTGTAACTTAGCGAAATGGAAAAGATGTGGAGACAATCTCCATTCTTCTTCTTTCATTGGGCCACGTAAAATAAATGAAGCAAATAGTCTCAACCCCTTGGAGAAGGAAAGTTGAGAACAATAATTAGCATGAAAAAACAAATAATCCAATGAGTTAAGTTTAGAGGTGTCTCCCTTTGTAAACAAGCATCCATAAGCTTGTTAGAGTTAGTATGAATCTTTACTAGAGGTTGAGTAGTCTTCCCATCACCAACCACATCCAATTGAAAGGTACCAACCCCTACAATAAAAATGATGTCTCCAAATAAGATGCAGTTAATACCAATAATATCACCTTATGAATCTATTACAATATGATTTGGAAATTACATTTCCATACATGTGTGAAATAAACAATCCATTTGGTTAGCAAAAGGAAGTCTTTTTGAAGACCTTAAGAAACCCCCTTGAAGGGGACAAGAAGGGTTTGAAACCATATAATACAAGTCGATGTATGAACCCTATTTTTGATGTGTTCTATGCATGTGTTTGTTCACTCGGTTTGACATGTGATAGACAATATATGAAGCCTTTTTTTCCACGTATCATATTCATTAGATATCATGTTGCTAAGAATGAAGTGTTTGGATTAGAGTTAAAGTTCCTATTTTAGTTTGTTGTATTTTTTTGTCTTTTAGAGTATAAATATTTTTGGTCTACTGTGCTAACAAAGTTTGGCTTTCAAATATTCAAGGAATATGTGAGCTAATATAAGACCATATTGTAATATTTGAAATAACATGATGAACTATTTAGCACAATTTATGGTGTTGGATTGATTGAGATGTTTATTTTTGGATGGATCGATGTACATATCTTTAGCCAATAGACAAAAATAATTAAGCATTGTTGCAAGTATGATACTGACATGTTGAAGTGCCATTGAGACTTAGAGGTAGAAGATTTAGACTTGTATGTTGTCACCTATCTGGGTGTGATGATACCTTGTGGAGGTAGGCAAAGTTTCCATTTTTTTAACTCTTGGATATATTCTATACACTCTTGAGAGAATTTCAACCTTTTAAATAAAATTACAAACAAATGTACATTCATGCAATAATTACTAATTGATTTGGGGGTGACTCAACAAATTGTAGCATGTTGGCTTGTTGAATTTGTTAGTAAGTTAATTAGGGCTTGATAAATTTGTAAGCTTCAATGCGATTTATTGTGGTTGTATGTGTTTTAGAGAAGCGAGTTTGGAGTGGTGATTGTGCTTCCTTTATTGAATTTTATTTCTTTGGTTCTTCTTCTTGTGCATTCCCACAGTGGTATCTTCTCGTTTGCAAATATTTTCTTATTATGTACAGAAAAATTTCATGTTGCATCATTGAAAAAGTTGCACAAATGTCTTGATTTATCTCTGTAATACCTTGAGTTTTCTCGCTTCTTTCAATTGGGCTGGAATTTTCCACCTCAAGAGGGTTGTTAGTTTTTTTCTAACTAAATTGTTAAAACATTTTTTCTTGTTTTATTTATGTATTTTTTCTTCAAGGAGGTGTTTCCTTTAAAATCTAGAAGAAGCATTGCAAGTGGTCTGATTATAGTTGTCATCAGAAGTTGTCTATGATCATGGGTAAGGCAACCCTCAGAGGGTGAAAATTGCGTATGTTATACCTATGGAAAACTTTGGCTAACCTCCAATTAAATATGTTATACGTAGTTCACAATTAGGAGATCACAGACCATACAGTTGCACATAAAAATGCACTACTCCTCAAATATCAAGGTAAGTGCAAGATTATTTATTGAATATAGTTTAGTCACATGATACAACTATCCCACAACTCTACAGTAGAGAGACCAACATGGAACAACAAACTTAAAATCGATCGATGCACTCACTTTCATGAGAATTTCATGAAATTTTTTATTTTATTATATAATGCACTTTTACCCACATCTTGAGATCACACTAAAATGGTATTCATAATAAATTTTTCAGGGTGAAGTAATTCATTTTTCCTGCAAGATCAAGTTACGTAGCTATAATGTCTCATTTTTTTTCGTACATCTGACCGGAAACATACCTTGCAGGAATTTTGAAGGAAATCCCACTCAAATTATCAAAGAATCTCCAGGTGATCTCATTAAAAAAGTATGTTTCTATGTATATGTTGATTATTCTTGCTCTTTACTGTGTTTTGTATATAAATTCATTTCAATTCATTCATATTATATATACTCTGGCTCCTGGTTCCAATTTAAAGGTCGAGTTATCATCATTGTTTGTTTTTCTTTATTTGGAAAGTGCTTGTGGTAATTTGAAGAGTTTGCAAGAGACATGAATCTCAAATAGTTGTTGACCAGGCTAATGCAAGTTTTATATGTAAAATGTGTGGCTTCAATCCCTGATGTATCAAATTTGGCCGCACATTCAGGAGCTAGAATGGTCATCCTTCACCCACATTTATCATGAGCTCAATCAGCTAGCAGATAAGCTCTCCGAGGAGGCATTCAATTAGTAGCCAGCTGATGAATTATCAACAAGATCAAGGTTGTGGCACACCCAAAAAAAAGGCAACTCGCAAAATTTAAGCTAACAACAACCCCTACTCATGAAGCTGACAACTTGTCTCCCTCAAGGACCACTGTCTTCTCCTTCATCAGGAAATACTTCCTCAAAAACTCACTCAACTGCATCGTTTCTATACCCCCAACAATCTATTTATGTTATTGTGACCATAACATTTTTCGAATAATCTGATGTTTCATAGGTGAATTTCAAATGCCAATTTACTATTTGAAAACCAAATTTTCATCTCTTGTACCTAATGAGCCTTCTTCATTGAATATTTTTTTGAATGGTGTTTTGTTTACTAATTTTTATCATTCAATGATTTCTTATATGTCAAGATTCTTCTCTATTTCATGGCTTACAGTGTTTCCTTTGCAACATCTGGTGCAATTGCTAGTTTAAATTTTTGCACATATTTAAAAAAATAAACAATTTTAGTTCATGGAATGTAACTCAATTGACAATCACCTTTTTATGAAGTTATATTATGCTATAACATGAGATTCAAAGTTCAAATCCCCTTAAGTGGCCAACCAAAAAATAATATTTTTTATCTATTTATTTATTATATTTTTAGAATGTGGTTTTAATGAAAAAAGAAAAATATAATATAAAAGAAATAAATATCATGACATGATCAAATTTCATGTGGTTTGAATATCTATTTTTAAAAATAAAAAATATAATTGTCCACTATCCACTCATGGATATTTCAATTCAAACTTTAGAATGCTAATGATTTTGTCTTAATTGCTAACTATCTTAAATGGGTTTCATCTTAATTGTCATTGTCTTAAGTCGCCATTGTCTTAAATATAAATTTTTGTCTTAAATATTTTTGTCTCAAAGTTCTTTTGTCTTAAATAAAAAATTTTGTCTTAAAATGTTTTTGTCTCAAATTGCTTTTGTCTCAAAGTGCTTTTGTCTTAAATATAAAATTTTGTCTTAAAATACTTTTGTCTTAATTTTTTTTTTGTCTCAAATTTTTTTTGTCTTAAATATTTTTGTCTCAAATCGTTTTTGTCCTAAATATAAAATTGTCTCAAACTATTTTTGTCATAAATTTTATCTTTAAAACAATTCAATTGATATTATATTTTAATATAAAATAACTAAAATAAAAAGTGACTTTTTAAGACAAAAGATTTCTTACCCCACCCCCCATGTAGTAGTGTGCGTGTGCTAAACCGCCTGCTCCTCGGCTGGGCTTTAGTGTTGTAGTGGAATATTCCAAATTTTATCAGTCCTCAGCTGTGATAGATTGATAAATTTTTAGTAAACTCCCCAAGAGATGACTTTGTACAGATTTTGTAAACCGTACAAGAAAAAACAATAAAACCAGATGACTTTCTACAGACTTTGTAAACTGTACAAAAAAATACAATAAAACCAGATGACTTTGTACAGACTTTGTAAACTGTACAGGAAAAAACAATAAAACCAGATGACCTTGTACAGACTTTGTAAACTGTACAAGAAAAAACAATAAAACCTTCAACAGGAACGATCATACTCGGTGGCAAATGAAAGTAAAGAACGACATGTGAATGTCATTAACCCGATTTCATACTGTAATACGCAACCCATGATCTATCAGCGTTTACAAACATTCTGAAAGCTTGATGAATGCACCCACCTACCATTCATCGCGTTTACCGACAGTTATTATCTGCCAGTATTGGCGTTTAACAACGCGTGGGATAAGGTGCCATCACATCGCTGATGGAAACCCGCAACTTCAATAAATGGAAATTGGAATTTTAAACCAAATCCCATGCTCCAAATCTACGTAATTGAGGAATGCACCAACCTACTACCATTGGCGTTTACAAATCTTCCGAACGGTCCATCATGTACCACGATGGGCGTCCAGTGGGAAAGGTTACCATCACATCGTTGATGTAACTCTGCAACTTGATTCAATAATTGTAACTTTTTATTTTAAAGTAATTTCCATGCTCAAGATATACTTAATGCTTGAATTGATTCATGCAAATCTACTATGATTGGCGTCCACTAGTTTACGAACTCCCAAACTTCCACAGGCATAGATATGGTTACATCACATCGTCCCTGTAGTATTTTTGTTGTCTTTCACGTCCGAAATTTTAATGGGAATTGTAATTTCAAAAAGAAATTCCCTTTTCAATATTCTAAGGTCAATTGAATGTTAACATTTATGCAACCATCACCAATGATTGGCGTGGTTACCAACACCCAAAGGCAAAGGCATAGATATGGTTATATCACATCGTACCTGTAGCTTCTCTTTTTTGTCTTTCACGTCCGAAATTTTAATGGAAATTGTCTGAAAGGCCTAGATGTGGTTATATCACATCGTCCCTGTAGATTTTTTTTGTCTTCCAAGTTCGAAATTTTAATGGAAATTGTTCGAATGTTCACGGGGCAGATATAAGGAAATTTAAAAACCATAATTAAATATCACCTTCAAAGGAAATAATGAATTATTTTTTTTATCATATATCACTTTCACATCACTAATGGACTTTGACCTAACTAATGAATTGCCCACTAATTTTATAATTAAATAGTACAACTAGCATTTGCTATGAGAGGTGCAAAGTAACTCTAATGGTGATGTGGAAAACAATAATTAAGTGAAATATATGGAAATTTTAGTTTCTATATATGGTTAAATTTAAAAAGAAAGTTACAATAACATAATTGTACGAGAATAATGGCATAGTAATGATGGTATCCTTCCTCTTAGCACTTCCTTCTCATCCTATGATTTACTATATGACATTTGAAAAGTCGAGAAAGTACCAAGGTGGGATAAGAATCAACAAATGACAAATATGAAGAGAGAAAATGAAGGAAAGGAAACCCTTTTCACTCAAGAAGCATACAAAATGGATTAATGAACTCCCTCACACATTGGATCAAATAAAAAAACATGGAACTTCTTGCCAATAATGAGAAAGAAAATAAATTTGGAAAAAAAAGAAAAAACTTGAGAAAGAGATGCTCATTTGAATATAACACTAGGCCGAGAACCACCTTTTGCCAAATATGGCTACTCTATGTGAATTTCCATTGAAATTAAAGTATCTTTTTTCATTGTGTAAAGATAATTTATCAAGCAATGGTTAACACCTCTATTTATCAAGCAAGTTTATGCTAGTTAACACCTCAATTTCTCCAACGAGTTGGTTGTGCTACAGAGAGGGGTTTGGCGAGAGAATGAGGAAGAGTAGGAACTCTCCTGAGTGTTGGATGAAGCGTTCAGGTCGGCTGCACCAAGGCATAAACAAGAGGGACCCTGAGTTTTGGTTAATTAATTTGTAAACCCTATTTCCGACATCGAGGATTTCTAAATATACAGAAACCCTAATTAAAGAGCTGAACCGGCTCCATCATATGATCCAGTTCTACAACCTAATATGGTATTTATATCATTACATTAAAAGTGTTTTGTTCAAGAGTCGTTTGGTCATCCGTTAGTATAAGAAATATCATTTGCTACCATATTTGCGAGGTTCGTCATCGACTATTATATTAAAAAGGTTGATCAACAAATCTGCAAAAAAATCGAACCTTCCATCCGGTTGGAGCAAGATGATCCATCTAAGCTCCACATCTGCTTATTGAGATAAAAAGTTATTTGTTGGATTTAAACATTATCAGTGTGCTCGTGTCATTCCATAAGGAGTAAACATGGTAGATAAATGTTAGCGAGGGTGAGAATGAAATCAAAGGGAAAATAATAAATCAATAAATTCAAATTATTTTAGACGCAAACTAGTGTAACGAGAAAATTCACTTCATATTCACCCAAAAACCTCACTTGATTCTCAAAGTACATGCAACATTTGGTTCCATGGTTGTGTGACAACTAATATATTAACTTGGTTTGATGCTAATTATATCATTGGATAGATGAAAACCAAAAAAGAATGATAATGTAGCATCAGGGTCTAAGAAAATAGAGAAAATGCATGGGTATATATCTTCTTCTCTCGAATTTGCGGCTTGAGCACCCTCGCAGATTTCCAGCGTGCCCTGCTGATATTGGAGTTTTGGTTTCAGTGAGATTCGACTTCCCGATCATCCTTTTTTTTCCCTCTACGTTAAAACTGCGATGGAAGAGAGTAATAACAATCGTTGGCACCACCACCATAGTGGAGGAAGTGCGATTGATGTCATCTCCAACGACAATACTAGTGCTGGCGGTGGTGCATCAAACATACTGGGCCTTTCTTTGCAGTTGCCTCTGCCCAGTTCCTCCTTTGTCAAGCGTATTGTGTGACCACCTCCTCCTCCTCCCCTTCCACCTCATCTCGTCGGAGAGCTCGCAAGGGGAGATCGTGTGGCAGCAGGTGAGGGAGGGATGAAAGAAAGAAAGAAAGAAAGCATTTTTAACATCCACAAGGCTAAAAATAGCCTATGTGACAGTGAATAAAAAACTATTAAAAGAATCAAAAAATATTTATATACAATATTTAAGTTGAGAATGGAGATACATATTCCATGCAAGATTATTTTTCTTTTGTAGACACCTTTATTGGTTAATGTAATCAAATATTCTCGTTTCCTTCTAGCTTTCCCTAATTTATGATGAAAGAAAGAAAGAAAGAAAGTATTTATAACATCCACGAGGCTAAAAATAGCCTATGTGACAATGAATAACAAACTATTAAAAGAATCAAAAAAATATTATATTCCATGCGAGATTATTTTTCTTTTGTAGACACCTTTATTTGTTAATGTAATAAAATATTCTCGTTGCCTTCTAGCTTTCCCTAATATATTATGAATGATGACCAAAACTCTATCACAATTCGCTTGCACTCAACCCAAATTTTCGTTGTCTTTCTTTTTATTTTCTTAACAAATTTGTTGCATCCTTAAGTGCTTTTTTCCTTTTCAATTCAGCGTCACATGCACGAACAATAATTTATGTTGCAAATAGATAGATGGATTTTGCTACTTTGGTCCTGGGGTCAATTTTGGCATCAGTTGTA
Source organism: Pinus albicaulis (assembly GCA_034641835.2). NCBI lineage: Eukaryota > Viridiplantae > Streptophyta > Pinopsida > Pinales > Pinaceae > Pinus > Pinus albicaulis. Next base: position 1,131,419,601 of record CM076582.1, read on the forward strand.
TGTATCACACTTCCAATTATAGGAGAGGCAACATCCTTGAATTTTTTCTCTAATTCCCGCCCCTTTGTTCCAAATTTCTCAGCTACAATTAATACTGCATAAAAAATAACATGGATAATCGACTTTCTGTCATAGTGATCCTTCGACATTCTTGATTTTACCATAAATTCCTACATGCTTTGATAGAAGCTTCCCTTCTCAAAATCTCTATATTTTTAGCATTCATTACAGACTGAGTTTCCCATGATTATGACTACATCGAAATGCACAATACTTGTTGCAGGGTCTGCCAAGCGTTTTACAACCATTTGAGCTGTAGCAACTAACTCATGCTTGTATCCAGCCATGTACAAAAAGTATAAACACTGGAATATATTATCTAACTGCTACCTTGACTCTGATCGATGCTTGGGGTGAGCGCTATTTGGAGCTGAACCACAGGAATCTGAAGTAGAAGCACTGGAAGGAAGTGGCGGAGGCTATCAATGGCCTCCTAGGCAATAACAAGAAACCTAAGACAAACGTCCAGTGTAATAATCACTAGGACGGTGGAGAAATCAAGGACAGCCAGGATGACTTAAACTCACCCAATATTCTGTCTGCACACGTCAACATGTAATTGGCTAGAAGGGCGATAAGGAAGCTTCCTGATTGGGTGTGGTGAACCATATTTTCCCACCCAATCTCATAAAGAAAATGCCTTCGTCATAATAAGCGCACACATATTTGCCTACTTTTTATTGTTTTGGCCATAGATTGGTCAATCTACTCCCCTCCACTTCTAAAACTCTTAAATTTTGCATTGGCATCCATTCTAGCAAGACATGGCAGGAACATTTATACCAGTGGAGCAATATCAGATGTGGGGACTGCAGCCTCCTCAGTATGCCTTCCAAATAATAATCTTCGGTCACAACAAGGTACAAATTTAGAAATTTGAAATTATTGAATAATTACCCAATTTTCGCACATATGTTTCTTGACATTTTCGAAGTCATGAACCCATCACGATCAACACAGGAACTGATCATTGTCCAATTTATTATTATCCAATTTTAAGGTCATGACCAAGCCATAAAAAATTGGTGTATGAGACCCCCTTGTTTGTGGGACAACAGACCCACCTCCACGCAATGATTTGACTGCTAAGTCTATGAAGGCATACATACTCTACCCCCCTTTGTTTTTTGGACATGTGACCTCTTAGAAGGAAACACATGCTCTTAACCATTAGGCCCACTCAAGTTGTACCAATTCCACAAAATTCGATGATTTTTGTGTTAATTAATGAGAAATTTACTGTAAACTCATCATTCTTTTTGTTATGGAAACTCCAAAGCTTGAAATTTAAAGAGATCTTGAAATTTAAATGAATAGTAGACAAAGGTTTTAATGATTGAAAGACTTACAGATAACGAGTTCTGCAAAAAATCATTAATGTTGGTAGTCGGATTCCGCAGACGACGGGGCTGGCATCCTTCCTCTGCAATATTTCTTGCACAATCTCTAATGTGATCATGCATTCTTATTTTATTTCCACCCTCCACCTCCAACAGTCACTTTTTCTCTAGGTTTCAAAGCCCCACCAAACTCCATATTCTTATTTCCCTATCTCTGTCTTCTGTTGTGAAAAATCAAGCAATATCCAAGAATATTGGTTGATCCTCTTTACTGAGTGAGTCATAACTTATTCTAAGCTTCTCATGTATCTCTCTTGGTAGTTTTCGATGAAGTAGATCCATTTTCTTCTCCCAATAAATTTCGTCATTTTCTCCACACATGAGTGCCCCTGTCACTTTCAATGATAATGGAAATCCATCACAAGATGTTAGAAATCGATCTACTAGATCTACAAATTCCGATGGGGGGAAATGGTTGATAGATGGCATAGGAGCAGAAGAGCCCTTTTGAGTGTGGTTTATTTAGCCCCTTTAGATGATAAATAGATGACTCCAACGCTCCACAACTTTTTAGGACCTGCTTGTCACGAGAGGGAACCAAAATTAGGGTTTTGGGGTTAAGGATATTCTTGATTGGAAAAAGGATTTCAAGAAGACTGGCATTATCCACATCATCTAAAATTATAAGAGCATGACAATAAGAGATATTTTGTTTCAATATCCCAATACCTTCATCAAGAGTCTCAATTTCAATATGCATGTGTTTCAAGTCCCCAATGAGCTTACTCTGCAAATAACTTAGAGAAACTCTGGTCGACGTTTCCTTAACAACATATAAAAGGGAGGCTTCATTGTAAGATGATCTCTTACAATTGTAGAATTCTTTGGCCAATGTTGTTTTACTGACTCCACCAACACCCACAATCCCAACAACCTTGGCCTTGACAAAATCCTCATCCTCTTGTTGCTTCCATATGACTATAATTTCAAAATTTTCTTATTTTTCAGACAGACTAGTTGGATATTTTGCAACATATAACAATGTGTTGAGAAAAAAATTTAACATACATTGCACAACCTTATTCAGAAGCTTGTCCTCATCCCTAAAAATTTATCCAAAGAAAAAAATACGCAGTTATGATTACCCCATCAATCCCACAAATTCAAATTGAAAAATATCATACATTGGGATAGTGGAGATCGTCACCAATTGCAAGTCTCCAGTTCAAAATGAGTTATATCTGCAGAATGAGAAAGAACGTTTCTCCAATTCTGAGTAGTATTGAAATCGTAGAATGGCTTCTTTTCACCGGTTTCAGAGTCAAATTTCATCTTCTATTGGTGGTGGTACCGAGCTTAAGTGTATTCTCCTCCTTTCATTGTCAGCCAGAGATTGGAAGGTCTTACTTTGTAAAATGGAAGAATATTAGCCCTCGACTTGACCATGAGAACTAGCATCAAGGCACCATCTCGATTCTGCATAACTTGGAGAAAAAATGGTGATATGGACTGAGGCAACTTTAATAGCGACTTATATGTGACATGTAATGTCATGTCGTGGAAACAATTCTAGCCTGTCCAGAAACACTAGCAATCCATCGTTAACAAGGGGACGATAAAGATGGTCGGCCAAAGCGTTCTTCACATCCGGGCCATGATGATTAATGAAGACATCATAATTCGGATGATAAGTCGAGGCATCCATAAGATGATTGAGTAACGGAAATGATAAGTAGTTAATGCCGCACAGGGAGACTGATTAAATTATTGGTAGAAACTGCAAGCAACCATGGGTCGTACGCAACGCAATAACTCAAGGTATCTGGATTTAGCAAACGCAGGCATAGAGCGTACTATTTTGAATCTATCAATGTATAAAATTAAACTCACCTTGCACATGTTAACATATAATTGGTTAGAAGGGCGATAAGGAAGCTTTTTTATTAGGTGGTGTGAATAATGTTTGCCCACCCAGTCTCATAAAGAAAACACCTCCCGCATAAAAATATTTTATGGTAGAGATTTAAACGATATTATAATAAAAAAATGAATCCGATAATAATAATAAAACATAATAGAAAGTTAAAACAATGTATGAAGTTACTAACATCATATAAAGTTATTACGAAAAATAATAATTGTTTTATTTAACTTGATATATTATATTTGTTAGATCTAAGACATTTATGATCCATAGAGTAGATAGAAGTCTTTTGAATTAATCAAATCATTATGATTTGGTTGAAGTTTCGAATAAGCTAATGTGGTTCATACTTAGGACAAGGTAAAAAATCCCAAGATCTCATGCATCATTGTCTGGAATAAGTCTCAGAAAACTAGCCATTTAAAAAAATTATTCGTTTAAAAAAACTAGCCATTTAAAAAACTATTCGTTTAAAAAACTGCCCACTAAAGAATTAGTTAATTAGTTATATAAACAAATTTTATTTTATGCCTTTTAGTTAAACATAATAGTAATTTTTTTATTTCTAAATGCTTCAAATATTAATAAATATTTCTACTACAATTGATTAAATCTTTTAATTATTTATTAATATATATTAATTTGATTAATTTAATCAATATAATACATAAGAAACTATATACTATCATTATAAGATAATTATATAGTATAATTATAAGATAATACCAAGGAGAATGAATAAGATAAAAACAATGGTAAGAATAAAGAAAAGATCAAGATAGGGGAAAGAAGAAAGAAGAAAGAAGGGAAATAAAACCCTAAAAAGACCAAAAGGAAAAAGAGGCCTAGCGAAGGGGAGAAAAATCATCTAGAAAGAGCTAGAGTCCAACTCTTACTCAATTTCCAACGATCATCCCTATTGAGATTCTTATCATGCCTTTTAATCTCAATGGCCTCCCTAAGCTTCCTATGATGGAAGTGATCCACCCTAGCAATGACTTTGGAGTCCTTAATGCAAACATGGTGACAATATTTTTCCACATGTTTAGCAAGAGCTGATGTGCATGATCGATTGTGCCTAATGTTTGTTGCATGCTCTTGGATTCTTTGTGTAATGGATTGACATGTCTCACCAATATAGGGAGTGCCACATGAAAAAGGAACCATGTAAACACATTTCATTTCCTTTGGGTCGATAGGGTCGTTGACAGAACCGAGAGAATTTCTGATAGTATACAGAGGCTTGAATGAAGAGGAAACATTATTCCTTCTAGGGAAATGGGAATTTTTTTTCGTGGTCCCTTAAATAAAGGGGAGATGAACTTTGGATATAGGATCAACCCGCGAAGATATGCTTTTTAAACCTTTATAGGCGTTTTGAAAGGCCTTAAGGCCTTGAGATCTATTGTACCCATTATTTCAAAAACATCAAGAAGATGAGACTTCTCTGACTCGAAGTGGTTCTCATAAGATATTTTTAGAGCACGGGTAGCAAGAGTGCAAGGAACACAAAATTTTTTAGCAGGAAAATGATGCAAACCAGCATGAAGATATTGTTTCTTCTGAGTTTTTTTGCGAAAAACTTGGTGAGAAATGGAACCATCATCCATTCTAGAAAGAAGGATATCTAAGAAGGGTAAACAACCATCCACGTCTACTTCCATGGTGAAATTATAAATTTCAATTTTATTATTATTACTATAAATAATTTTTGCTATATATATGTAAAACAAGAAATTTAAATAATAGTGATTAATATTAGTAATGGTAAAGTTTTATGTTTAAATTTAATTAATAAATAAATAATTAGAAATAAAAATATTTCTACATAAAAAATATATCTAAAATATAAATATGAGTTATAAATTAAGATCCATTTTACCATACAAATAAAGATAATGATTATTCACATATGTAACTATGTTATTTTATAACTTCCAATTTAAATTTAAACCATATAAAATTAATAGTTAGTAAATGTTGATAAGCATCAAACATTTATCTCACCAAACACCAAAGGTTACAAAGATTTTAAAAATTAAAAAAATTAAATTAAATTATAACTTCATTTTAAATTATTATTATTAATAGTTAATAAAAGAATTAATAGATAAGTTACACATATATACATTTTACAAAACATGTAACAAGATTCTCAACCATGGAGATTCTTAACTTGTAAATAGGGTTTACATAATACTATGGCCTGTACCATGGCTTACTAATAACATATGCCCAAAATGACACATGTTAATATGATAGATGTTCATATGGCATTTTTTTAATTAATCAATTTAATTAAAATAAAAAGGGGGCATAATTAATTTTGAGATAAATTTCAACCTTTCATTTTTTACTACTACTAACAATTTTCTAGAAGAGATTTAATCCTCATTGTCCGCTAGTAATTATTAGTCCTTGCCCATGCACAACTCTAACAATGATTTACCTATTAACTGCCATATTAGTTTTGCATTAACCATGAAAATTTATAATGTTTAAATTCAAAAATAATTGAAGTATTTTTTATTTTAAGTAAAAATAATAATTTGTTAGCATTTTATTGATTTAAAAAATTTCATATCATATTTCAAGGTTGATGACATCTATACCATCTTATCCATGAAATTTCCTCACTGTGAGAACTGGTTAGTTTTCACAAGGATTACCAATTTTCAGGGGATTTTGTAATCTAATTAAACAAAATAATAAAATTTAATACATATATGAGCATACATTACTAAGTTGACAATTATATTCTTCTTCAGTTTTGAACCCAATCGTACAAGAGGTTGTTATTTCGTTATTTTAATCTATGAATAAATATGATTAATGACCCTTTCTTTGTCAGATATTTCTCAAATCCATATCTTCTATTATCTCCTTCATTTCTCTTCCATTCTCTGGATTGATCATCTTTATGAAAAAATAATATTCAAAAGTGGGAGCTATTCATTATAATCCAAATATTATTCTGCATTGTAATGCCTCCTAATAACTTAAACACATCACAAAAATAATTAAGAAAAAATTGTTTAGACATATAACGACCCTTATTCTAAACACATTATAATTTACCATGTAGGTGTACAGTTGAGGTTGGTAGATTATTATTTTTTTACATTTAAGTTTAATATCTAATGGAGATGCATGATATCCTTCATGTGGTATAATATTATTGAAAAAGGATTAACTTGTCCAGCTTGCATTACACATATCGACCTTATATGAATTTCCTATGTAATCACTCGCTAGGTGAAGCATCAAGAACTTGTTTGATCTACTGCCATTGGAGGTACGATCCTTGCCGCGAAAGTGGAGGAAAGATCCACAGTCCAGGTGAATTAGGATTGATTTGACGGTGGGCAGAAGAACAGGAGGTTACAGGGTAACTATCATCTCCCCTATGAGCTCGAAGCTCATTCTCTCATCTTCTCGCTTGATCTCGTTGTACAAGAAGGATTTCTATCATATGAGCGCAATATTTCACTCTATTCATTTCCTCTGCAGACATGTATAACTAAGAATCCTCTTTATCTAAACTCTTTATTTAAAAAACCCTGAAGTCGATTTTACTCTCACTCAAATTCAATTGTTTCTAAAATGTTATAGCGACTTTCTTAGAGGATTCCAAGTGGGCTAGGGTATGAATCACTAGTGAAATTCGAAGGAGTTCTTTCTCGGAGTAAAGTTGTGGCGACAACCTCAGCTCATGACTCGTTGAGATGGTAAATATGTTAGATTGGTTCTCTAATTGTTAACACCTAGATTTTTTTTTAGCATATACTGGACATAACATACATAAACAATCTAGCATATATGAAACAAAAATTTCCTTTTTCTTCCACAATATGAATAGAATTACATTCTTTCATCAAAACCCTTATTTTATAGAAAATTCCAAACAACATTGTACATATCTGAACACAGTAGTCAATATCAAATCAATTTTTTTGCAATTCTAATTTAACTGAACCATAGACTTATTAGCACTTATTTTTTCATTATTTCTAGTTTATTTCCAAATATTCAGAAAATAACACTCCACCCAACAAACAAGACCAATCCTTAATGCATCTCCCCTAGAGTAAGCTTCACATTTAGTTTAGCTTAGAACAGATACTTACCTCTCAACACACCAAGACTATCTGATCACAACCAGAAATAGTGTAGGATTTGTAGCCTCCACAACAGGCTCTAGTCAAGAACTCGATTGGCTAAACCACCTTCAGAATTATTTCATTGTTTTGTTCATCTTTTCCTTTCCACTTTCTTCCCATTCTGGTAACCTCGGGTTCTCCATACCCTATTGGGAGTTTCGAGATGGTAACGACCTCACCCGTAGTTGAATCTAACCACCTGAATGTGAGCTCTCTTAATATTATTTTCTGATGTAACTTTTGTTAAACTGTGTACAACACTTATAAAATATAAGTAAATTTAACAATCGTATATACATACGTTCGACCTTTACGTGGCCCACAAATTAAAAGAATTTTCTCTCTTTTTTCTAGGGGTAAAAAACACATATTTACAATTTTTACCAAGGGATATCACATGCCATTAAATCATCCTCTTTTCCCTCTTCTATTGATTATCTTTTTTCTTCATTTGGGCTCTGGCGTACTAGGAATTTTTAGCATCTAGGTAAGTGGAATAATTAGAGTCTATACAATGATGTTTATATGTGTATAATATATATACTTGGGGGCCTGAAGTCGAAGGTAAGGAATGTTAGAGAGGGACCCATCGATTTGTAGATAAGAGTAGGATCCACTCTCAAAAAACATGTACACTATGAGAGTGGGAAAAGGAAATACTTTGGATTGCAAAAATATCTACATGTGATACGCTCCTTCGAGAAGCCACAATGTTGCTTCTTTGTACAATGATGAGAGTTTCCAACCATACATTTTCATCCACAATCCCAACGAGTTTGGCAGGATGGTGAAGCAACAATATATCAGCTTGGAGGATTTTAGAGACATCTCGGAGACCAATATTTCCAAAGTGCCAGAGAGAGACAGTCTTTGTGTATACAAGAAGCCTAAGTCAGATTTGTGTTGATGACCCGAAAAAAATAGTTGACACCAAGGTGCTTGTATTCATGTAGTGATAGTGATGTATAATGTTGTGTAATTTTTTAGTTGGTTACATTGGTAGAGTATCTATTTTATGCATTTTGTGTGTAGCATTAGATTATCTGTTTTATGCATTTGAGTTGTAGCGTATTGGGATTTTTAAGCATCTGGGTAAGTAACCAACAACAAAAAGTGGGTATAGGGTGAGAAATATGTATTGCAATTAAAATTTATGTGTGTATAAAAGAAGGGAACAAAAGATGAAGGTGAGGAATTTTCTCGAGAAACTCATCGACTTGCAGAGAGTCAGAGAGAAACATATTTTTATATACATAGATCCATGGTCATAAGTGTGTAGAGGACCTCAAAAATAGTGATTTTGATGGATAAAAATGTGTCAAATCTCTGTGCATCTTCAGTGGTTGATATATGTCGATAAGAGTATATGATATAATATACAACTGTATTTACCAATATGATTGATATATATTGATAGACCTATATCCACCACCCAACAACATTAATAATATAATATAATTATAATATAATAATATATATAACAATATATGATATAATAAAATATATTATATATTAATAATATATTATAAAACTTTATTAGTATATATTATTATTTTATACTTGAAATTATATTACATAGGTAAATAAAATTGTGTCATTATATTGAAATTTAACATAGTACAATATTTAGTTATTATTTAAAATATATAATTATCTTTTATCACTATGTTATTTTCAATAATAATTACATATTTATTACTATAACTATTAATATCTTTTTATTTATCTATTTGGAGTGTATTAATAATATATATATATATATATATATATATATTAAACCCAAAACAAATATTATAAACCCAAGGGATTACTAAACCCGACGAATAAACATTTTGAACAAAATAGATTAATATATAAAACTCTTAGGACTAATCTTATAAATTGCAAGAATTAATAAACCCAAGTCATTAATATTATAAACCCAAGGGATTACTAAACTCTAGGGATTATTAATAGGAATAAACCAAAGGGATTAATATAACCAAACCATTATTAATATTTTTAAACACGAAATATTACTAAACCCAAGAGATTAGTATTATAAACTTAAGGGATTATTAATATTATAAACCCAAGAGATCAATAAACCCAAGTGAATAATATTAAAAACCCTAGGGATCCAGAAAACCTAGGAATTAATATTGAAAACACATGGGATTAATAAACCCAAGGGATGAGTAAACACAATGGTTTAACATTCTAAACCCAAGGAATAAATATTATAAACCCAAGGGACCAACATACCTAAGGGATCATCATTAAGAACACAAGGGATTATTAAAACCTATGAATTAATATTTTAAATCTAAGGGATTAATAAACCCATGGGATTATTAATATTATAAACTTAAGGGATTGATAAACCCTAGAGATTATTAATATTATAAATCCAACAAATTAATAGATCCAAAGGACTAATATTAACCCAAGTGATTTATAAACCTAAATGACTAATATTAAAAACCGAAGTAATTAATAAACCCTAGGAATTAATATTTTAAACCCAATGGATTAATAAACCTAACGAACTTTTAATATTATAAATTGAAGGGATTAAAATATAAACCCAAGTGTTCAATATTATAAAACCAAGGAATTATTAAACCCAACAGACAAAAATTACAAACCCAGGGGATTAAAAAACCCAAGGGACCAATATTAAAAACATAAGAAATTAACAAAACCCATTGTAATGTCCCCTAATAATAATAAAACTAAAAATAATAAATAAATAATATAACATATTATTAAAATAAATAGTAAATAAATAATACATAATAAATCATCAAGGGAAGAATAATAATAAATAAATAAAATAGTAAATAATAAAATGGAGTTCTAAATAGAAATATAGTTCTAAATAAAAATATATAAAAGTAAACTATAAAAATAGTGAAATTAAATGAAGTTAACAAAGTAAAAAGGAATGAGACATGAAAGATTTAAACTAAGAAAACTATAAAAATAAGTGAAGTTAACAAAAATAAAAAGGAGTACAATAAGAAAGAGTTAAATTAAGAGAAACATTAAATTAAGTAAAACTTAAAATAAAGAAATAAAAGTTGCATGTTGAGAAAGGGAATGTGTGAATGTGGTTCCCTTCCATTGTGTGGTCTATTTAATAGACATTGAGGAAGATGAGATTCATCCATTCCTCATTCCTTCATCCATTATCTTGGGAGAAAGGTATTGTGAGACAAAAGATTCCCTGGCAGTAGTACGTTGATTGAGGGCTCGGGGGTGGCCATCTGTAGAAACATTACGTGCCGCTGAGCGTACAGTTGGGTGGAGAGTCATCCCCAAAACTTTTTTGTGGTTAGCGGAATTCAAATAGCATTCAACTTGAGAGTCTAAAGTAAGGGATATCGTTAATACAGGTAAGTCGTCTCTACTCGTCTTTTTCGAAAGTTAAATAGTTGATTAGTTGAGTGTTGATTATTGATAATATAAATTGATGTAATTATTTGTATATATTAAATCATGGTTGTTACATATGGTATCAGAGTTGGTTTCGAATCTATGTGACCTCTGGGTAGAATATTGAGAAAAAACACGTAATTAAATTTATCAATAATTTTTCTTGTGAGAATAGAGAAGAATTCTGTCAATCAAATTTGAAAACTAAAAAAATAAACAGTACCTACAACATCAAGAAACGTCTATATTAGTAGTATATTCTTAAAGTTCGTTACCTCATTATGGGGTGTAGCTATTATTCCTCTAGGCTACACAAAATACCACTAGTAATCATAAAGAACTATGCATCTCGTGTCAATGCAAGACAAAGGAAGGTCCTAATCGACTTCAAAATTCATTATTCAATAACCCTCAATGGAGCCTCCTATGAAATTCAACTACCAAATATTCATCTTGGTCACTACGTTTAAGGAATAACAAAAATTATATTTTGATGGCTATGTGGCTAGTCCTCGATTGGTGTACTCGAATTAATCCAATGACATTGTCTCTCTCCTTCCTACGAATGGATCCCGAATTGACTTAGGGAATCACAATTTTGGTTAAGTTATTATCTTTTCCACTACATTAGTTGTTGTGTAAGTAGAATAACTTCCAAACATGAATTGATGTGTCTCTTTGCGGTCTATAAAATTTAATTTATTTATCATTGAGTAGCAACGTTGAATCCAGCAAACTAGGATTCATTGGAACTTTTTCCATTTCAATCTGGCAAGTTATAGAACCATAACCTTGTAACAATTTAGTATTAAAATATCAAATAATATATAATTTCTCTCTCCTATTAATCACCAATTATCTTAACACTTGTTAAGTATGTTAGATCTAAGACTTTTGTGATCCATAATGTAGATAAAAATGCTTTCAGATTAATCACATCGTTAGGATTAGGATTACTCCAAATGCATTTTTATCTACTTGTTAAGTATAACAACCATTGGATGAGAATTGGTGATTGAAATAGATAACAAGGGTATATCCATGTGGCGTTACGACTAGTACTTACCAAACACCCATAGTAACAAACCCACTGACAAGTGTTGTAACATTGTGGGGCCAAACTCTATAGACATCTTCTACTTAATCGTGAATTAGTATACCTCAACCGGTAAGTAGTCATTTCATATTCAATTAAAGGGATGCGATGAACTCTTATTATATATTATCTAATTGAAAATATCAGTATATATTGCATGATATGATAGTTAACTAATGATAGTCTTTAACAACATGACTAGTCATAATAGTTTCCGTGAGTTACTAATTGTAAGTCCTTTTTTTTAAATATTATTTATTATATAACATTACATTATAAAGGATTTAAGAAATAAACATGGCACATAGATCATAACTTTAAACGATACCCTCAATTACAACTCAGGTATTTATTTGTATTTAGCTTTTTATGGATAGCAACTGTAACTTTTAATAATCTCTTAATGTCCTTATTGGTGATGAGGTTTTAAATAGTAAGCAACCAAATCAATTTTGTTTTGGTCTTACATGCTTGAATAGTTAAAAGATGTAGTAGATCTTAGAAGAAAATGTATAAAAGTGGAAAATATGCCCAAGAAATAACACCATGGAAGATAAAACTTGAGATCTTCATTTATATCAAAACCATTAAGTTAGGGCAACACCATACATTCACTCCTTAAGGAAGGACATAACTTCAAAAGCCATATGCTTTCCAATATAATAACCCTTGAAATATTTCAATGGAGAGTCTCTAGCCTCTATATAGGTTTCATACATACCATGTGTAGTTACCACGGGTCTCTCAATACCGTACATCCAATACAATGGGCTTATCACTTTATTCCCTAGCTACATGTGGTCCCTTACATAATGTGGGTTAGACACTTTATTTATCAACTATGGCCCATTTATTTATCATTCTTATATTATTACATCATATTATTCCCTTGGTTACCTCGCTCTATACCCTATATTATCCCCCCTAGGTATACTACATTACACCCCCCTTAAACATGTTTCTTCCCCGAAACATGAGAAAAACACAAATAATAAGATATACTCAAAAGAGTATTCCACTAGTACCATTCACATGCATCTAGCGATCCCAGAGAAATGTGAACACTCGATCTAGTCGATGTCTCACTCACTTGAGATGGACGCTGGTTCTGGTGGTTCCTTTATGTTGATGTGCTCTGGGTGGATTGTCACACCTCTCTATGTGGCCTCCAGGGGTTTTTGTCCTTTTTGCTAATTTGTTTCCACCTTACTGTTTGATGTCTTGCTGGGTGATGCAGGTGGTGATATGTTGAAGCTTTAACTTATGGAAAATATTTCACGAATTCCTCCACTATTGGTGATGGAGTGGTGTCTGGTGATTTTGCTGGTACCTGCTTTGATCTTTTTGTTTGGTTGTCTACCATCAAACGCTCATCATCTGATGTGTCTATGTTGTTAGGTATTTGTGCCTCTTCCTCCCTAGTCTCTTCATTGTTCATAATGAAAATATCCTGCAATGTAATTTTCTTCTTTTTATACCAGAGCTTCTTGAATTTCTTTTTCACATTAAAATTGACAGTACCAACAGATTCCATCTAAGGGTGTCCCAAAAAAACATCCACAATAGCCATATCTGAAGCATAAAAATCATAATACAACACATACTTATCCATATAAATCTTTAAATCTTTATAAATTTGAACATATTCATTATCAACCTATGTGTTTTCAGTATGTTTTGCTTCAACTTGCAATTTTTTAGCCAAATTAACATCGATACCATTACGCTTTCAACTAGGAATGATAGACACAATGATGTTCTCTTTTTTATTACTTCCATGAACCTGTAATATGGAAACATTAGTAGAAAGTAAGTCTTTATGGATCTTAGTTTCATTCTTTCCGGCTTGAGACCACTTGTCCAAAAGGAATTTTTGAAGTTTTTTCTCGGGAAGTTTCCTCACTGAGCTGTCAAGTGAGGTTTACCATTTATTTTCCTCATATTTCATATGAAGCCCTATAGAGCATATCCAAAAATATGGGGATTTAGCCTTGTGATATTGTAAAAATTCTTCAATAGTAGGGCCATCATATTTTCCTGTAAACTTCATCATGCAAGAACCCTTATAACTGAGTAAGGGTTTTGAACAAAATCACTTACTTCAGAAAAATTTAAAATGGGCATAACTCGGCTAATATAACTCAAAATCGTAATTATAACCTGTTTTTGGAAATAGGATAGTCATTGTGCATCTATACATGTGATTGAAATCTTGATCTAGGTACTCTGGAAACTTAGATCCGCACTTCAACTGTCCCACCGTCACAAAATTTCTAAAAAAAAATGGTTGATTTTAAATCAATGACAAATCCCTCATCCGGACTTCGATTTGACCGATTTATTTTTAAACCAGGTGATTGTTCAAGGAAAGCTTAGATATATAATTATTTGTCTTAAATTTTTCACCAAAAACTGCAAAAAATGTGAAGAGAGTCGTCATCCACTAATTGCTGTAAGAAAATTTCTACAACATTGCTGGTTTTAAATGAGCGATATCTCCATCATCCGAACTCTGATTTGACTGTTTTTTTTTAATTGACTATTTTTCTGTAAGGAATCTTGATATGCTATTTGTTTCTAAAAATTTTGCACTAAAATTATCAGATCAACTCTGCAACTCACTGCCCAAGAAAATTCCTGGAAAAATGGAAAAAAAAATTCCCCAACTCGGCCCAAGAAAGTGCTTTGATTCCACTTGTAGTAGATCTAAAAAGAAAATGTATAGAAATGGAAGATATACCCAAGAAATAACACCATAGAAGATAAAACTTTAGATCTTCATTAATATCAAAACCCTTAAGGTAGGGCAACATGATACATTCACTCCTTAAGGAAGGAGATCACTCCACAAACCATATGCTTGCCAATACAATAATCCTTGATATCTCTCAATGGAGGGTCTGCAGTCTCTATATAGGTTTCACACATGCAATACCATGGGTAGTTACCATGTGTGTCTCAATACCATACATCCAATAAAATGGGCTTATCACTTTATTCCGTAACTACATGTGGTCCCTTACATATTGTGGGTTAACCGCTTTATTTATTAATTATAGCCCATTTATTTGTCATTCTTATATTATTACATCATATTATTCCCTTGTGTACGTCCCTCTGCACCCTATATTATCTCCCTAGGTATACTACAAAATATGTGCAAAGATACATTCATTAAACACAGAGTTGCAAGTTACTTTAATATAATTAATTAAAAGTAATAATATCACTTTTACTACATTCATATATATATATATATATATATATATATATATATATATATATATATATATATATTTGATGCTAATGTAATATGTTCATGCCAAAATCTGGTATGGTTTAAAAAAAAATGGCGAAATAATATTTACAGTGCATGCATTTAAGTTTGTTGTCTTTTCTCTCAATATTCATTGCATATGTTACAATTCACAATATTCTCTTCTCCAAAGAAAGTGCTTACTTAATCAGATTAAAAAAAAATCCTAAAATTTATTATGTTGTAATAAATAGATAAATATTGATATATTGATTGAAAAAAGTATGTGGATTTTTTTAATTGTTTCTATATTGTACTAATTAGATAATATATTAATTTAATAAATAATGTGGGTTTTTGGTTTAAATAAAATAATATATATATGTTTGGTTGATTTTTTAATATTTTCTTTATTATCAATTTGGGGTAATTAACCAAGGCTAAAGTCTAACTTGGATTTTATAAATTTATAAATTCAAATTATTATTTTCTTTATTAAAATATGAGATTTTAAGAAGGGATAGTATATATGATATAAAATAGTTTTAGATAAAGTGTGTTTATAAAAAAAACAATCTATAGTTAGATGTTCTACTTAATGTTATTAGAGGTAATTGATATCAAATTAATAGTTTTTGATTAAAGATAAATTTTGACATTTTCAATTGATTGTGACTTGAAATGGTTAGAAAATTATTATTAGTATTTATGATGATGCATTTTAAGAAGTTAAAAAGGATAAATTATTATGAATCATGATCGTGTGTTACAAATTCAACAAATTATATAAGATGATAACAATATATTTTTGGATGAGAATATGTATATTAAAAACACTATCTAATTGAACCTGTTTTAATGGAGTATCCTCTTTAGAGGGAAAGGAAGTGTAGTAATACATAACTCAAAACCAACAATGTCATTTTTATTTCATTTGTACTTATGGTATTTTTATTGTAACTATTGTAAGTAATATTACCTAATGTTATGTCAACGTAGGACTATTAAATATAATGTTGGGATGATGTTTCATGGTATGATGGTATGCGGTAATTGGACATGGTTCTGATGAGAGGTTGATGATGAATATGTGGTGCTTATTTATTTATTTGTTATGATAATGATGTTGTATGCTAATGATGGATAAGATATGAATAGGGATAATGATGTTATGATATGATGTATATTGTCATGTCGTTCATTTATTATGTGATGTCACGATTCATATATTCTAATGTTATAAATTATGATGGTATTTCATGATGTGAAGCATGTGGAATTGATACAGATTTTGTGACATGCATGAGCATGTAGTTTTTACTATTTAGAATGAGGTTATTAAAAATGATGTTATATTATCATGATGACATGCAAGAGCTAGAATGTGGATTATTTTCTATGATGTTATGATTATAACTTATGCATTGGATGCATGTTGAGATGTGGTGACTAACAAGAACTCCACAAAAGGGCCTAGAGGGCTGAGTTATTTGATGATCTCATTGGAGCTCATACCTACGAGGGATAATAAGTAACACGATATGGGTTGGGGATAAACTCAATTAACAATACATATGCGAGTGGTTCCTTTGTCTTGTATAGCTCTTGAGGGGATATGAGACCATCTTGAGGAGGACAAGTGCCTGGTATTGGAATGTGATGCCGAAGTATGGAAGGGGTGTAAGGAATTTGATGCCTGGGGCTGTGCACCTTAGTGAGGGTGGAGGGAGTGGGCCAACCTTGCCAAAGGCCTGGAGTAATACTGCATGGAGTATTGAGTCAGGTGCCTACCTTGGGGAAGGTGAGGTCTGAGTCGGGTGTGAGCCTTGGGCTATGGTATAGACCAATGAGGCTTATGCCTGGTTTCGAAAGTGGGAAAAAGGACATATATTCCTTGATATTTCTCGGGTGTTGTGGAAAATTTCGATGCATGTTAGTTATAATAGTTCAGCAGAGGGTGTTGGGCAAACGTGAAGTAATAAATAACTAAATAAATAAAATGTTAAATGATTCAACTTAACTTTGGGTCAAAGTTCCTTAAAGAGGGGGAGTATGTAATGTCCCCTCATAATAATAAAAATAAAAATAAATAATAAATAATATAACATAATATTAAAACAAATAGTATATAAATAATACATAATAAATAATCAAGAGAACAATAATAATAAATAAATAAAATTGTAAATAATAAGATGGAGTTCTAAATTAAAATATAAAAAAGTAAACTATAAAAATAGTAGAAATAAGTGAATTTAAAAAAGTAAAAAGGAATAAAATAAGAAAGAGTTAAACTAAGAAAACTATAAAAATAAGTAAATTTAACAAAAAGTAAAAAGGAATAAAATAAGAAAGAGTTAAATTAAGAGAAACATTAGACAAATTAAAACTTAAAATAAAGAAATAAAAGTTGCATTTTGACACAGGAAATGTGTGCATGTGGTTCCCTTCCATTGTTTGGTCTATTTAATAGACGTTGAGGAAGATTCATTCATCATTCTTTCATCCATTCTCTTGGGAGAAAGACATTGTGAGATAAAGGATTCCCTGGCAATAGTACATTGATTGAGGGCTTGGGGGTGTCTAGATGTAGAAAGATTACGTGCAGATGAGCCTACGGTTGGGTGGAGAGTCGTCCCCAAAAATTTGTTGTTGTTGGCATGATTCAAATAGAGTTCAAATTCAAAGTGTCAAGTAAGGAATGTCATCAATACAGGTAAGTTGTCTCTACTCACCCTTTTGGAAAGTTAAATAGTTGATTAGTTGAGGGGTGATTATTGTGAATAGAAAATGATGCAATTATTTGTATATATTATATCAGGGTTGTTACAACCAACGAATTCATATTTTAAACCTAGTGGATTAATAAACCTATGGGATTATTAAACCATAGGGATTGTTAATATTATTAACCCAACAAATTAATAAACCCAAGGGATATATATTATAAATTTATGAGATTAATATTAAACCCTAAGACTAATATTAAACCATTGTATTAAACTTGATATTATAAATCATAATATTAAGCCCTAAATGTTTTATTGTTGCAATGTGACATCTACTCAATTACAATATAATGTATCATTGTGACACTCATTGTCACATTGCAATGATGCTTGTCAAACTCTAATGTTGTATAATGTGATAGTATGGTGATGATTGTGACACTACAATGTTAGATAATGTATCGAATGGATTGATAAACCCAAGGAATTAATATACTAAACACATGCGATTAATAAACATAATCCATAATTAATACTATAAACCCTAGGGATTGTTAATAATTAGAAACCCAAGGGATTAATATACCCAAGCAATTATTAATATTTATAAAACTGAGGGATTACTAAACCCAATGATTGGTATTATAAACCCAAGGGATTATCAATATTATAAGCCCAATAGATCAATAAAAACAAGGGACTAATATAAAAAACTCTAGGGATCAATACAAGGTATAAATTAATATTTAAAAGTCATTGGATTAATAAGTCAAAGATATTATTAATATTATAAAACCAAGGGACCAATAAATCCAATGGTTTAATATTTTAAATACAATGAATTAATAAACCAAAGGGATAAATATTATAAACCCAAAGGATCATTATTAAATACACAAGGGATTAATATACCACTAGAAATTAATATTTTAATTCCAAGAGATTAATAAACCCATGGGATTATTAATGTTATAAACCCAAGGGATTTATAACCCCAATGGGATAATATTAAAAACCCAAGGGATTAATAAACCCTAGGAATTAATATTTTAAACCCAATGGATTAATAAACCCAAGGGATTATTAATATTATAAATCCAAGATGTTAAATTATAAACATAAGGGTTTAATATTATAAAACAAAGGAATTAGTAAAACCAATGGATAAATATTATAAACCCAAGGGATCAAGAAACCTAAGGGATCAATATTAATAGCATAAGATATTAATAAATTGTAAGGATTTTAATATTATAAACATAATGGATTAATAAACCTAAGGTATATATATTATAAATCTATGAGATCCATATTCAACACTAGGAGTAATATTAAACTATTGGATTAAACCTAATATTATAAACAAAAATATTAAACCCTAATTCTTTCATTGTCGCAATGTGACATCTAATAAAATACAATGTAATGTATCAATGTGAGAATGATTGTGACACTAATTGTCACATTGCGACGACGCTTGTCAAAATGTAATGCTGGATATTTTGACAGTTTGACGATAATTGTGACACTACAACATTGGATAATGTACCTACGTGATTAATAAAACCAAGGGTTTAATATTATAAACTCAAGGGATTAGTATAAAAAATGTATTATTAATATTATAAACACAAAATATTATTAATATTATAAAACCTAGGGATTATTCATAATAATAAACTCAAGGGTCTAATATACCCAAGTGATTATTAATATTTATAAACCCATGGGATTAGTAATATTATAAACCCGAGAGATAAATAAGCCTAAGGGACTAATATTAAAAACTTTACGATCAATACAACCTAGGAATTAATATTTTAAACTCATGGGATTAATAAACCCAAGAAATTATTAATATTATAAAATCAAGGGACCAATAAACCAAATGGTTTAATATTCTGAACACACTCGATTAGTAAATCCAAGTGAAAAAAAAACTAAAAACCCAAGGGATCAACAAACCTAAGGGATCAATATTAAAAACACAAGGGATTATTATACCCTAGGAATTAATATTTTAAATCGAAGGGATTAATAATGCCATGAGATTATTAATATTATAAACTCATGGGATTGATAAATCCTAGGGATTGATAATATTCTAAACACAACAAATTAATAAACACAATGGACTAATGTTAACCCAAGAGATTTATAAACTCTATGGATTAATATTAAAAACTCAAGAGATTAACAAACCCAAGGGACTATTAATACTATAAATCCAAGGGATTAAATTATAAACCCAAAGGTTTAATATTATTAACCCAAGGAATTATTAAACCCAAACCCAAGGATAAATATTATAACCATAAGGGATAAGGACACCTAAGGGGTCAATATTAAAAGCACAAGAGATTAACAAACCCCATGAATTAATATTATAAACCCATAGGATTAATAAACCCAAAGGATTATTAATATTATAAACCCAAAGGATTAATAAACCATAGGGATAATATAACCAAGAGAATAATTTTAAACCCTAAGATTAATATTATAAAACCACTGAATTAAAAATTTTAAAATTAATATTATATACTCTAAGATTATAAACCCTAAACCCAATATTAAAAATGAGAATAAATCTTAAACCCAATATTATAAACGAGAATACTAAATCGTAATGTATTCAATATCACAATTGGACATTGCAATATTAGTATTATTATTAATATTAAAATTTATAATAATTTTAATTATTAATATTAACATGAATTATACTTATAATATTAATAATATTAATATGATTATTTTTAATTTTAATATTATTTACATAAACATTATTATTTATAATATGTATATTGATAATAATGTTATTATTGTTGTTAATAATATTTATAATAATATTATTATTGTTATTAATAATATTAATATCAATGTTAATAGTAACATTATTATATTATATTATTTTTAATAGCTTAATATATTAAATATTAACGACATTAAGATTAATGTAAATTACTAATCCAATGTTATTATAATTATGAATAATGATGATCATGATGATTAACATCCACTAAAACCAATGTGTCTATCGAACCTTAAGAAAAGACTCTAAATTGTGATTCCTCAAAATCTTGTTTCTGTAATCAAGGAGGACTAAAAGAAGTGCTCCAAGATCACTATAGTTGGGCTAGATTAATAATTCAAGAAGATTGGAGGTGTGCTTGATGATAGGGAATTGAGAGCAGATGTGAGTAAAAGTCAGGAAGTCTAAAATGAAGTATTTTTCATCTTCCACCATTTTAGTATCGCAAATCTCACAGATTCTTTTCTCCAAGGGAGTCTTGGGAGTAGACCACCACCCGGTTTCACTTCAAATATCATGAGAATTAGTTATAATCCTAGTGATGTTCATTTTATTGTTAGTTCTCGACAACACATAGAGATAACTATGGTTATCAAGGGCGGGGTTGATCACCTCCTTATAGTAACTTATCTTTCTTTTACCCTCCAACTCCTTATAATTCCACAGTTTGTGCTTAAAATTAGAGGTAATAGTATATTTTACATTATCCTTGCTTCCCATGATGATATCCTCCTTAATGCCCCAATGGTTGGGCCAATATTAGGCATCCTTATCCCACCCGCGCTTGATGCGCAGGTGGGTGTTTTGGCTAAAGTTAGAAGGATTTTTCGGGAGCCTCTTGGAGTTTATGTTGTAAAGCTTCTTCTTATACATCAAATATCTAAACATAGTTTTACTTTAAATGGCGGAAAAGCCAACTTCAATCAAGATGATAGGATAGGGAATATTTCCCTTGATCTTGAGGTTATAGGTTATGAATTTCTTTTGAATCATCTCAATATTTCTCCATGACTCTCTAGATATACTAAAACCCAAAAATTCACATCCGTATAAGAAAAAAAGGGTCATGAGAGCCTCAAAGAGGAACTTTTTTTTACTCCAAATACAGGTATCAACTGACTTACAATTGTTTTCAAGCTCATAATAAGCTTTACAACCTCCAGTAATTATTTTCTCGATGCTAGAATTCCAATTGAGCTAATGAGGAAAGTCAATCCCAAAATATTTATATGAAGAAACCTGCTTAAGGAAATGGTTATCATAGACGAGACTACCATGGGTGATATTTTTGTGATTTAATGATCATGACTTTAGTCTTTTCAGTATTAACAGTCATACCCATCTTGGAGGAGAAGACATGAAGAGTCTTAAGCTGCTTGTGAAGGTCATCATGGATTATTGTAATAAGAATAATATCATCAACATAAAGAAGAAGAGTAATGATTATACCGGCGAGCCTGGTGCCCTTACAACCTGTAGTCTCCAGACACTCCTCTAGCTTATCGATGTAAATACTAAAAATGGTAGGGGATAGGGGACACCCTTGCTTAACCCCGATATTACATATAATATCTA
Organism: Pinus albicaulis; assembly: GCA_034641835.2. Lineage (NCBI taxonomy): Eukaryota > Viridiplantae > Streptophyta > Pinopsida > Pinales > Pinaceae > Pinus > Pinus albicaulis. The sequence continues at coordinate 1,131,441,973 of CM076582.1, forward strand.
TATACCACCCTTGATTGGTCTTAAGCTTGGAAATGACAGTATCATAGAGGTGGATCACAACAATCCTTAGTTCATGAGGAACCATGATCTCTTGAAGTCTCTCCTAGAGCTTATCACGAGGAACAATGTCGAAAACGTTTTTAAAGTCCACAAAACAATAGAAGAGATCGGCTTTACTATTGCGACATTCCTTTGCAATGATCTTGAGAGTGACAAGGTGGTCGATAATCAAGTGATGTCTCCTAAAACCATCTTTCCCTTCAGCCCGTTTACCATGGTTTTCAAGCCAAAGGCTAAGCTTCTTTTCCAAAATGAGTCCATATATCTTGGTTAGGATGTTGCTAATCATAATAGTCTTGTAGTTAGAGGGAACACCATTGTCCCTATTTATAAAGATAACCACAATAAGGCTTTGCGTACAAATATAAGGGAATCCATGCTTTACATCGAAATTCAGGAGATTTTGGTGATGAGGAATAGGATATATCTTCCCATTTTACAGATCTCATCTTGGTATCCTTCAATATATTTAGCTTTCCCAATAGTGAGCTTATTAATCCCAGACTCAACGTCTTCGAGACAGAATATATCTTCCATAATAGGAGTGGTTAATATAGTGCCCATCATGTCGGGAGAGTCATAAAACTTCGTAAGATAGTTGTATGTTATTAAAATTAATGTAAATATTATTATTAAATGGAAATTTATTAGGAAAAAATTATATTACTATTATATAATTTTTATTAATGTTATATATCAGTCATATTTAATTTTAAAATATTATTAATATCAATATCAATATGAATATATTTTTAATATTATTTAAATTAATAATTTAATATTATTTAAATAAATAATATGCATATTAATAATAATAATAATATTATTATTTCGGTTTGTAATATTAATATTTATGTTAATAATAATGTTATTATTATTATGTTATATTATTTTTGATATCACAATATATTAAATATTACTAATAATGTTATTAACAATATTAATATTAATATAATGCATTAAAGCAACTTTATTATAATTACTCATATTAATATTATCAATGTTATTAATATTCCTCGGATGCGGGTGTTAATATTTGAGCTGGCCTGCACACACCTGGCCAAGTCGTTGCCGAGCAGTCATCCCCGCACGAGGAGGCACATGGCCACGACACGGTAAATAGAGCCTGGGGAGTGGGTATCACTTACTCCACCACCCTCGAACGGTATGATGTGTCCTTTTAGCACCTGCTCTGCATTTACAACATCCTTAGTGCATTCATTCCTCCCTCTGCGCATTCACTCATCCCGCAACCATATATGGACCATGAAGTTTCATCCTCAACATTCTCCTTAAACCTCTATGTGATTCTCAATTTTGACTTTGCCTCCTCTTGCGCCCTTCGGACACCTGCCAAGACCCTGCATCATACCTCCAGTCGAACAGCTCTTTGTTATGCTATCGAGCCTCCATCTATGCCTCCTTTGCATTCTTGCTGCTCCGCTTCAATCATGCCTCGTCGCCACCACATGCACTGCCGCAGAGGTGGCAGACGCAGTCTCCCCTCTCAACCTCCCATTCACGCCATGGCCAGGAGAATTTTTGACCTGTCCTAAAACCTGGTGGTGCTTGAGGTCTTGGCCCCCCTAGCCTCTCCTCTCACCTATCCATGTGTCTTCCTGAAGCCTCTGCTAAACCCTATGGCTCTAGCACTCATTTCAGAAAATGTAAGTCCAATATCTTTCCTGCCTCCCTCAACCTCCCTCATAAAACAGTGGCTTTTTCAGTGAAATTAGCTAAGCATTCATTGAATAGTGATGGTATTTGTAGCTCTGATGATAGTGGAAAGAGCTCTGAAACAAGTGGCTGCTCGACAGCCTCTCCGTCGCTCGATGCCCAACTGTCCAAGATTGAGGATGAAGTCTCTGAATACAAGTGCCGCATAGAGGAAGAGCTGACTCAACCACCATTGCCGGATATCAAGAATTTGACAGACTAACCTCCTGGTTTCCACTTGTCTTTTCTTTATATTTTGGTCATGTTCTGGTTTAGTTCTCCTGTCAATTTTCATGCACAACATAAGTATGTGTAAAGCTATTTTCCCTTTAAGGGCAACACTTTTTCTGCCTCATGCAAAGACCTTATGGGCTGGTTTCCCCTTCTGGGGCAGTCGCTATCTTGAAATTTTGAACTGGTTAGTTCTCGCCAGAATTGGCTAGCGCAGCAATTCTAGTGGATGACGGATTTATTTCTGTGATATGTATTAATCATAGGAGTAGACATATTTAGAAAAAAAAATGTTATTAATATAAATATTAATATTAATCTTATCATTACTTTTAAGAGAAATTATTAGTAATTATTAATATTTTCATTATATAATTGTTATTAATGTTAAAATATTATTTATATATTTAACTAAGCGGATTAAATTATAAACTCGAGAGTTTAATATTATAAACCTAAGGAATTAGTACATGAGTTCTCTTTAGTGAAACTTTTTGGAAGCTTTTCCAGTGGATTTTCCGGTCTAATTTCTCTAAATCAAGCAAGAAATTATTGAAATCACAAAATTGATGGGTAACCCCTACACAATCAAAGTACCCAAGGGGTTTTTGAGGGTGTTGAATCCATATATAGATTAAAAAAACAAGCTTAAATAACAAAAATAAAAAATTCACCTCAAAATGTTATTCTAGCACCTCAAAGTCCAAAAAGTTGCAGTAAGGACAACTCCATTAGTAAATCTAGGGATTAATAAACCTACAGGTTTATTAATATTATAAACCCATGAGATTAATAAACCATTAAGATAATAAATCCAAAATAATAATATTAAACTCGATGATGACGATCATCATCATCATCATCCTCAATATCAATGTTAATAATAACATTATTATATTATATGATTTTTAATAGCTTAATATATTAAATATTAACAACATTAGTATTAGTATTAATTTAAAGTATTAATCCAATATTATTATTATAATAATTATTATTATTATTATGAGGTGGGAATGTATCACCAAAAATTAATATTATTATTAAATAAGTGTTATTAATCAATGGCATTTAATGTTAAATTATATTAATAATAATGTGAAATAATATTAATTAAATGCTAAATATTTTAAAATTATATATATATATATATATATATATATATATATATAGGCACAACTACATTTGCATCATGTCCAATATATCACTTGGATCTGGTGGAGAATTTAAACAATGTCTTCCCATCAAGGAGTTATTTAACAGAACACCCAATCAATGTCTATACAAAACCCCTTGGACTTTAAAATAATATTATTAATATTATTAACATAATTATTATTAATATTAATATTATCAATATTAGTATTTATATTTATATTAATAACTATAATTATAATATTAATATTATTAAAATTATATCAAAATCAAAAAAAATTTAATATTATTTTTAATAAAATGTAACGGTAAAGTAAAACTAGTCGTTATCCTAACAACTAGTTGAGCCATTTCTATATCTATTTAAACTTAATGTTCTGATCTGATCTCTCACCTAGTCCTGATGATGAACCACACTCGTTGGTTTGAAACGCGTCGACCATGTTCCATTGCATGTGATTATTACCGAAAGGATTTTACAATTTGTATAATGGATCACATAAGCTTAGATTCTAAAAATATTAATAATAACATTATTATTTTGGTTGATAAGATTAATGTCTATTTTATTATTTTTTCAAGTTATGTGATCCTCCAGGCTTAACATGTGGCTTGGGGAGACAAGACCGAGAGGTATCTAAGCCATCAAAGTCACCCAGGGATCGCACCTGACATGGGCCACACTAGCCCTTATCTGATGGATTTTTTAGCATCTATCCTCTCCCTAGTATAGAGCACAACCACCCGTGTTGAGGTACCCCGGTGAGGTTTGATCCTCGGTCACCTTCATCACTAAGCCCATCCTCAACCAATTCTGTTAGTGGGACTAAGATTAATGTCTATGTTAATAATAAATTATCATGTTATTTATTTTTAATATCACAATATATGAAATATTACTATTAATATTATTAACAATATTAATATTAATATTAATATAATGCATTAATGAAATTTTATTATAGTTACTAATATTAATATTATTAATTTTAATATCAATCTTATCATTAATTTTAAGAGAAAGTATTAGTAAAAATTAATATTTTTATGACATAATTGTTATTAATGTTATATATAAATGATATTTAATGTCAAAATATTATTAATAATAATCAAATCACGTTATTAATCATTCTATTATAAATAAAATATAAAAATATTTTGAACCTACCATTATTATTAATATTAATAATATTGCATATTGCATATTATTATTCAATTAATAACTATGGTTGTTTATGAATGACCATTATATAATTTTGACATTATTTACATAAATATTATTACTATCATATATATATTAATAATAATATTATTATTATCTTTAATAATTTTAATATCTATTAATATAGTAATATTAATATTATATTATATTACATATTATATTATGTTTTCCATGGTGTTGAATTTATTTATCTATTAAAAAATATAATTATTAATTTTTTTTCTTGAGTTAACAAACATGCATTATAATATATAAAGGAAATTAAGTACAAAAATCATTTCCTAAGACTCTTTCTTTTCAGGCCAAACAGATTTAGAGAGCATTGGGCCTGGAATAAAATTGTTACATCCAGTATCAGAGTTTATTTCTGTTAGGCCTACTCGCCATACTTTGCATTTACCAAAATTGAGCCACATCTACAATAAGAAAAACCTCTCAAGGAGGCAGATTGGGTGGAAAGAGAGGAGGGGAAACAAAGAGAGTTGCATGATCATGCATATGGAATTCATTGTGTTCAATCCTCGCCTCTAGAGTGTGAAGGTGATCGTTGGTGCGTCGGTGGCGTCGACGGAGGATTTCGAGATTGTCCATGATTTCATTATAGACATGCTTAATATAATTAATATAAGCCACTAGTTCATTTCAGTCCTCATAGTGATGGTTCCTCATGTTATAAATATTAAATTGGACATTGTGCAACTAATCATTTATTGTGTCCAGGGTGACTGAAGGTACAACTTGCCCCGGAGAGCGAACAAGAGAAATGGTTGCATCCTCCTCCATGTCTCGGCTGGTGGAATTGTAAGAGGGAAAGTGGCTACCGTCATTGTGTTACTGGTTGACTTGAGGATGAGGAGCAACACCACCCTAGTGCGAACGAACCCTCTCACAAGGAATTACGGCGAGCTAATGGTATTTGCAGATGAACAAAGACAAACAAACGAACCTGCAATTATTCTACAGGTCCTGTAGTATAACCTCCTATATAAGAGATAAAACCAAATAGAACGAAACAATAAATCACTGAACCATTTACCAAACTCCATCGATCTAGGAATAGAGGCTCAAGACCATAATTTCCAGAAATCATCCGCGCCACCTCAAAGAAAACTTTCATGAATTATTCCCCTCTCGCTGAGAGAAGCTCAACCCACCAAGCCAGAGAGACAACAAGAGGAAATTATTATGAAATATCCCTTTAGAGTGTTGAAAGAATTGAACTAAAGCTCCTTCCACCACAAAAATGAACTAGAGATGAGCCACAAACATAGGAACCAACAACGCGACCCATATCCCAATTCAACCTCTGTGAGCAGAGCTATGATCATAAAAAACAAACACAAAAGACCCCAGCGGAGCCACGCCATTGCAAGCTAGGGTCCCATGAGCCTCCCGAGGATGAGAGCTCACCTTGTTCCCAACTATTCCAAGTGGCACATCCATTTCCTACTTAGAGCCATGACTGCTATTGGGAAAACCAAAATTTGAAACCCAAGTGCTCTAGAGATCCCCACCTCATCGCCCAACACAATACATAAAGAGTCGTTTGAGAATGCTAAGAGAATTTAACGATGCAACCAACAGGAGAAGTGCCCACCTACTGGGCATTAATGATACTCATGACCATTATGATGAATGCAGTGGGTGTGTGGAATCTAGGCAGGCTTCTTATGCCACTAGATCACCACACATACCAACGGTTCCATTACACCCATCGAGGATTCAAAAATACATTTAAAAAAAAAAATCACATTCTTTTTTTAAAATTATTTTGCTAGATTAAGATAAAAAGGTGTGTTTCTTCTATGAATTATACTACCCCTTAAATCATTGTTATAAGTATGGGTGATATTAAATATTAATATATTAATAATGTTATGAACTGTTTTATTATAATATAAAATTACTATCCAACTTACCATTATTATTAATATAAAAAATATTTAATATTATTATATTATTGCTAAGGTAAATAATAATAATTTTAAACGTCATTGAGCTCAGAAGCACTCTATAGCCCAGTATGGGGTAGATTTCATGTACGTTATCGTAAACATGTAGACATGTAAACGTAAACATGTAAACTTAAACTTAATGTTTAACATTTAACATTTAACATTTTTAATATAATGTCGACCCTATTTAAAAATCAATATAATTATTATTATGTATAAACAAAATATAAATGTAAAATATAAAGAGGTTTATGAACACTCAAAAAAGAGGTATGGTAAATAAATTAAAATATAAATAAATCAAAGGTAAGGTAAATAAATAAAACCTCTTTTTATACTTACTCCACATTTATGGTGAATAAATAAAAATAAAAATAAACTAAATTAAATTAAATAAATAAAGCATATTTTTGTATTTACTCCATAAACCACTTTATATTTAGGAAGACTCAAAAAACTCTTTTATTTAGGGATAGCCTATGGGCCAAATGCCATTTTAATACCATGTGCTAAATATGGTGGGCCAAATACCATGGTAAATAAAAGAGGTATGGTAAATAAATAAAATATAAACAAACCATGTATGGTAATTAAATTAAAACTCTTTTTATATTTACTCGATAATCCTCTTTATATTTAAGAACACTGGAAAAAGAGGTTTTATTTAGGTGAAGCCTATGATTCATATACCATGGGCCAACTTATTATTAATACCATGCAAAAAAATATTATGAACCCTATTATTATTATTATTATTATTATTATATTCACATTAATGTACTATAATAATAATATCATTAAATTTAATAAATTTGGATTAATATCATATTAAATTTTTTATATTATGATATATATTAAAATATATCTGTGTGTGAGAGAGAGAGAGAGGGAAGAATAAATACAAAGTGAATAATAAATACAAAGTGATAGAGGTGGAGATATAGGGGGAGCCACAAGGGAGAGATGGAGATAAACTGAAGGAGAGGGCAGAGAATGAATGGAGATAGAGAGAGGGAGAGGCATGGGATAGGTAGAGAAGGGTAAGAGAGGGAGAGGGAGACACAAATATGGAAGGGGGAGAGAGAGAAGAAAAGAGGGAGGGAGAGGTGTGAGAGATGTAGAGAAGGGTAAGAGAGGGAGAGGGAGAGGGAGAGGGAGAGAGAGACACAAAGATGGAAGGGGGAGAGAGATAAGCAGAGAGGGAGGGAGATAGTGAGAGGATTGGATAGTAGAGAGAGAGAGAGAGAGAGAGAGAGAGAGAGGAAGGGCACGATAGAGGTAGAGGGAGTGACAAGGGATAGATGGAGAGAGAGTTTGTATGTTTAGGGGTGAGATAAATAGACAAATAAGGAGAGAGAAGGAGAGGTGGAGGGATATAGTAACATAGTTGTAGTGAGAGAGAGACAGAGAGATGGAGGAAGATAGAGGGAGGTAGGAGAGAAAGGGAAAGAGAGGAAGGACGAGAGATAGAAGGAGAGAGGGATGGAGAGTGGAGGAGAGAGGTAGGGACAGAGAGATGGAGTTGGAGTGGGGAAGAGGGAGGGACAGAGAGATGGAGTTGGAGGGGGGGAGAGGGAGGGAACAAGAAATAATTAGAGAGTGATAAGTGGAGAGAGAGAGAGGCAGTAACAAGGGAGAGATGGAGAGAGAGTATGTATGTTCTGCGGTGAGATAAAGAGACAAATAAGGGGATATGGAGAGAAGGGGGGGAGAAGGAGAGAGGGAGGGATGTAATAGCAGAGTTTGAGAGAGAGAAAGATATGAAGGAAGAAAGAAGATGTGAGAGAGAGAAGAGAGGGAGGGAAAGAGGTATGAAGTTGGAGTGGGAGAGAAAGAAAGGTGGAGAGAGAGAGAGGGAGTGATAAGGAATATGGAGAGATAGGGAGAGAGGACAATAGGAGGAAAGAGAGAGAAGAAGGGGAGAGGGAGATAATGGGAAGAGGGAGAGAGAGAGGGAGAGGAGAAGGGAGGGTGGGATAGATAGATTGGACAAAAAGAGTGTATGTTTTGGGGGTGATATAGACAGACATAGGGAGATAGAGATATTCATGGAAGGTGAAGAGAGGGAAGAAGAGGGATATGGAGAGAGGGAGAGAGGGACATATATATTGATATATATGGAGTGAAAAATAATATTTGTTTCGGGGCGTGAGATAGAGATATACTGAAGGAGAGATGGAGGGAGAAATAGATATATATATGGAGGGGGGGGGGGAGGGAAGAATATTTCTTGCACTAGATGCATTGATTTCATTGTAGATGGAGATTTCTAATCCTATTTGATTGCTTGCACTAGATGCATAAATTTTAGTGTAAATGTTAATTTTCTAATGATATTTGATTGCTTGCTCTAGACACATTGATCTCAATGTAGATGATTTCTAATCCTATTTGATTGCTTCCACTAAATATATTGATTTCAATGTAGATGTTGATTACTAATTGTATTTGATTGTTTGTACTAGATGCATTGATTTCAATGTAGATGTTGATTTATAATTATATTTAATTTCTTGCACTAAATGCATTGATTTCAGTGTAGATGTTGGTTTCTAACCTTATTTGATTTCTTTCACTAAATACATTGATTTCAGTGTAGATGGTGATTTCTAATCCTATTTGATTTCTTGCACTAGATGCATTGATTTCATTGTAGATTTTTATTTCCAATTATATTTGATTTCTTGCACTAGCATTGATTTCAATGTATATGTTTTCTAATCCTATTTGATTGCTTGCACTAAATGCATTGATTTCATTGTAGATGGTGATTTCTAATCCTATTTTATTACTTGCACTAAATACATTGATTTCATTGTAGATGTTAGTTTCTATCCTATTTTCTTACTTGCATTAGATGCATTGATTTGAGTGTATATGTTAATTTCTAATCCTATTGATTGCTTGCATTAGATGCATTGATTTTAGTGTGGAAGTTGTCTTCTAATCTTATTTCATTATTTGAATTAGATGCATTGATTTCAATGTAGATGTAGATTTTTTATTTGACGTAGTTGGATGTATGACGGTGCATTAATTTTAAAGTGATTGGATTAAAAATGCTCATTGATTTCAGTGTAAGGATAAAAAATTACTCACACTATACATTGAAATTTCTGTTATAGTAATTCAACTTATTAATATTAAAGAGAAAGAGAGAGAAGGTATGATGTTTACTATAATAGCTCGAGCTAAATATTTAAATTGTTTACGATTTCAACTATCATTTTCATATAATCGATACAAGAAATGACAAAACTAACAAGGGTGACAATAATCAATGAAGACTATTTGTAATTGATTACATTCTTATTATTCACATTTTCTATCATTCAACACTATTACATTGTCACTTTGCAATCAAAAAATTTTATTTCATCAATTTTCATTATTAAAGTTATTAACAATATTTATCATATCAACTAACTGAGGTAACTAAGAAAATTTAAAATTAAAATGACCAAATTAATCTCAAACATATTTATCATATTTAAAATGACTATATTAATATTAGATTTATTTACAAATTATTGATAAAATTAAACATATATTCGATAGATTTCCTTCAGTGCACACGACTCAAACCAACCTAGATCCATCTTAAGTCCAAATCTATCAAGGGATCAAATCTCTTGAGATACACACCTTTAGTCAAGTTTTGCACTAAAAAAAGAGGTTTTCACCTCAAAAGTTTTAATCCCACTCTATGCTTGATAGATTCACACTTGAGATGGATTTAGAATAATTTTAATACAAAACTAAAAAAATTATAAAAACAACTTTTCATCAAACAAAAAAATTAATCAAATTTAATATTAATATTATTAAACATAACAAACCTAGTATTATTGTTAAATTTACAATAGAAATAATAAACTTAAACCTAATAATAATAAAAAATAAAAAACTTAATCCTAATAACAAACCTAGATCTAAATTTAATAATAATTCTAATAATGATAAAACCTATTCTATTATATTAAAAATTAATAATAATAAATCTAAAAACATGTTTTATATTATGATACATTGAAATATTATATTGTATTAAATTAAAACATTAAAACAATCATGATGATATTATATTAAATTAAAACCTTCCAAACGTCCTATTCTATTTACATTACATCTTAAACTTAAAAATTATTTAGCGAGCGTAATATAAATGGAAATTAAGCTTTAGAATGAATAAAACTATGCATTGTGTATTTTTGGAAGGCAAACACAGAGATGCAAACTTCATGTTCGTTGTAATATGCATTGTAAAATTTGTGGAGATAAAAGGGTTTAGGTGCAAACTTTATTTGATTCTCAGTTGTTGTTGTAATCAAATAAGCTTATTACAATTCATCATGTATAAGTTAGTTTCAGTCAATTCAAGGATTATGTCTAAATTAGTTTTGAAAAATTTCTCAATTAATATGGATGATTGATTAAGATAATTTTGTACTTTAAATTTAAAACTAAAATTATGCTACTTTTATTATGATGCATTCTAATTCCTAAAAACCTAAATTAACAATGTTTTTATTTAAATTTTATTTTTGTGTTTCAACTTAATATTTATTTAGAATTATTTTTTTCAATTTAAAATTTAAAACACTATAACTTATGTAAATTTCAAATATATAAATATATATAACATTTATAGATTTCATACTTTCTCTACATTTTTCATTTTAATGCATGAACTATACCATATATAATTTCCAACCTTATCAACAATATCCTAAAATGATTTTGAATTTCTCTGCAAGAAAGAGAATTTTGAATTGAAACTTGAATAAAAACCAAGCTACATAAGCACTAAAAAAGTTTGCCTCTTTGGTTCCTAAGACTTGGGACACTTTATATTCTCCATAAAAGCTTTGAATGGTGTGTCATTTGCAGCAATGTATGGTTTACATATTGGGTTTGAAATGTTTCTAATGTCCTTTTAATAACTTTGCAATTGAAACTTGAATAAAAAACAAGCTTCACAAGCACTAAAACCGTTTGCCTCTCTGGTTAGTCAGACTTTGGACACTATCTCGTCCATAAAAGCTTTGAATGTTGTGTCATTAGAAGCAATGCATAGTTTACATATTGGGTTTTCAATGTTTCTGATGTCCTTTAAATATTAAAACTTGAACCTAAAAATTATATATGGCGCGTTACGCAAACACATCAAAATGTAAACCTTACCGTTATTTGGCTCGTTGGGTTTTCAATGTTTCTGATGTCCTTTTAATATTCAAACTTAAACATAAAAATTATTTATGGAGCGTTACGCTAACACATTAAAAAGTAAACCTGACCGTTATTTGGCTCGTTACAACTATGGATGCAAACCCCAGTTGCTACAGGAACTGTAACGCACATGTTTTAATGCGTTTCTCATAATTTTTATTGGGCATCTCGGATTTTAATTGTAACACACAATTTAGGTTAAGAGGGATACCTTCTACTTAACAAACACCCACGTTTTAATATATTTTTCATTTTTAATTGTATTTTTCTTTTCATTTTCTGTAATACTTGTAAATTGCGCATTAAATTTATTTTTCTATCAAATCATGATTTGGTAAAAAAAAAAGGAGTTGTCACTTTTTAAAAATTTATTGAAAACAAAAATTTGATGGGTAACTTGCACAATCTAAGTCTCCTAGAGTTTTTTAGGGTGCTGAATCTATATTTACAAAAAAAAAAAAAAAAACAGAAATCAAGATTTTACCTCAATTTTTTTCACCTAATTCCCACCAAAAATTCCAAAAAATCACACTAAAAACTACTAAAAAAAATTAAACCAAATTTAAACACTTAGATATACAATAAAAATATGTCTATCCATTGTTTTAGTAAACCAAATCTTTCAATTTAAGCCATACAATAAAAAAATTAATTACCGAAATTATAAAACTAGCCGCCGCCGCAGCCCCCGCCATCAAATAAATAATATAGTGTTACTTCTAGTAATTTAAACCATCATATAATCTCATAAATATATTTAAAAAATATTTCACAATTAAAAATATCAATTAGAGATTTATGTCAACACTATGAACAAATCTTACTATTAATATACTGTTGATTAATATCAATTAGAGATTTATGTCAACACTCTAACAAATCTTACAAATAATATAATGATGATTACATTGAATATTAGATTTAAAATAAAGATTAAGTCATATGAATATCAATGTATATTAAATTAAATCAATAATTATAAATATATCAATACATATTTATGTTTTTTTTCTAATAATCACATAATTTTACTTTTCAATAAATTTTATAAATATAATCAAAAATTATTTATTTTAAAAATTAAATTAAGAATAATAATAAATGAATAATAATCTGTAAATACAAAATATTATCTAAAATAGAAATTATGATTTTAATTTTTGTTTTTCAAAAATTTATATCTATATTTTAAATTAATTTCAAATATTTCATTTTATCTATATATATATATAAAAAAGTTTGTTACACAGTTTTGTAATTATCCAAATTTGTGGTTCACCATCATGTATGAGTTATCTAGCATTGTATCATATTTTAGTGTATCGAATTTTATTGTAATTATCTAAATTTGTGGTTCACCATCATGTATGAGTTATTTAGCATTGTATCATATTTTAGTGTATCGAATTTTATTATTTCAATAGATTGTATTAATTTAAGTTTTTGAAAATATTTTAATATTTTTTAATATCATATTTGGCAATTTTTGTTTCACTTTTACCTATATAGATAATGGGTTGTAAAGTTCATTTGCATCAACATTTAACATTCATAAAGAAAAAATTAAAAACTTTACTCAGACCTTGATCTATCGTTCATGTACCATTATCTTACCTCAAATTATCATTACATCTCCTTACACTATTCAAATTAAATCATTACAATTTAATTTATATTTTATTAATAAATTTAATACAACACCCATATACATACTGTGCATAAACATTGTATATATTTTCCATTGTATTTATTCCGGAGTTATCACATAGGACTTTATTTATTTCTCCCAGATTGGGTTGTACGCTTGACAGCGTATCTACGTTAGGGTAAGTGGTTTGTACCAAACTTTATTGCTATGTATCTTGAGCATTTATCAAGCGCATAGTCTAAAAAAACAGCGTTTTGGTCCAGAATCTGGTAAAGGTTTTGAAAAAATCTTGTAAAGATTTTATCAGAATCTTATTTAAAATTGTTAAAATTTAGTATTTTGAGTGCCTTAAGGGTTTTTGAAAGTGCTGAATCCATTTCTACTATAAAAATGGATTCCAAACACTCCAACTACCTGATTTTTTGAATTTTAGTAGACCGAATTCCAGCAAAAAAACTGTCAGTCCCGACTTTTCCACTACTTGAGTAAACAACTTCTTTATCAAGCCAGATCCCGAGAATGACTTAGTGCAATGTTTTTAGGGTTATTTGATTTCTCCAGCAAGGATAGTTAATGAGGTAAATTCACAATCGGTAATAGAATTAATGCCTTCGTCTCATCATCCTTACAAACTCCATCTGTCACTTGTCTTTAACATTGATCTGCTCCAGATTGATCTATGGTTGTGCTTGGTTCTAGGGTTATGGATTGGTTTTGGGTAATGACTACCCTTATCCCAACCGTTTTCCTCATTCTTCCGGCAGCAACGCAGGCTCTGCAAGCCGACTCCATGACTATCGTGCAGACTCTGCAAGCCGACTCCATGACTGTCGTTCTAAGCTTCCTTCGTCGTTCTACGTCCTCCGCACCAGGCTTACTCCACGGTAATTCTCCTTCGTATTCTTAACCATTGTTACAGTGTAAATCATTTACATTTAACCATTGCTTTAATGGGTAGGATCTTACTGTTTTTTTTTTTTTTTTTTAATCAATTATTTTCAGTTAAATCACGGTGGCCTTTCTCATTTCTTGTCTGGTTCTTGTATGTTGGGTCGAATCTGGAGCTTCCTTCCGCATCTGAAAGGTTAACACTATTCGAGTTCCCTCGTCTTCTCGGAGAGTTTTTCCTTAGGTGAGGTTTGCATAAATTTTAGAATCAGTAAAGTCTTAGGTTCTCTTTCCTTCATTGTCCCGACACCAGTGCTTTTAATCTCAGTGATTTCTTTTATTTGCAGCTAGTTCTTGTTGTCATCTCCACCGAGGGATAAATTCTGAGGTTAGACTTATTTACTATCATTTTATTTGAATTATTCTCTTTTTGTTTTTCAGCTTTTTTTAGATAGCACTCTTCCCTTTTTTCTTTGCAGGTATACATCTTAACTAAACGCTGGAGTTTAGGAGCTCGGCCACTTAGTGGGTTTAGAGCTTATTTTAACTCATCTTCTATACGAGGTACTTCCTCAACGGCTGGGTTTATATGTCGTCGACTGGTTCCACAGGTTAATTAATGGATTCAGCGTTTTAAATGGATTTATATTAATGTTTAAGGTTCTGGGTGTTTTTGCACACCACCAGTTCCAAAACATTGTAGTTCTTTGTTTTGATTACATTTGCCTCTGGAAAAAAAGGGTTTTTCGGTTCTTGTAAACGAATATTCATTCTATTATTTATTTTCTGTAAGACATTTAGCCTACAAGGCTTTTGCTTCAAGTATTCACAAATGCACTATCAATGTTGATATTTATTAACGAATCTCTATTCTCATGAATGCTTTTGTTTCTTTCCTACTTTCATGGTTCTCAAGAAACTGTAATTTATATCGTTTGAAGTTGACCTAGCTTGTAATTTTCTTCTAACAGTTAAGCGGAAAGTTTTTTTTTCTGGTTTTCCACATCACAATTATCAGATTCTGTTAAAGTTAAATTTTCATTTCTTCTAGTACAGATTTAGAAAGATTTGGTAGTATGAATATATTCTTTAAGCACGATTAAAAACTATGCTTATAAGCTATTTCTTCCTTTACAACCATCAATTTTCATAATGTGCTATTCTTTTATAAAAATATGTTATGGGTTTTTATTATAACTAGCATTGTTAGCGCCCAGGGTTTCTTGGGTACAATTATGGATAGAATGGTATCTCGAAATATGATGTTAATTCCATTCCTCTATTGATTGAGCTATTTATTACAGTTTTTCCTCTTCTTTTATCTTACATTAAGTTTTTTTTCCTTCAAAATAATGAGTGGACCATTCTGTCTGTGCTTGTCATAGTACAGGAAACAACTTGCTCGGAGCTTTCGTCAAAAGTGCACATGGCTAATATTTAAGAGATGAAAACAACAAATTTCTTCTTGATGTAAATACTTCACAGTATAGTTAACTAACTTACACAAAGAACTAATTTACTCATCAACACAATTCATTTACTTATCTGACTATCATATTTCTACTGGTGATAACCTCCTTTCCTTGAGAGAGGCAGTTACATCCTCGTCTCCTCCCTTGTTCCAAGACTGAGCTATGTATATTGACAGAGTTTCTGGGAAACACTTCGGGACATTCCGATCAAGTATTCTATTCTAGAAAATTCTCAAGAATCAGAGAAATTCCACTAGTCACCACCAACATAGGAATTCTTCTCTTCAATCTCTCGTCTCAGTTACCAAACAACCCCCCAAACCTCACTAAGATTAAGCCTTTATCCTCAAAGGTTGGGTAACTATTTGACCTGATTCTGTCCAACAAACTCTTAGTTCTTGAATTAATTTTTACCATCAGTCTTGTTATTATTTTATGGAAATCACCTCCATAATTAATTTAATCAAGATTAATTTATGCTCATAATGTATTATTAAATAAAATAAAATAGAAATTAATGTATTAATGTCTTAACAACATATCATAATCATCAAATAACACTTAATTCAGTTGTTACAATATAGAGTACACTTGTCAATAATTAAATTTAAATTTATGTAAACTCTATTTTAAGTTAACACACACAAAGAAATATACAACATGTAAAAAAAAATAACAAGCTTATATATGCATGTACCTTTATGTATTATTAAAGTTTTAATAACATACAAATTAAGGATACAGATATACACACATTGACATAAATGTTTATCTTGGAATTGAGTCTCAATAATTATTAGGTGGATAGTACGAATTTGACCTCCAAAAATATTCTAGAATATTCTACTTGGTATATACAAATCAAATTTTGAGATTTAACTCTAGTATTTCTGTCTTTTTCCCCCCTTTAATTAAATTAATTAATTAAAAAATGTCATATGAACAAGTGTGATATGAAGCTATATATGGATTTTTAGACATGTGATACTGATATAGCCATGAAATTATAAACAAGTCTATTTACATATTAAGAATCTCCGTGGTAAAGTTGTATTAAATAGCTTGTAGTAAAAATGTATATTTTTTTAACTTATATATAAATTATTTTTGTAATTAATAATAATAATAGGTCCATAGGGAAGCTCTAGGCAACTGTTGTGTTATGAAGTACTCTGTAAACTATGAAAGTCAAAGTTCCAATCCATATGGATCAAGCCAACAAGAAATAGTAATAATGATAATAATAATAGTAAAGTTATAATTTAAATAGTTTGTATAACTTTTTCTATTTTAGCAATGTGAGGTGTATCATGAATTGAGTGGTTTTTTGGGTATTAGACCTTGCCAAGATAAGATTCTAGCAATTGATTTCCCTTTGCACAATATAATTCCATGCGGATAATTGTTTTTATATGAATATGGTTGCAATATTCATGTATGATTTTTAGATATTTGGGGACTAATTGTTTACCACCAAAGAACATATTTACCACCAACAACTTCCCACCAAAATTTATGCAAGTCCTTCTGCTTGAGCAAGTAATAAATTTATCCACTTCACATCTCAATATATTAGTTCCTCCCATTTTCAATTTTCCTATTAAACACTATTAGTTTAGCATTGACCAATATAGGATATAATTTTTTTTGTTCTGAGGATAATTTGTCACTCTAATAGGAAGGACGATGTCTATTGACCTTTACTATCCATTAAATTTATATGATTTAATTAGTATGAATAATATTATTAAGAATCATCATAAATATGTTTAACTCAAGAGCTAACTCTAGAGCTAACTTTGGTAAATGGAACAATGATGGTTTAATACATTTGAAGAGACAATAAGTAAGATGAAACAATTACTATAGTACATAAAAATAATATTAATAGGAAAATTAACATATTTAATGATCTAAATTACATTTAATCAAGGTAAATTTGCTTTGATTTTTAATTTAGTATTGAAAAAGAGGAAACAATTGTCTACCTATTAAAAAAATAAATTATAAAAATATTTTAGACTTCAACCACAACTTAAAATGGACATTTAAAGTATATAAAACTGATATTGAAATTGAAATTGAAATATTTTCCTTAAAGTGGAAACTAAAATATTTAATTTATGGCCAATTTTTTTTAATCTTTATGGATATCATGGAAGAGATTGAGACCTAGTTTTATCCAAAGGTATCCAATGCAAATTAGGTGACATAGTTAAGCTTCAACACATGATTTTGGGTTTCAAGGGCTGATAGATATGGTTCCTTTGGAAGTATTTAGTAGAGGAGGTTGGTTTATTGGAAATATTTTGTTTTTTTTGGAACTCAATAATTTTACACACTTTTACAAGTGTTTTGGTAGTTAAAAGGAAAATTTATAAGTTGTCGAAGAAAGCGATTAAGCGAGTGGAGGAAAAAAGGGAAATGTGGAGAAAAGGGAAAGGAATTATGCTCGTAAAAAAATGCACTAGTAAAGTTGGTTCTATGGGATGATGTTAAGATGCATGACATAGTATCAATGGTACAAATGGATTTTGTACACAAGGTGAGAGAAATATGATTTGACAAAAAAAAATTCAAGGGATGGATGAATAATAACTTGATTTTGGTTCTATGTTATATCTCAAGGAGTATCACCTTCATGAGGGGTGGCTTTGAGGTGATATTAACAAATTTTGAGGATTCCCTGAAAACACTAAAGAGTGGGTTTGTGGAGATCCTAAAAAATGTTGAGGATTCCCTGAAAATACTAAGGGGTGTGTTGGTCTATTTCGACATCCATAGTTTTGGAGAGATTTTAATCAAAAGGAGAGATTTTAAGTCAAATTGGATTTCGTTTCCTAATTTACTAGTTAAGTTTTAGCAACTTCAAATATCTCAAGCTATTCATAAAAAAATGGTTGTTTTACTATGGAAGACATGTCCTTTTAGGAATCAATATTGATGGTAATTTCCATGATCATATTTGGGTCAAGGACCTAAGTGATAGCTTTAATTTTAAAGTGTTCAAAAGAGTGTCAAACTTGAGCGATTGGATAGACCTCGTCTTCCTAATTCCGACACCGTGAATGGTTCGAAAAACTGACACCCTATGAAGAAGTTATCGCGATTTGAAAAGTCCACTAAACTAGAAATTTTGGCTTTTGACCAGGTTTGACTGGGTATTTGCATAGTCAGAAAAAAGATTATTTCTTGGAATATTCCTCCCAGGCCATTCGCATGCTGACAAGTGGTGCGATCCTATTTGACAATGGGTTGTACGTGTTTTTTGAACATCCAATGAGAGGGTGACATGTGACTAGCCCTGAGGTTGCAACGTGTCTCTGGGACTGCATAATAAAAATTTTGGTCAGGGATAAGAGTCGACCCCGCAACCTCCTCGATAGCACGCCCACGCCTGACTGTCGAGCTACCATTGGTTCTTAACATTATGGTTTGCGACATATATTTAAAGTTGAATGAAATGCGTTTGGAGGTCCAGAGGAGCCAGCCCTTAGGGCCAGCCCCTCCCCATGTGGCCTCCGGCCTGTGACCCCAAGCCAAGGGCTTAAGCCCCTAGCTTCCAACAGTTTTTCTACCATTTTGAAAGTTGGTCACATTGTACAATTTAATGCGATGGTTTATTAATTCCACGTGGTCACCGCCAACTCATCTGGAGTTTTACAACCAAACCCCAGTTTATGCACAATTGCCATCGGAGGTTATGTTTTGAAGACCGTGTGGTTTGGGGAATGTGCCCAAACACCACCCTTAGCATTTAATTTTACAGTTAGCGCTGGCAGAAATCTGGAGGAGTGCGCCATTTTTGGCAAATTTCCTATTTTGACTATAGTTTAACTTAACTTCTCCACATTTAGTGGAGCTGTTTGAGGTGAAATTAGGAAAAATTGTTGATGCTCTACCTTGAGCATGATTTGACCATTCTGGGAGTGTGAATAGTCAATTTTGACTATCTCAGACATTTCAGACTCATTGGTGAGGGCCGTAGAGCCATCAGATAAATTATGAGAGTGATTTTGCTTCAAATAAGTTCCAAGGGCCACTAGGGGCCAGCAACAAAATGAGGCCTAGCCAAGGTAGCTAGAGGCATTTATCATGAATAAAATAGTCAATTTTGGATGTTTTAGACATTATAGAACTAATGGTGAGGTTTTCATAGCCAGTAGAAGACGTCTGACAGCTGATATGCTTCAGAGAATTTTCAAGGGCCACTAGGGCCACTAGGGGCCAGCAGGAGAATGAGGCCTATCCAGAGCAGCCAGTATCCATTCTCAGCAAACCAGAAGTCTATTCTGAATATTTTGAGCCTTTTGAATTCATTGGAGGGATTTGAAGAAGCTTTTTAAGACTTCTGAAGGTTGGGATGCTTTAGATAATTTTTTAGTGAACTTAGAGCCAAGGGGTTCCACCAAGTGTTGGAGGCGTAATCGAAGCAACTTAAGGCCAATTTCAGTAAAGTATATTCAGAATATTTTGGAAATTATGAATCCATTGAAGGGTTTTTCAGAGCCATTTGGAAACTTTTAAAAGTCGAGAAGCCACAAGGAAGTTTCGGGCAGCCCAGGGCCAACAGTGGGTGG
This sequence comes from Pinus albicaulis, assembly GCA_034641835.2. NCBI lineage: Eukaryota > Viridiplantae > Streptophyta > Pinopsida > Pinales > Pinaceae > Pinus > Pinus albicaulis. Next base: position 1,131,462,132 of record CM076582.1, read on the forward strand.
AGGCCTAGATTGGGGAGCCAGTGCTCATTTGGAGCAAATGATCAGTCTATTTTCGAGGTATGATATGTGCTGCAGATAGTAGGTGAGGTTTCAGGGACAGAAAAGGATTTATTAAGTTAGTTCCATATAGAAGCTCAGGGAAGCTTAAGGGTGCCGACGGAAGAGGTCAATTCTAAAGGAATCCTAGTTCTATCTTTAGAGTGATAGCAGGCATTCCAGGGGTATGATGATATTATAATCCCAATGGTACAGTCCAAATAACCATTTATTTTATTTTTTAACTTGTAAGATATATTTTCCATCATAATCCCAAAGAACCAAGTCAGTTGACAAAGGCTCAAGGAGACATAGCCCATGATATTCAGGTGATTTCCTTTATTATATTTGTTGTTATGTGTTGATGCTTATTTTCTGAACTTTATGGTTGTTTTACATGCTTAATATCAACAAAAAAAAAGTGTAATTACTCACACTTAAAGCATTAAAAATGTTTAAAAACACATACACATGTTTCAAGTGTTCAATTCTGCACAGTCAAGAATAAGCTAGATCTTAATTTGTTTAGCTGAGTGGGAGGTGCTTGAAAAGAATAACAAGTTATCCACCCCATTTCAGATCAAGGTGGTATCAGAGCGCTAGGTTTCTTGCTTGATAGAGCACAAGGTTGATTTCTTGACAGAGCACTAGATTTCTTTCTTGACAGAGCACTAGGTTGCTTGTTTGACTTGAAGGTGTTTAATAGTGCAAAGAATTTTCCTGTTTGCAAATTGACTGATGCTTACAATTTTGAGTTTTCTAGAGGTGAAGGGAAAGCTACTAATAGCTAAGCCCAAAAGAGAACAAGAAGGAAGAAGGTTGAAAGCATTCTCCTTACACAAAGGACCTCAAGGCAACCCTTGAAGCACAAGAGGGATTGTATGCAAAAGGCTCTTGAAGATTGTTTGCAAAAGAGGCTTTGTCAATTGTTTTTGAAAGTTTTGTGAATTTTTGTTGAAGTCCTTTAGTTTATTTACATAATGATGAAAACTTCATCAAGTGAGTTTTTAAAATCCTCCTCCTTCACAAGATTATTCGATGAAGAAATGAAGTGAGACTTCTACATCTTGAAGGATATGGTGCAAATTATGTATGAAGATTGAAGAAAAAGAACTAGACTTCATGAGAAATTGATTTCTATGAAGCAAGAGAAAGAAGGAATTCTTCAAAGAATACCTGAGATGGAGATGCAGCTTCATCATGCCCAAGATTCCTTAACCAAACACATTCGTAAAGCCGAGGTAAATCACTCAAATTTGTCTTCAAATTACTCTTCAGAGAGATGTGTAGGTTAATTTGAAAATCATACTAGAGGTATAGGGTCCAATTTGATGTTAAAAATGGGCTATGAAGGCAAGGGTCTAGGCAAACATGCACAAGGCATGATTGATCCTATTTTGGTTGAGGAAAGGCCTAAGAAGTTTGGTCTAGGCTATGTTCAATCTTATGGCGAAAACTATAAAGCCATGAAGGCATTTGAGGCAACTCCAAAAAGAAATTTTGTTGCAATTTCAAAACCACAAATATGTCAATTTTGTTTTCAATTTGAGTTCCATTGTTTGAAGCCTATGTTGCAGCAATATGTGTGTAGACATGCAGCATATGGCAAGCATGAGAGTTCTGACAGCTATCAAGACATGAAAACTGATGTTGGTCTGCAAAAGAAAGCTAGAACCTCTACAAGTTCATCTCCTCATGAAGGTAAATAATATGGATATGAAAACAAACATTTGAGGTATAGTTATTCCCATAGTCAATTTTATTATGTTTTTGTTAAACATGGCAAATCTGCACGCGTGAATGGAAGAAAGAGTTATTGTTCCTATTGTGGTATCTGTAACCATGATTTTTCAAGATGTTCGAAGAGGATTAAGGCATATAGGAAACAGTTGAAGTGAAGGCAACTTGCTCAAAAGGTGAAAAGACTTGCACACATTGCGAGAAGAGGGGACACTTAATTGCCCAATGTTGGACATTGCATCCAACTAATCACCCCAAGCACATGAAGCAATAGGATAAAAAGACTTGCAAAAATAGAACCAAATATTCCATCATTGATGTGAGAACAAATGTTTCACATGAATAATATTTTCAGCAGCAAAAATCGCCATGGAAGTGGCTTGGTAAGAAGTGGTTTGACTTCTTAACCCAATAAGACATACATTCATTTGTACATGTGGAAATTTTAGTCATGTATGAATTTCTGTTGGAAACTTATGTTTGTTTGAGCCACCTTGAATCGATGATCAAGGACATGATGTTCAACTACCTTCAATTGAAAATCTCTCGCCACAAATTTCTGAATGAGTTCAAGGAAGATATTGTTCTTGAAAGAAAGACAAGCGCATCCAAGAGGGTAAGTGTTGACTACCTTCGAGTTTCAGCTCAAAGGAACTAAGCCATGCAAGGAAAAGTGTATGGAGGTTGGAAATGTGAGGGTGTTGTACTCTCATTTACTGAACAGGTAATCAGTCTTTTGGGGTCCAAAATATTCCTAATGGGAAGGAGTGATTAGATTTGGATCAAGGACCTAAGTGATAGTTTGAATTTAAAAGTGTTTGAAAGAGTGTCGAACCTGAGCGACCAGATAGATCTCGTCTTCATGATTCTCTCACCATGAACGGTTCGAAAAATCTACACCGTATGAAGAATTTATCACGATTTGAAAAGTCAAGTAAACTGCAAATTTTGGCTTTTGACAAGGTTTGAATGGGTACTTGCGCAACCAGCAAAAATAATATTCCCTGGAATATTTCTCCTAGGCTAGTCGCATGCTGAAAAATGGCGCGATCCTATTTGAAAATGGGTTGTAAATGTTTTTGGAACAACCAATGAGAGGGTGACATGTGGACAACCCTGAGGCTACCACATGTCCTCGGGACTGCGTAATAAAATTTTTGGTCGGGGACAGGAGTCGACCCCATGACCTCCTCGACATCAAGCCCATGCCTTACCGCCCAGGCTACCATTGGTTCTTAACCTTATGGTTTGCTGCATATATTTAAAATTGAATGAAAATGTGTTTGGGGGTCTGGATGGGCCAGCCCCTCCCAACGTGGCCTTAGGCCTGTGACCCTGGGCCAAAGGCTTAAGCCCCTAACGTCCAATTATTTTTCTGCCATTTTAAAAGCTGGTCACATCGTAAAATTTAATGTGACGGTTTATTAATTCTGCGCGGTTACCTCCAACTCAACCGGAGTTTTACAACCAAACCCTAGTTTATGTGGAGTTCCCCTCGTAGGTTATGGTTTGAAGACCATGTGGTTTGGAGAATGTGCCTAACCACCACCCTTAGAATTTAGCTTGACAGTTATCGTTGGTGGAAATATGTAGTAGCACGCCATTTTTTGCAAAGTTCCTATTTTGACTACAGTTTAACTTAAGTCCTCCACATTTAGTGGAGTTGTTTTAGGTGAATTTGGGAAAAATTGTTTATGCTCTATCTTGAGCATGATTCGACCATTCTAGGAGTGTCAATTGTAATTTCAACTATCAGACATTATTGAATCATTGGTGAGGGTTGCAGAGCCATCAGAGAACTTCTGACCATGATTTTTCTTCAAATAAGTTCCAAGGGCCACTGGGCCAGCAGGGGCCAACAAAAGAATGAGGCCTAGCCAAGGTAGCTAGAGGCCTTTCTCAGGAATCCAATAGTCAATTTTGGATGTTTCAGACATTATGGAACTAATAGTGAGGTTTTCAGAGCTAGTAGAGGACTTATGAAGGCCGAGATGCTTTAGAGAAGTTCCAAGGGCCACCAGGTGCCAGCAGGAGAATGAGGCCTATCCAGAGCAGCCAATATCCATTACCAGCAAACCAATATTATATTCTGACTATTTTGAGCCTTGTGAATTCATTGGAGGGATTTTCAAAAGCTTTTGAAGACTTTTGAAGGCCGATATGATTCAGAGAAGTTTTCAGTGAACCTAGAGCCAAGGGGTGCCACAAGGTGTTGGAGGCATAACTGGAGTAGCCAGAGGCAAATTTCAGTAAGTGAATAGCCTATTATGACTATTTTGGGCTTTATGAATCCATTTAATGGATTTTTAGAGCCATTTGAAGAATTCTGAAGGTCGAGAAGCCACAGGGAAGTTTAGGGCAGCCTAGGGCCAAGAGTGGATGGAGGCCTAAATTAGGGAGCCAGTGCTCATTTGGAGTAAATGATCAATCTATTTTGGAGGTTTGATATGTGATGGAGACAGTAGGTGAGGTTTCAAGGATAGAAACTGATTTCTTAAGGAGATAGTGCCACATAGAAGCTCAAGGAAGCTTAAGGGCACCGATGGAAGAGGTCAAGTCTAAAGGAAGCCTAGTTCTATATTCATAGTGATAGCAACCATTCCAGGGGTATGATGATATTCTAATCCCAATGGTACAGTCCAAATAACCATTGGAGTTGATTTTTTAACTTGTAAAATTTATTTTCCATCATAATCCCAAAGAGACAAGTCAGTTGACAAAGGCTCAACAAGACGTAGCCCGCGATATTTGGGTGAACTCCTTTACTAAATTTGATGTTACCTGTAGATTATTATTTGATTCACTTTATGGTTATTGTACATGCTTAATATCAACAAAAATAAATGTGTAATTCCTCACACTTAAAGCATTAAAATGGTTTAAAAACACATACACATGTTTCAAGTATTCTATTCTTCACAGTCAAGAATAAGCTAGATCTTAATTTGTTTAACTGAGTGAGAGGTGCTTGAAAAGCATAAAAAGTTATCCACCCCGTTTTAGATCAGTCCAAAATTTATAGTATCCTGGAATTGTGGGAGGCTTTGGTAAGAGAATTATAATATATATATATATATAGCATGTCTAGATGTTAGATTATTCAGGAATCCATTTTAGGTGTAAAAAACTGTCATACTTATGGCAATCTCACAGAGGAATGTCAATTGAATTTCAAAAGAAGGCATTGAGATAAGATAAAGGAGGATTCTAATTTTTGTAATGGGTGAAGGAGTGACATAGTCATGGTTTTAGAAGGGATAATTGAAAGGGAGTAGTGATATCCATTTGATTAGAAGGATCTAGAATGAGTTTATTTGGAATACACTACTTGATGCCTACTATACCCTCAACAAGTATATCAAAGGATGAATCTTATGTAAGCAAGCTTTCCAATGAAGCTGAGCAACAGGAGCATGGGTGAGAAAATAAGAAAATTTAGATTTCCCATTTTTCTAATGAGATAATGATACCATTTGATGATTTCGAGGGAATTTTTCAAGTCATTTTTTCAAGTAAGAATTATCCTACTAACATACTTATATTTACACATTATTCCTGTTGTACAAAGAATGAAATGAAAGGAAGAATACACATAGAAAAAACACAGTAATATGTCGATAACCCAAATTCTATAAATAAATGGAATAGTTGAATATTATAGAATGCAAAGTGGCTAGAGTGGTGTTAGTCATCTCTGAATGAAGATATATGGAGGCTAAATGTCGTTGGGTGTCAGTTTTTCACATTTTTCCTACATTTGTTTTCCCTATTTTTCCTCATGACCATAACCAGTGGGACTATCTTTGCCTCTTTTTCCTACCTTTCTATCCTAACTTGTGATGTTTTACCTTGTTTTCATTACTCTTCCATTTCATTAATTATTATGATATATCATGCCTTTTTATGAATAATTGAGGATGAATGTTTGGAGAATATCTATGCTATTTGTGTTGTCTTTCCAGATGTTATTTTTCACACCAAATATCCCAAGCACAAAGTACACAGGAGAAGTTAAGGGTGTGTTGTTACAACAACAACTGCTGTTACACCTTACTGTTATAGATCCGCTGACAAACTGATGATACAGTTGTACCATTGAATGGATCCCATCAAAACCTGTTGATGATCTATCCTTTAGATGTCACACTACAGCTGTGGTTTAATTGTGATAGTTGTAGAAGTTGTTTAGCATTGTATTTTTGGGATAGTAGCCTAAGGGAACTTTTGATTGTAATCTATAATTTTCTAGTCAAAACTTTATTAAGGAAAGGTTATAACTATATGTCTACTATTTCAATCAGCATGAGAATAATAAGATTCTCATGACTGATCCATCCCTATATTTTCTAAGACGTAACTTCTATATAGATCTCGGCCCTAGAGGTCGAAAGGTTAGCAAAGAACAACGTTATTTTGGCTCTGTAATTGTGCTCAGATTAATACAAATTCTCTTGTTATTGTTGGTACATGTGTTATTCAATTTAGTTTCCGTTAAGTTCTTCCTCTACTTGCTCCCTGATAAGGAGGAAGGGCCCTCCTTCTTAGGATTAATTGCAGTTCTTAAAGTAGTTGTGTGTATGTAATTGTATTTTAGTTTATGTATCCGTAGAGTGTTGTTGTTGCTGCTCCGCTGTGAATATATATGCTTCAATTTCAATACTTTGTATGTTGTTACAGATATGATATTAGAGACACCATTTGGAAACTTGTTGTGTGGTGCGCTAGAATAGATTAATTGAAGTGTGATTCTAGTCTTGTAGATCCTTTTATTTCTACATGAGTGATTTACTTACAGCATTTACGTCAGCAACGATTTATTTTCTTTGGAATTTCTTTTGGTTGGTGTATCGGCATAAAAAATGAAACTGTCATTGGAATAAAAAGATGTCCCTGGATTGATAATTAATGTGTACTGTTTAGTCATCTAACAATGATTTATACAACCCAAATTTTTGGCATCGTTGTCGGGGATGGCAGTGACGATCCAATCAATCTGAGTTGTTTCTTAGAAGTGCAATTTCAGTGATTTTTTTTAGAGTATCTCCAACGACACAATTGTCGGGCAGTAAGACGAGAGGTAAGAACCTGCACAATGCTCTAATAAAGTTGAGCGGGCTCACCAATGTCTTGATGGGACACTTAGGAGAGTGAATTTCTAAGGATTTTGTTTTTTTCTTAGAGTGTCTCCAATGACACAATTGCAAGGTAATAAGATGAGAGGTAAGAACCTGCGCATCCCTCTAAAAAACTTGAGCGGGCTCACCCATGTCTTGTTGGGACACTTAGGAGTTGAATTTTGGGTGTTTTTTTAGGGTGTCTTTAGCTATACAGTCGTTGGGTGGTAAGGTGAGAGTTAATAACCTGCACATTGCTCTAACAAACATGGGCGGGCTCACTGCTGTAGAAACTGAAGCACTCATAGGATGAATTGATACACATATGGCCCATGTGTGCCAGTGGGACAACATCAACATCTACAAACAACCCCCACTCTACTGACTACAAGAAAGACGAGTCGTAAGAAGGAAAATAATAATGCAGATTTGGGAAGAAAGACATTCTTTGGAGATGTGATCTCAAGGGCAAAAAAGGAACAGTCCACGTCATACAGAGATAATAGGAAGACATGAAAACATAAAGCAGCTACCATATCAAAGCCTAGACCATCAGTGTCTTCTGTGTTTGGGCCTCACCATCCTTTGAACAACATATCCACCCCTGATATCAAAACTCTAGATTCAAAACAACAGTGGAGAATGATTGATCAGGATTTGAGAATTGAAGGATGCGAAATGACCAGTGGGGAGCATCAGGGACCTAAGGAACAAAATTTAGTTGATCATCAATTAGATGCTGGTAGTGGTGTTAAACAGCTCATCCTGAAACATCCTAATCCTTTTATTTTTTAATCTCTAGTACACTTCGAGGTCAGTTCATCCCATCAGGAAGAGTTAGCCATGGCAGAGGAGAATGTCAAAAAAAATAACTCTGTTACTTTTGAATTCCCAATAGTAGTAACATGAGATGAAGCTCCTATGAAGAATATTCCTTTATCATGCCTACCATCCTTTCAAGGGATGGTTGTTGAAGACCCCGATACCTTTCTGTTTGAATTCGATGTGCTTTGTAGAGGTTAGGACTACACTTCAGATGCCCAGAAGACAAAATTATTCCCTGCTACTCTAAAAGGAGCAACATTAAGAGGGTTCATGAGATTGGGTGTTGGTAAAATTCAAACCTGTAATGACATGAGACAGGCCTTCTTCTTTAAGTATCAGGATTACTGTCGAACCAGGGATTTGAAGGATGATATTTTCAGAATTGAACAGAAGGAGGAGGAAAGCTTGGAATACTATTTGGAGTGATTTTACTACAATTTACAGAGGTCTAAGTTTAGTAACTTAGATCCAGAAATTCTAAAGACAATAATTTTAAGAGGTATAAGAGATGATTGTCTGGAGCGTGTGAATCTATTGGGAAAAGGAGACATATCACAAGAAATGCTTCATGATATAATGAAGCTTTGCCTACGTATCTCAAGAGGATCATTCAAAGGATTAGTCAAAGGAAAGGTTTCAGTTCTAGATCCTTCAGTCCGGATACAGAAGTCCATGAGCGGAGGAGTAAACAGAGAAGATATCGAGAATTTATTTGAGGATTTTAAAACCAACCTCCTTAGCGCTCTCTCTGCCCAAATTACTACGGTACAAGTCAAGAAAGAACAAGCAGAAGCTGAAGGAGCCTTAGTGATATTCTGTCCCCTATACAAAAAGAAACATTTGGAGAGAGAATGTGGACTGAATAGTCTCAGCCTGTGCAACATCTGTGAGTTAGCGCACTCTAAGAATTAGTGTCCTGAGTTGCCTAGACTTAAGGTGGTACTTGAAGAATCAAGCGAGGATGTTCAATATTCTTAAATCATCGGATGAAAGAGACCATGGTAGCCGCGACCTACAAGTATGCCTTCAGATTTTTCCTCTTTTTATCCTTGGAGTAATGTTTATAATAGTAAAAAATATCCATGGAAGTATCATTAGGGGAATTTTGAGGTCTAAAATGGACCTCATAAGGAAATTATAAAATAATAGTGGAAATAATAAAATAAGATTTGATGACATCATCAAATTTTAGAGGGAAAAAGAAAAAAACTACTTTTTCAACTTGTATTTTCAACTTATCTCCCAAAGTTTTTACTCAAATTTCAAGCGGGAGTACTCGTTGGATACAAAATTTAATTCCTCATCCCAAGAGTACCCATGTTTCATTCTTTTGATGGACCCTGCTACACGAAAAATGAGAAATACATGAAAAACGTGATTGCAATAATGTTTTTTCATGTATTTCTCATTTTTCACATAGTAGGGTCTGTCAAAAGTATGCAACATGGGTACTCCTTGGATGAGGAATTGAATTTTGCATCCTACGAGTACTCCTGGTAAAAAATTGAGTAAACAATTTGTGAGATAAGTTGAAAATACGAGTTGAAAAAATTAGTTTTATTATTTTATTATTTTTTAATATTTTTACCCTTTCACTTAAAAAATGGTGAACCATCCCCCATGGTTGACATCATCATCTTGAATCCTATTGGTTCTTATAAATTTTATTTTGGTTGTACATTTTTCTTACGAGGCCCATTTTAGACGTCAAAATTCCCCTAATGCCTACTCCTTCCTCAATACAATTTCCTTCACCATGGAACCAGTGGCCATCTCCTCCACCAATGCAATACCCTCCATCACAACCCAATCCTTGGGGTCAGAACTAGAGAAGTGATGCCCAAGGTCTAGTACCCCCTTTAATACCAATGCAACAACAATAGGTACAACTAACTTCTATTAAAAATCCTACACCTTCTGTTCGACCCAAATTACCTATGCAACCTAACCCTAATCCAAATAATAAGGCAGCCTAGAGAATTGACACTATGGTTACCCTCCAGACTTATCTTATTACTCCTATTGGACCTGATGAGTTTCAACTTCGATCAGGGAAAGTAATCAGATCTGAACATACTCCCATTATTACTAAAGAATGTGAATCACCTAGGAAGGATATGGACGATTCTGAGGCAGCTATTACACATGTAACAGTTGATACATCACCCTCTGTTACATCTGTAGCAGCTAGTTTGGGAGGATCTATTGTTTCAACAGCATCCAATCTGATTAAGGCTAGTACATCTGTGGTAGCTGACTCAACTGTTAGCATTCAAAATCCTCCATACCCCCAACGATTAACTGAAATTGGGTTAGTCTCACAACCTGAATGCGAATTCCTCAAGGAGCTACAAAATATGTATGTGTGGATTCCACTATTACAAGCTCTTAAGGAAGTTCATATCTATGCTAAAACAGTGAGGGATCTATGCATAAAAAAACCTGGAAGGAAACCTAAATGCCCTGCTACTATCCATGTCATGGGGAAATTATCTGATGTTATGATTAGTCAGCCTTTGTTGACTAAATATAATGACCCAGGGAACCCTATAGTGGTTGTCGATATTGAAAATCATCCCATAACCAATAATTTGATTGACCTTGGGGCAGCTATTAATGTCATGAATAAAGACCTCTTCATCTCTCTAGGACTTTATGGACTCAAACCTACACCCACAGTGCTTGAATTAGCAAATAGGTCCCAGGTCAAGCCCGAGGGAATGATAGAATATGTGGTTATCACTATGGCTTCCTGGAACTATCCAGCTGACTTTCTCATTTTACAAACCAAGTCCAACCTAGGGGGTCATCCTTTAATCTTGGGAATACCGTGGCTGGCCACTGCAGATGCATATATCAGATGTAGGTCTGGATCTATAGTGATCTCAGATGGGCAGGCCACTCAGAACCTGAACCTTTATCCCCTAGAAAAACCTCATATTGATTCAAGTATTCCCTAGTGGGATGAATTTTCACCTGAATCTGATCTTTCCCTACCTCTTCTCAGGGTTGGAAAAGCACAACACTTTAAGGATGAAACAGAGGACGATATCATTAATGGTTTTATTAGTAATTCACTCCCTGTTGCCTCCATTAGAGATTTGGGAGAATAGGAGGAGGTAAATGATACAATTATTGAACATTTGAAAACAAATCTGCATACTATCAACAGTCCCATTGAAATCAAACCTGGAAAATGTTTAAACATCAATCCTAACGTGACTGCTAAACAAAACAGAATGTTGATACAACTGTTACAGAAATAAAAAAAGGTATTTGCATGGGACTATACAGATATGAAAGGAATAAATCCTAGCATATGCACTCACCTCATTTACCTTAAAGAGGACTAAAAACTAGTTAGACAACCTCAGCACCGAATGAACCCCGCACTTAAGGAGATAGTGAAAGAAGAGTTGCAGAAAATCATTATTGCTAATTTCATCTACCCCATTTCGGGTAGTTAGTGGGTGTCTCTTCTTGTCATAGTTCCGAAGAAGAATGGAAACTGGAGAGTCTATGTTGACTATAGAGAACTTAACAAGGCCTCTCAAAAGGATCATTTTCCTTTACCATTCATTGATCAGGTCTTGGACACTCTTTCTAGAAAAAAATTATTTTCCTTTCTAGATGGGTTTGGTGGCTATAATTAAATACAGATTTCCCTGGAAGACTAATACAATACAACCTTTACTTCCCCACGGGGTACTTTCGCAGATAGAGTCCTTCCCTTTGGCCTCTGTAATGCACCAACAACCTTTCAAAGGGCAATATTGGGTATTTTTTTCCAATCTTTTGAATGATTGTCTTAAGATCTTTATGGATGATTTTACACCCTACGGATATGCCTTTGAGACAGCATTAGCTAACTTAGAAAAAATGTTGGAACGTTGTGAACAAACTAATTTTGCTTTGAGAATGGAAAAATTCCACATGATGATGATCGACGGAATTGTGCTGGGACATTTCATTTCAGCAGATGGAATCAAGGTAGATCCTGCAAAAATTGAGGTAATCTCGAAAATCCCAATCCCTAAGACTCCAAAAGAGGTACATAGTTTTTTGGGACATGTAGGATACTAGAGGAGATTCATAGATAAATTTTCAAATATTGCATCTCCTCTATTTCATTACTCATGAAAGATGCAGAATTTTTGTGGACAGGGAAGTGCGATAAAGCCTTTTTGAAGTTGAAAAATTGTGTAACAGCAGCACCTGTTTTACGAGGACCAAACTTGGAATTTCCATTTCATATTGCTATGGATGCATTTGACATGGCTGTGGGTGTTGTTTTGGGGCAGCTGGAGGAGAAGAAACCTTATGACATTTACTACATCTGCAAGAACTTAACTCTAATATAAATCAACTACACTGTTACTGAGAAGGAGTTCCTAGCAGTAGTGCATGCTATCAACAAATTTTGTCACTACATCACCGGGTACCAAGTATTTGTACACATTGACCATGCTACAATTCTATTTTTGATGAACGAGCTTGTTACTAATGGTAGAGTAACATGATGGTTAGTGTTGTTACTAGAATTAGATATTACTATTTTAGATAAACTAGGAAAAGATAATTTAGTTGTTGATTTTCATTCTATATTAACCATAAGTGATGACAACACTGCCACTGAGGATTCTTTTCAGATGAATATATTTTTTCCATCTCTACTCACTCACCATGGTATGCAGATATAGATAATTACCTTGCTGCAGGAAAATTCTCACACCAATAGTCTTCCAAGGAAAGAAGGAAGATTATACACAGAGTGCCACCTACTCATGGATAGAAGGAAATCTCTATCACACTGGGCTAGATTTTCAGATTGGGCGATGTGTTAGATAATATGAGATATTTGAGATCTTGAAGGCTTGTCATGAGGAACCTTGTGGAGGACACTTCGCTGACAAGAGGACAGGACATAAAGTACTCTCAACAGGATACTACTAGCCAACTATATTCCAAGATGCCAAGAAGTTTGTGAAAGGTTGTGATAGTTTCCAAAGGCTAGGATTGCCTTTGAAATCATATGAGATGTCGTTACAACCTCAGATAGTGATATGACAATTTGAGAAATGGGCCCTAGACAATTAATCCTTCATCACAACAAAAATCATACATATTGGTCTGCACCGATTATGTCACAAAATGGGTCAAAGAAAAGGCACTAACTAGAGCAATATAGCAAGTTGTTTCAATGTTCCTGTTCCAAGGTATTTTTGTTCGCTTTGGGATACCCAGAGAGATAGTGATAGACAGGAGGCCTCAGTTCACATCTCATTTGATCAAGAAGCTGGTTGAAAATTATGGAACTCATCATAGAATTACTTCACCATATCGCCCACAAGAAAATGGTTAATTAGAAAGCACCAATAAAGACATTGAGGGAATCTTAGCAAAGACAGTAGCCAGCCACCGAAGAAACTGGGCCGAGAAACTTCCAGAGGTACTGTGGGATTATAGGACAACATGGAGGAATAATATAGGCTTCTCAACATAAGAATTGGTGTATGGTAAGAATCCCTTATTCCCCATAGAGTTTGAAATAAAGACATTAAGAACAACATTGCAGGTTGATCTAGATTTGAGTACAACACAGACTCAAAGACTTAACCAGCTCAATGAATTGGAAGAGAAACGAGTAGCTACCATTCAGCAAATAGAGATAATTCAATAGCAAAGAGCTAGATGGCATGATGGGCTTATTAAGAAGAAAAATTTCCAGAAAGGAGATTGGGCTCTTTTTTATGATTCAAGGTTCAAATATTTCAAAGGCAAGCTCTGCACAAGATGGCCAGGTCCTTACGAAGTGGATACGGTATTTGATAATGGGACTGTACAATTGGTCACCATTGACAGTGATAAGACATCATTACTGGTTAATGGGCACTGTCTAAGGTTATATCATCAACCCACTTCGAAGGAATTAGTTGTCAAAATTAACGTGGACTCTGATCTTCATATTATGACAACTTGGGAACATTCTCCTATGCAGCCTCAAAATTGAAATTCCAATAAGTGCAGTAGTTGAAAGCCACCTTTGTCGCATCTGTTACACCTATTTAAAATATATATATATATATATATTATATATATATTTCAAAAAAAATAGATAAATAAAAAGAAAAACATAAATAATAAATCTAACTATGAAAACCCCTTTCCGAGGTGCAGTAAGAAAATTGGTAACAACTAAAAACCACTCTTGTGGCAGCTGTTACACCCATGTTTTTCTTCTTGAAACATCATCTTCCCTCTCTGATCTATTTTATAGGATGATGGTTTTCATGTAAACTTCCTTTTCTGTACCCATTTATCCTGATTATTATGTTTTTTTTGAAGAATAATCTAAGGGTTGTCACATGTAACAACTGATAGCCACAAATACTGTTTCTTATGATTCATTCCATAACAACAATAATTGTGTCGGCCAAACACAACAACACGAGCACTGCAAGCAAGATGCCACCAATTCTAATTCTTCCTCCATGTCAGCTCAGGTATGTCATTAAAAAGGTAAACATTGTCATTTAAGATTCGGTGATTAATTGGCAGAAGTAATGATACTCCCGTGACGACCGTGGGTGGCCATCACCATTAAGGTGGGGGAGGGGATATGTATTGAAATAATTGCAAAAGGTCGTATTCATAAACCTCTATCAAATCCGCATGCACCTAATTAATAACAAAATTTCCAATGATGACCGAATGGAGTTGGAAAAGAGCATGTGTACTAAATCCCATTACTTTCCATAACGAGCCATTTATGAATAATAGTGTGAGGTATGATTTAGTAAATCCGTAAAAGTTGTCACCTCCCATCAACCTCCTCGACTTAAAACTTCCATCCTCATTGTAAACTCGTCGATTGGGATAAGTAGAGACGCCGAGAAGTAGCGAATTCAAAAACGTAGTGATATTACAGTGGGGTTGAACAACAAGAAGCGAATTCAGAGATTCAATGACATTACAGAGGGGCTGAGTAGCAAGAAGCGAATTTAGAAACAAACAGCAAAGATCGGTGAAGCAATGGTTAGGCACGAGCTGGATTCTATGGACGCCTTGCAGAATTGTCCATAAGCCTACCATATATTCAGAGATGCTAGATGGATTGAGTATTTATAGAGGCTTGAAGGCTGAGATGAGGCAGTGGCAATTGAATTTGCTCAAAATTTTAACAATAATCAAACCCGAGTAAGGGGCATGCAAGTGGAGGTGACTGAAGAGGTAATTTTCTGGGTAACTTCATTGCCAATAGAGGGGCAGAAGTGGTTTAACAAAAAAATCAATGACCCCTCCTTGAAAGAAGACTTCCTAGTAGGAGACGAAAAACTTGAGAAGAGAGGGAGAGGAATTGATAGGTTGTCACTTCCTCATCCTTGGGAAGATGTTTCCCTGGGTTTAATTAAATATATCACTTGTGAGGGAAGATCCACGATAGCGTTCAACTATCATTTTCCTCTGCGTAATCACCTGCGGCACTAGTTAGATACTTGTTGTGTGGCATGCTAGAACAAATTAATTGAAGTGTGATTCTGGCCTTGTAGATCCCTTTATTTCTGCGTGAGTGATTTACTTCCAGAATTTACTTCAGCAACAATTTCTTTTCTTTGGAATTGCTTCTGGTTGGTGTATTGACACAGACAGTGCAATTGTCATTGGAATAAAAAAACTTCCCTGGATTGATATTTAATGTGTATTATTTAGTCATTTAATAGTGATTTATACAGGCCAACATTTTGACATCGTTTATGGGGAACATCAAGCATATGGCAGCAACAGTAAAAATAATGGCACACCTAGAGGCATGTGTTACTAATCATAGACTCATCAAGTTAATCATGCTAGATGCCCTAGGCCAGCAAGGAAAAAACTAGAAAAAATTCATGCGAAAAAGGCCAAGTACAAGTCAGGGGAAACAAACCACGACTTTAGGAGGAAGTCAGGCAGAAGTGGAAACCCAGACTCGATTTGCTGGAGTTAGAATTGGGAAAGAGCCTACTGATGAACTAATTGGGGATAGAAGGCCAAAACAAAGAGTGAAAATCAACATACCTACAAAACGTTTTCCTACAGCTGGAAAGAAAAGAGAAGTAGAAGTTTTAGAAGAAGAAAGGAAACCTTCCTCATCAGGTAATGAAGAAACCCATGTCCTGTTCTTAGAACTTGAAAATCTAAGAAAGGAAAATGAAGAACTAAAGCAGAAATTATCTAAGGGGAAGGAAATTCCAGTGTCTGTATGCATTACATGTTTTAAATACTTAACAACAGCGGGCTATAAGACCCGTAGATAAAATATTAGCCCAAAGGAAACAGAAACAGAACAGCAGGAGGGTGTTACACAAGAACCTGTTGATGATGTCGCTGTTACACAAGAACCAACAGTTAAAGTAGAGCCTCCTTTAATAATTGACCTAGAATCTGACCCACAAGAGCCTATGGAGGCCACTCCTATTGTAGAAGAAACAATAGTGGACACAGAGTCTACTCTAGGTGGAAACAAAAGCGCTGACACATAAGGACCCACCGAGGAAGCTGTTGCTACACAAGAACTAGAAGCAGAGGTGGGACAACCCTATTTAGCAGAGGTTGTTACACCCATTATTGATGTGGATATTGAATGTAGAAGAACACTGAGTCCCACCTTGGGATGGATTTATGAGATTTTTTTTTTAATTTCTGAATTACAAAAGTGGAAACATGAAGCAATCTCCCTTTAGGAGGGGACGATTTCCCTAAAGAAAAATCAGAGGGAAATAGATACTTTACATTAAATATGGATGAAAGAAGAGTTGAAGAAAGGATGGGAGAATTATAAGAAGAAAGAAGCTCTGAATAAACAGGAGGAACAACTGCTGCTATTACAGCAGCAGGTTCGGGACCTCACCATAGACAAGCAAAAACTTCATGTCCTTGCCCTCAATTTGCTGGGTTGTAGGTGGCCTTCTCCATCCTATCCTATTTTTCTATGGGAACATTACTTCTTGTTCCAGATGAAAGCCATTATGGAGGATAGACCCTATTTATTTTCTTCCACTCACACATTTCTAGATGGTTTCTGTGCCTCTGATTTCTATGAGCAAAGTTTGTTGCGTGAGTTATTCTAGCACAATATTATTTGTGAACATGTGAGTATGAATATGGTTGTGACAATATTCTCCTATATGGGAGATCTTCAGTTGAGAGCTTTTGTATCCTTCATGAAGAATCATATTGAATGGCATATGGCCATCAAATCTATGGAGACTAATAAGGAGAAGATGACATTGTGGGTTCGGGCAGAACTAGGACGGGTTGTCAAGTTAAGGCGAGAATTCAGGAGAATGTTAAGTACCCCAGGGATTAAATAACCAGCTTCCACTTATAGAAGAAGAATTTTGAACTTCTTCCTCAATCAATTCTCAATGATGAAGAGTTGAGCCTTGATAGGATGCTTGAAACACACGGAAGCGAGCATTCCTGAGCTACATAAAGGGAACCCATTCTCATTCCATAATTTCGTTGTGGCGGTTACACATGTACCAGCTTATGCAAAAATTGTGCAATCCCTTGGTGCTTTATGGCTGGGATTGAGATTCAATTTTCCCTTGATCTGGCTACCAATTAAGGATTATCAAATTAATTACAAATTGAGTAAGTATGAGTCAGAGTCCTGGGTACGTAAGTGGATCACCAACCAGTGGTACAGGTATGTAGATGAAGATACAGCTGGTGCTTATGATCTCACCGACCTGCACCAGAGATATTCCCATGAGAGACAAGTTTGCATGAGGACATGCAAGTATTTCAATTGGGGGGAGATGTTGGGTGCCAGTTTTGCACATTTTTCTTACATTTGTTTTCCCTATTTTTCCTCATGACCATAACCAATGGGACCATCTTTTCCTCTTTTTCCTACCTTTCTATCCTAGCTTGTGTTGTTTTACCTTGTTTTCATTACTTTTCCATTTAATGAATTATTATGATATATAGTACATTTTTATGACTAATTAAGGATGAATGTTCGAAGAAGATCTATGGTCTTTGTGTTCTCTTCCCAGATTTTATTTGTCGCACCAAAGGTCTTGAGAACGAAGTACACAGGAGCAGTTAAGGGTTTATTGTTACAACAGCAACTGCTGTTACACCTTGCTGTTACAGACCCGTTGGAAAACCACTGATATAGTTGTACCATCGACTGGATCCTGTCAACACCTGCTGATGATCTTTCCTTTCGCTGTCACACTACAGCTGTGGTTATTGCAATAGTTTTAAAAATTGTTTAGCATTGTATTTTTGGGATAACAGCATAAGGGCGGTTTTGATTGCAATCTATAATTTTCTAGTCATAACTTTATTAAGGAGAGGTTATAAATATATGTATGCTATTTCGATCAACATGAGAATGATAAGATTCTCATGACTGATCCATCCCTTGATTTTCTGAGATGTAACCTCTATATAGTTCTCGGCCCTAGAGGTCGAAAGGTTAGCAGAGAAGAACATTATTTTGGCTCTGTAATTATGCTTAGATTAATACATATTCTCTTGTTATTCAATTTAGTTTCTATTACTTTCTTCTTCTACCCACACCCTGCTAGGGAAGAAGGGCCCTCCTTCTTAGCAGGGATTGCAGTGCTTAAAGTAGTTGTGTGTATGTAATTGTATTTTAGTTTATCTATCCATAGAGTGTTGTTGCTACTGTTCAGCTATGAATATATCTGCTTCAATTTCAATACTTTGTATGTTGTTACACATATGATATTAGAGACACCAGTTGGATACTTATTGTGTGGCGCACTAGAACATATTAATTGAAGTTTGATTTTAGTCTTGTAGATCCTTTTATTTCTGCATGAGTGATTTACTTCCAACATTTACTTCAGAAAAAAATTCCTTTTCTTTGGAATTGCTTCTGGTTGGTGTATCGGCACAAACGGTGCAAATGTCATTCAAATAAAAAGACATCCCTGGATTGATAATTAATGTGTATTGTTTAATCATTTAATAGTGATTTATACAACCCAACACATGCATTCACAAAAGATATTATGAGAGGCTTAAAAAATGGACTTTTAACGTAAATAAGGAACCTTGTAGGTCCAAATCCCTAACCATAGAAGACTAAAAACCAAAATATTTGTAGCCCTTGAGGTGGTTAGTTGGTACATCAACTTCCCAAGGGCACTGATATTGCGTACAATATCTATTTTGAGTCCACAATATATATTCAAAAAGAAATGTGTAAGGAATACAACTTTCAATTGGGTCCAAGGAATGTAATGGAAATCCCTCGACCCTTAAATTTCCAAAATAATAATTTAGGGTCTCATAACGACCCCAGAAGTTAGAGACTCTAAAAATCATAGCAAAACTAACAAGAATATAGAGAACCATTTAGATAATGGAAGAGGTTGGTGGCCATCGATGTCCACTTGGATCAATCCTTCCCCTTGTAAAGAAATGATATCTATCTCATCAAGTCCCCTTATCAAATGTGGAAACTTCTACTAAACTCCTAGTGAGCCACTTTCATTGGTGAAGAAGTTTTCCTATAACAACTAATTAAATTTGTATGTGATCTTGGTGGGTATCGCTTGTGTTGGTGTCCATGATATGATCCATTATAGACTATTCAATGTATTTAGGATTGATTTTTATGGAGGCTAATTGCTTGGATACCTCCATGGTGTCTAACATAGGTGACAAATATCATCGAAGTAACTCCAAATTAATATTGGGTTCAAGCAAAGGAAAGGGGGAATACTTAATACAAAATCATTTTCATCCACAACCTTTATGATTGTGAAAGAATCATATCATATTGGTTTGAGATTCCTTTGGGAGCTTATGAAGCACTCTTTTTGCAAATGCAACCACACATTATCAGCAACCTAAAATTTTTGTGGAACTTGTACTAGTCATGTAATTTCTTGTACATGGAATTGGAATTAGAGGAATTTCAGCCTAAAAGTGCCCATGAAATTTTTATGTAGTTTCCGTGTCATAATATGTAAACCAATCAAAATACATTAAATTTAAAAAAAGGTACATGTAAATATTTTGGAGGGAAAAGAAGAAAAATGATTTTTTTTAATTATATATTTTCTATATCTTCTGACATATTTACTCAAATCTCAAGTCTAGACACTCATTGGATGTAGAATTGTATTCCACATCCAATGATAAGCCACTATGCATACTTTTGAGAAGACCCACATTGATAAAAATTGAATATACATTTAAAAATCATGTTGAGCATGATTTTTTAATGTATCTTGATATTTTTATTAGTGTGGGTCTTCTCAAAAGTATGCATAAGGTGTACTCATTCGATGTGGAATTTGATTGCACATCCAATCAGTCTCTAAAATTGAAATTTGATAATCCTTTTTTAATGCATCTTCAATTTTTATCATTGTGGGTTTTCTCAAAAGTATGCATAGTGGGTACTTGTTGGATGTGGAATTTGATTCCGCATCAACAGAGTGTCAACATTTGAAATTTCAGTAAACATATATGACATAAGCCAAAAATACAATTAAAAAAAAATAGTTTTCTTCCTTTCCATCCAAAATTTTAATCTCATATTTTATTGTTTTAACCATTATTATATTATATTTCCTTAGGAGGCCACTTTAGGCTGAAATTTACTCTAATGCATTATTTAGGATATCATGAACATTTTTTTGGAGGTGTTGGATCAACTCAACAAATTATGTTGCTCTATTTTCCTCAACTTGGGCATGGGAGGAAATTGTTAGTGGATATGCAATGGGCATGACTACATAAAATTGGGGCAACATTTGGAAGCCCATGCACACCTTAAAGGGAATGTGGCCAGTAGAGCTATATGGGATTTGTTATAGCTATGTTGAACATATGTAAGGCTTTCATATTATGTACACAAATACTTGGAGTTTTACATGTTTAAAATGTGCATAATTATGTTTCTGGTCGCTTCTATTTTCCATTTGGTTTAGCATGAAAGGAAGTCAGTTTTTTCAACTTCGTTTCCATAAGAGACTATAGGTTTCACCAAAATCTATTAAGTAACTTGATGTCACTATCTAAAATAATGGTTTTAGGTAGCCTAAAATGAATCAAAATATTCTTAAAGAAGCATTTTGCAGTGGCTTAAACTATGATACTCATCTTGCATGGTTGATCTGGATTTATGCAAGAACGCAATAATATATAGAAATAAACATAAACACAGAGATGTAGTGGAAATAAAACTTCATTTCATTAATATCATATAATATAAATATTCTTACAAACATAATGGAAATAAAATAGATAATGTGTTGATAGGCTTATCTCTGAGAAGAGATGTGGCGGCTACAGGCCTCTAAACAGTCTTATAATGAGGCTTAAAGGCCTCTAAATTGTCTTACAATGAGGCTTGAAGGCCTCTTTATTGTTGAGAAACAATGGAAAACCCTAAACATCCAAAAAAATTACCCTAGGAAATGAAGTTCCAAAACTATGGGCCTTGTTTGGGTAAATTGGTACATGAACTTCCCAAGGATGTAATGTTGGCATATGATCTTCGTTTTACGCGCTCGATACCTCGTTAAAATGATCTATCCGAGGACTAAAACTTTTGGTGTGAGAAAAATAAAAGGAAAAACCATGTTGCTCCCATTTTTCCAGAAAATACGTCGTTTATGGCCTCAAAATGGCTCCGGATGTCCATGACCCAAAAACTGCTAAAAATAGTAAACTGTGCGGAAACTAAAAAAGTGAAAGAAAAAATAGTGGGGGTCCAAGTGGAATATGTGGGAGGCCATAAGTATCCACTTGGATCATTCCTCAACACTCTGGAAGCAATGGTCCCCATTCTGGTGAGTTCCTCATTGAGATGAGGAAAATTCTGCTAAACTTGGTCTTCGGTGAGCCACTTTCCTTGGTGATGGTGTATGGCCCATATCGGTGTGGGCGAATCTTGCAGTGGGGTCCACCGAGGTGCTCCTTCTGAAAATGTAGCCACACTTTTTCGCCCAACTCGAAGTTGTGTGGAACCCAATTTTTAACATGTCGCTACTTATACTTGGCATTGGATTTGTCTGAGATGTCGTGGACCTGCTCGAAAACGTGCTCGATGCGTTCAATAAATTTGGTTGCTTTATCAACCTCAGACAGTACATGTGTGGTCACATGAGGTATGGAAACATCAGGTGGCGATGCGCCTAGGGTCATATCAATGGGATGCTTGAATTGACAGTGTACAGGAGCCTCTATGGGTGAGGAGAAAATGTCCTCGTATTCCTCCTCCACAAATTTTTCCATCTGATGTTTCCATGCAGGGGAGCCCTGTTTGGAGGTTGTGGCCACAATATTACTCTTTCCCTGTGAGAAAATTGTAATGAAAATGATTTTCCTCGTTTGGGAATCAATCTTACTACGTTTTTTTGTAGTAGTCAAATAGATTGTAGGAGGTGGTATTACCTCCGGTATCCTATACAATTTATTTCCAAAAGTAATAACAACAGAACAAGGCCTAGGCTCATATACAACATCTCTCTTCCACAAGTATGGATGGCCCAATAATACATTAGACACATAAAGAGGAGCAACATCACACAATACCTCATCCATGAATGGCTTCATGTTGTACAGAATGTGGCACTACTGGCAGACGTGAATATCTATTCCTTGGTGAAGCCACCTGATGGTATATGGCTATGGGTGTGCTATGGTCGGTAGGCTGAGATGCTTCACGACCTCTGCTGAAATGAGGTTCTTTTGGCTTCTACTATCGACAAGTAATTATAGTGGATAACCCTTCACCCACATTTGTGAATGGAAGACGTGCTCCCCCTCCTCTGGATCCTCGGAATACTCCCTCTCGAGCTTGGTGGTGGTAAAAATGGCATTGGAATCTGCATCAATGATCTGCCTCCCTTTTTCGTTGCCCTTGTTTAGTTCTGACTCAGGATCAGAACATGAATCTAATTCAGGTGCCTTCAGTTCGGCCACTAGTGATTGTTTGGCTTGACACTCATTTTTGATGTGGTGGGCCTGTTATGAAATTCACACCACTTCCGCATGTCCTTATTTTGATTTGTGATGTTGTTCTGAGTCGAATCACTTTGTATTTTCCCCTTATTTTGCAGTTTGGGGGCGCATTTCCCTGGCTTCAGATTCGCAGATCCAAAGTGTCGCTTCTTCTGCTTAAATTCTTCTTGATCTTGGTGGCATAGAGATATGTCATGCCAAGCGAGGTAATGTCAAGCAACTCCATTTCCTCCTCAATTAATCTGTGCAAACAACTGCAGTACTTGAGCACCAAATGTCTCTCTGAATCTTTAATACCCAACTTTGTGCACAAGGTATGGAAAAAATTTGTCATGCACATCGTGATCCCTTTGGTGCCGCAGTGTGGCCCATTGGATGTACTTATCCTCATAACATCCCACAGGGTAATATTTTTCCTTGATTCCATCTTAGAATAAATTCCAAGTGGGTACGATTGAGAAAAGAGAGGGTTCCCTCTCGTCCTTTTTCTCACAGTAGCTTTCCCATGAGTATTTGACATGGGGGCGGCTTTGAGGAGTGAAAAAGTAATGTTTTCTTGGTCAAAGAAATCATGGACCGAGATATACCCTTCCAGAAAATTCAACCTTCTATTTATGGCATCTATATCTATCTGGAATTAAAATACAGGAATGTCGAAGTTGACTTGTACCCTGAAAGGAGTGGTGCCTCCAGAGTGGTTTATGGATGTAGATACGCCGTCGGTGGGCAGCTGTTAAAGGATTTGGGAAAATTTATCCATTATCGCGTTCCTCTATTTCTCGAGGGCATCCTCAAGAAATGATTTGGTAGGATCTCATGCTCCCTCATATTTATTTTCTTCTGCCATCGAAGGTCATCGGGGTTTTCGATGCTGATCTAGAAAGGGTTCAACGAGATAGATCCCTAACACCTTATACGATGACCTTGTTGGGGACATGTAAATAAAAACAGAGAAAGAGCAGACCGCTCTGATACCACTAATACAAATTTATGAAGGAATGCAATAATATACAGAAATAAACATAAAATAGAGATGCAATGGAAATAAAACTTCATTTCATTAATATCATATAATAGAAATATTCTTAGACACATAACAGAAATAAACTAGCTAGGGCACTGGTAGGCCTATCTCACAGAAGAGATGTGGCAGCTACAGGCCTCTGAACTGTGTTACAATGAGGCTTGGGGGCCTATTTATTGTTGAGAAACAATTGAAAACCATAAACATCCAAAAACCTAACCATAGCAGATGAAGCACCAAAACTATGGGCCTCGTTTAGGTAAATTGGTACATCAACTTCCCGAGGACATAAATTTTTCATATGATCTCTTTTTAGGCACTTGATACCTTGTTAGAAAGATCTATCTGAGGAAAAAACTTTTGGTGCAAGAAACATCCATGGAACTTCCTTATTGCTCCTGGTTTTCCCAAAAAACATCGTTTAGGGCTCAAAACGTCTCCAGAAGTTCATGACCCAAAAAAGCTGCTAAAAATAGTAAACTATGAAAAAACTAGAAACTGAAAGAAACAATGGTGGGGGTCCAAGTGGAATAGGTGGGCAGCCACCAATATCCACCTAGATCAATGGTGCCAAAATGGCCATATTAGAGAACTAATTGACAACTAGAAACACATAATATTTACCGTGCTTGGTGGATGGAAAACGTGACATGTAATCCATAGATGCTAATTTTCATGTATTTTCTACAATAAGTAGAGGAGTGTACAACCCCTACTTCATGATGGTTGATTTATAAATTGCATAAGTAGTTCACGATTTGATATACCAATCATCCTATCAAATCTTTGGTCAGTACAAATAATTCTAAAGTATTGCTACTTTCTACTCCACACCAAATTTCCTTAAAACTCAACTGCATTGTGGCTCGTATAGAAAATTGGAATGCTCAGTTGAATGAACAAAATCGAGGCATGGGTAGCATAATAATTCATCCACGAGGTGAAACTATAGAATTTATTTTCCTAGGGTCAACATCTGGTATGTGGCAACAAAGTGAAAGTCATTATTATATAATTTTAGCCACCTAGAGGTAACATGCCCACAAGAATTAAGAATTTTGGGTAACACCACAACTAGGGGCCAAATAAGGTAGTCTGCAACATCATTGGTGCTACCCTTCTTGTAATTGACACTTAAGTGGAAATTTTGTAGAAATGGACTATTTTTTATGTTGGTCATTATATAACTTCCCTTATATATTCATGAATGACAGAGGCTTATGATCAATGTGGATGATCATCTACTTCCCTATAATATAATTCTTCCATTGTTGATATGCCTACACAATGGATTACATCTACTTGTTATATGTGAGTATCTCTAGAAATTACCACATAGTGTTTTACTGTGATAGGCCACTAAATGTCCTTTTGGAGTGAGGATTTCACTGATAGCATAGTCAGAGGCATGTTTCTTAATATGAAAGGGCTGGTGTGACTCTATTATGGTGAGGAATAGTGCAGAGAAAAGGTAGTTTTTTAAACCCTCAAATTCTTTGAAATGTGAGTCAGACCTTGAAAACTTTACTTTTTCTCCACCCTTTGTCACTTTACTTAAGGTCCAAGCAATATGAGAGAACACCAACACTAACCTTCGGTAGAGGTTAATCAGGCATAAGAGGCTACAGAGATATAATAGAGTCACTAGGTTGGCCAATCCTGAATTAAATGGATCTTGGATAGGTCAACATGCACCCCATGTTCATGCATAATGTATGTAGAGCGTTAAATTCTTTGCATAACAATTGATCATTTCTCCATATTGGCATACAAAATGTACTGCGATAAGGTGCTAAAGCTATATTTAGTGTTCTACAGATGTTCTACTAAAGTTTTTCTAAAGATGATATGTCATCCAAGTATAAAACCAAAACTGATTTTGTGAATTTCCATAGGATGTCATCCATCATCATCATGAATGTTTCTAGAATATTACTCAGGCCAAAAGGCATGACCAAACACTAAAAATTTCCTTTATATTTAAAGGTTGTCTTCCATATTTCAATATGTTAGCTTGGAACTAGGTGGTAGCCTAATTCAAGATTTATATTACTACAAAAATTTCGCCCCTTAAGCTAGTCAAGAATATCGTTGATCATGGGAATTAGGTATCTACTCTTTATAGTGATTTTCTGAGGGATTTATAATAAATAAAAAGTATCCATGTCTCATCCTTCTTCTACACTAATACAACTCGACTCCTACAAGGAGAGGAGATTGGTCAAATGCAACTTTTTTGGATGAGCTTGCAAACTTGATGTTCTATTTCCTCATTCTTCTAGAGGGAGTGTCTTTATATTGGGCCATCATGTAAAGGATAACTAGGTATAAAGTCAACTTTTTTTTCTAACAATAAATGTAGACACATCCCCATTGGTGGAAAGAAGATATTTCTGCATCTATTATATTTTCCACTTGCTTCTATTTTGTAGAGAGGCATCATACTGAGGTTATGGTGGTCGGAGTGACCTTCATTTCACTTTTTCACCAAACCATGAAGAGGAAAAATTTTGCAATCTATGATATTATATTTTGGCATTATTTTACCAAGATAATTAAATTACAGTAGTTCGAACTACAAATGGTACCCTATCGAGATGACCTCTAGGAGTAACGATGACATTATGTGGTTGAGACCAATAATCGATATGATGTTTTCACAAATAAGGTTTTCCTAAGAGAAAATCACAAACATAAAGTAGGATAACATCACATATTACCCCATCTTTCAACTACATTATTCCATAGGTTAGGTGACATTAACATCTGACACATATGTCTTGTTTATGGATCAACCAACTGATGGTGTATGGTTGGGGGTGTGCCATTTTCAATAGTTTCAATCACTTGATCACCTCATATAATATCAATTTCTTCTGAATTCCATTGTGAGCAATGAAATGTAGTACCATCCCTTTCACCCAAACCTATAACTGGAAGAGGCACTAACCCTATTCATTCACCTTTATCTCCCCTAGTTAGATTTTTATGGATGTAATGCTAGCTTTGGTTTTTGCATCGATTATCTGGTTTCTTTAATCATACTATAAATCATAATGAGAGCTAGAATTAATTCATTTTCTTTAATCTTTTCCAACAATGATTTTTTCTCATGGAATTCATTAGTGTTGTGATAGGGGTTTTTGTTGAACTCACATCACTTTTCAACGTCCTTTTTCAGGACTTTCACCAGGGAAGCAATACCATACCATGTGCATTCATATTGGGGGATATATTTTGAGGAAAAAATAGCATAATATATTGAGCATATAATAGGAGTTAAATGGATTTTATATGTTGTGTATAACAACATGGAGCTCAAAGAAAATGAAAAAAATATAAAGGGGCATAAAAAATGCTAATGAAAAAATGTATACCTAAAATATCTAGTGAGATTTAGGGTTTTTTTAAATTGGGAAGGTGTATTGGGTTCATATTGGTAGGGGGTTAAATACAATGAATTTTACATTAATTTGAAATATGTAGTTAAATTAAGGGTATTGTTTAGTATTCCATGAATGCACATGCTATGTTAGACATTCATTGAGTGAATCCCCCATTCCATTACCTTTCTTTTTCTATGACTTGGGATGGATGTGTTGATGTTTATCTCCTTGATCTATCTCTTTTTTTGTGAGTTTGGGCCACATTTTCTAGGCTTATGTTGTAGTATATTTGTAGACCTAAACTCTTATTTATTCTTATACTTCAATTTTCACTTACTTTTGACAAAATATTGATAAGGATATGTCCAATAAATCCATAGTTGTTTCTATGTACCTATGCGCACCACTAAAAAGCTTCGAAACCAAATGCAAATAAGAGTCTTTGATACCCAAATTTGACTGAAAGGTATGGAATTTTAATTATTGGTGTACTCTGGCACTATATAGTCTCTCTAATGTCTGAGGGTTCTCTATATCATGTATTATTCATCATATTTCCCCACAATGTAGAATTAATACTCAAAGGCATAGAACACAAATTCCTAAGTGGGTCCTTCCTCGAATATCACAAACTCATCTCCATTTTGTCTCCCCGAGTAAACTTCCCACCAATACTTGAAATGGGGAAGGGCATTTTAGGAGCACATAGGTGATCTTTTCATTTTCAATTTTTTTTGGATAGAGTAATATATTTATAACATATTTAGCCATGTATATGAAAAATCTATATCTATTTGGTCATAAAATTAGGTGATATCAATGGTAATGTGTAACTTGAATGGTGTCACACCTCCAAAATTGTTGTTTCTTGAAGTTGCCTTGGGTATTGTTGGAAGCTGTCAAATGGTTTGGGAAAAAATTTCCATCGTCTTATTGCTTCTTTGAGAAACAAATTCATAGTTTCCACCCCACCAAACTATATATTTTCTTCCACCATTGGAGGCTAGCTGGGCTTGTGAGAGAAATTGTTCCCAAGTGAAATTAGCTCGAGACCCAATCTTTGTTCCCTAACCTCATTGATGACATGCACCGAGAAATAATAAGCAAAATATTTCTCTGATACCGATGATCTAGGTTGTAAAAGGAATGAAATGAAAAGTTGGTAACAAAATGAAACTGAAATAGAGAAATATAATAGAAAGCATAATAATATGGTGAAACCCATAATTCTATTAATAAGTGAAATTTCATAATATTGTAGAAGACAAAGTCAGTGGAATGATGGTAACTATATTTGAACAAAGAGATATTATGATTATGCACATTTGCAAAATATATTACAATATGTAAAAAAAAATTCCTTTCAACATAATGAAACAATGTTATAGGTTCAAAAGCTAGCCCTAGAGGATGAAATGGAAAAATACTTGCAAGCATGGAGGTGGTTAGTTGGTAAATCAACCTCTAAGGGTGTCCATTTTTGCATACAATATCTATTTGGGGTACACAATAGCTTTTGGGAAATAAATATCTAAGGAATACAAGTTTTTTCTAGGGTGATGGCATGCCATGGAAACCCCTCGACACATAAATTTCCCATAAATGACTTTTAGGGTCTCAAAATTTCCATGGAAGTTTGGGACCCAAAAAATAATAGAAAAATTGCTAAAAATATAGAGTCCAAGAATCAGGATAATGCACGAGTTTCTTTGCCACAAATATCCACCTAGATCACCATAACCTTTTCAAAATTTGTGGAAAACCATGGGATTAAATATGGGTCCTCTTACAATTGAAGGGGATAGATAGGTTTTTTTCTTAGT
Organism: Pinus albicaulis; assembly: GCA_034641835.2. Classification (NCBI taxonomy): domain Eukaryota; kingdom Viridiplantae; phylum Streptophyta; class Pinopsida; order Pinales; family Pinaceae; genus Pinus; species Pinus albicaulis. Next base: position 1,131,491,083 of record CM076582.1, read on the forward strand.
TTGGGAAGTAAATCTTTTATGAGTAATGTAAAACTTAATGGCTTGTGTTCCTTCAATATTTGTTCACCCTTAGACTTAGAAGAGTCTTTAGGAAAACCTATAATATTCTCCCACATTTGAATATCAAAGGGTATTACCTTGATTTAAGTTAGGGTCTATATATGGACCTAGGGGTAAAGGAAGAGGAAGGAGATATTATATTCAAAAATAATAAGATAGACCCTTTTTTTTTTTGCTAGCAAACAAATGACAATTTATAGGGTTGTAAGAGCGAAGAACACCCTAATTAAGATGCCTAAATGATCCACCTTTATTTTAATTGTAGGGGGTTGGATAGATATAGTAAATGATTAGCCTTAAGGATGTTTTAAGAGAGAAATACACGACATCTTTTTTTCCAAAAAGAAACTTTATGGGAGGGGGTACCTACAAAAAGTGTGTGACATGGTATGTTGGGAGGTTGGGGCTTTATTCCTTTAGATGTTTTTGGGATATCCGGGAGTCTTGCAACAATGTAGCACAATAGGACTATGAAATATCGTAACAATTGGACTATTGGCTCAAGAGTAGGGGTGAAACACTTTTCCTGGAATATTTCAAAGATATTTTATTTATGAACATCTATGGGCCTTGTTTGAATAAAGTGGATTTTTGGGATAAATTTTTCTTAAGAAATATTTTTTGGCTCCTTAAGCTCTTATTTTGGCATGAGACTTGAATTTATCCCTATGAAATTTAGAGGCATGAGGTCCTACAACTTATCTAGATAATATCATGGAACATTTCATTCATAAATTAGATGAAGGAGGGTTGATTTATACAGATCCATCTTAGCTAAGAAACCTAGAGAAATAAGTAGTGGGGGGGGGGGGATACACTAAAAAATTCTTCGGTTGATTATTAGTGTATGACAAGATGCTATAAGACCCCCTTAAGGTTTTATTATTAGGTAAGACTAATAGATCATTAGGGGAATTTTGAGGTCTAAAATGGGCCTCCTAAGAAAAATGTACAAAAAAATAAACTTTATAAGAACCAATAGGATTCAAGATGATGATGTCAACCATGGGGATGATTCAGCATTTTTAAGTAAAAGGGTAAAAAGATTAAAAAATAATAAAATATTAAAACTACTTTTTGAACTCATGTTTTCAACTTATCTCCCAAATGTTTTACTCAAATTTAGAGTGGGAGTACTCATTGGATGCAAAATTTAATTCCACATCCATGGAGTACCCATGTTGCATACTTTTATGCACTCTGCTACACGAAGAATGAGAAATACATGAAAAAACATGATTGCAATCACGTTTTTCATGTATTTCTCATTTTTCGTGTAGTAGGATCAATCAAAATAATAAAACATGGGTACTCCTTGGATGAGGAATTAAATTTTTCATCCAACGAGTACTCCCGCTCTAAATTTGAGTAAAAAGTTTGGGAGATAATTTGAAAATACGAGTTGAAAAAGTAGTTTTTTCTTTTTTTCCCTCTAAAATTTGATGATGTAATCAAATCTTATTTTATTATCTCCACTATTATTTTATAATTTTCTTAGGAGGCCCATTTAAGACCTCAAAATGCCCCTAATGTGAGTGTTATCATTTTTTTGATTTTTTTTGGAGGTGGTATAGTTATGGAATAGGCCTCAAATCCCATTAAAAGTTAATTCGAAATAGATAAAGGAGGATAAATTTACTAATTAGTTAATGGAATTTGGAGCCATGTAATGATATGGCAATGGAATTAGCTACTTTCCAATTTGAAGGATATTTGAAAAGATTAACCATGCAATCATTCTTGGGCTTATGAAAAATAAAGAGCTTGATGAGTATAGTTTAGTAGAGGTGGAGGAATATTTGGGTATAAATATGAATGAGATGAAGGTGGGTTCTTGCGGGAAGAATATAAATAAAAAAATTTTAATTTAGAAAAAATGAGGAGTAGGTTATCGGATGAAAGGGCTACAACTCATAAGTTAAAAAGTAGGGCAGTTCGAGTGGAAATGTGAATGAGAACACTAATTTTGTTTCCCCAATTTGTAAATGAAATTAAAAATATGAATACTTTTGGAAGATTTTAAATACATAATGGGGGGATTGGAAACAATTTGAAGAATTAGGGGCAACAGGGGTGGGACAATATTAAAATATTTTCAACATTAAGGAAGGGATTTGATTTCAAAGGTTATTAGATTGAGATAGGCATTCCCTTGTTTTGTTTTAAAAGAGTATAATGGAGTATGTTTCACTTTAGGAATTAGAAGAGAGAATTTGCAGCCTTCATAAGGATAAAATCCTAAATTTGGAAATATGGACTTTGGAATTCTTTTTTGGATTCCTAGATTTATTAGAAGGTGATTTTCTTAGGTGATATAGGATACAAGGTTGTCTAAAAAAATGTTCGCGACTTTAAATACAATCCTTTTGTATTTTCTTCAAAAATCAGATAATCCATACCCATATGATGATTTTCATTCAATTCTCTCTGTGTGTGTGTGTGTGTGTGTGTGATAGTGGAAAATATAATTGCAAACAGGGTCAAAAGCCTTTTTACCACGAAAATTTCATGGGAGTGGTTTGGTTTCCTAGCTAGTTCAGAAATTCATGAGGCTATTGAGGTTGATAAAGAGTGAATTCATAAAATTATATTAAGGAAATTAAATATGGTGGTGAAAAAACTCAATTTATCAAAATCCTATGACATGGCTACATTGCTTTACCTGAGCATATTGATGATGCATCTAGGAGTTGAGGTACCTTTTATTACTTTGGTGATGAGTTATACAGTGAAAAATATTTTTTTGGTTCTCATAACTGACTTTGCTTCCAATTTTTCATTGAAGGAAGAGTGCTTATGCAAGGATTTCCCTTGTCGCCTCTATTGTGTCTTCTAGTGGCTAAGGGGCTAAGAAAATCATTAATGGAGGTAAAGAGATATCGGAACTTCAAAAGAGTTCATATGTGATTGAACTAATATATTACACATCTTTTATTTGTATTTGATATACTAGTATTTTCCAATGGTATTAGATAGGAGCTAACCAAGTTGCATGAAATTCTTGGTTTTAATTATGTTGTAACATTAATGGTGGTTAACATAAGTATATCATCAATTTCCCTTTCATAATTATAGGAGGTCCAATAAGTTTATGATTTGTCACTTATTCCTTATTTTAGGGTGGTTTTAGTAGATAGGATGAAATATTTAGGGTTCTATATAAAACCAAATAATATTTGAAACAAGACTAGAATTCGCTTGTAGCTAAACTGGAAAACCAATTAGCATATTGGAGATACAACTAGTTTTCACAGGGAGGAAACATATTTTTAGTTAAATCCATTCATATCTACTAGATGCCTTTGTCATGGATTCTAGAAGGGATTCTTAGAAAATATTAGTAGGATAAATTTTGGCTTTATATGGGGAGGATAAAGATGATTTTTTCGAAAAGATAGGATAATATTGAGGTGCAAAAGTTATTGGAAGGACAATGCCTTAGCAACATTTTTCCTTTCTCGAACATTTTCGTAGTGAAGAGTATTTAAATGTTTGTTCTAGTTGGGCTTTTGGTGTCAAGTGGTTAGCCAAAATATATTTAGCTGAAGTCAATTGAAGATTGGATAACAAGGGTTGAAAAACCTAAGAATAATATAGTGATGTGGAAGGAATTTTTGAAGGATCTTCCTTTGATTTGGGATACCTTAGTTTGGAAGGTGGGTGAGGGGACCCTGCTTTAGATTGGAGATAGGGGAAATGATTGAATCGGTCAGGGATAAAGGTTTTGGCATAATTTTCCACATGTATATCCATTTACTAATTTTATATGGAGGTAAGTACGACTTATGAAAAGAAAACTCGACCTCATAGGAAATGAAGTAAATTCATCAAATTGATTTTTATCATGTTAATTAAAGTGTAATGTATGAATCTAAGAATGTCACGATGAAATGTCTTAGTAATTTTCTTTTTCATGGGTTGAATGTTGTGAAACCAGCTCCTAAAATAGAAGAAAAGAGATATCAATGCCTTAGAAATAAGCCACTTTGAGGGGGCAACCTCCAAAACATTACATGAATGAACAATTCTTGGATGATACAATTTAAAAAACCTCCTTTCTATATATAGGAGTCCATGGGGCCACAATGTAATCATAGCCGACCTAACAATAATAATCTAAGGGCACAATAATAACAATATGGGGGTTACAAGGGTACAATAATAACAATAAGGGGGTTATACTAACAACAATAAGGGACTATACTAGTAATATAGGGACCTAACATGCCCCTCTCCTTCAAAAAAGTGTTGTCCTTAATGCTTGAGTAGCTCTGGGTGCTTCTGTATAAAATTCTCATCTTCCCATGTAGAATATTCAATGGGTAAGTTCTTCCACTTGATGAGATACTCTGAAATTGATCGATTTCATAGTTGTCGAGTTCTTGTTTCCATGACCGCTTCAGGTTCCAATATGATTTTTCCTTCCTCATCAAGTCCTGGAAATATTGTTTGAAGTGGAAGATTTTCACATATAACCTTCTTTAAGCATGAAACATGGAAAATTGGATGCACTCATGAAGAAGTAGGAATCTCCAATTTGTATGCCATAGTACTAATCTTTTGCAACACCTTGTAAGGACCATAGTACTTTGGTGATAATTGTATGGTTGTAGCTGTAAAAATACCCAGTCTCCTACATAAAAAATTCTCTCGCTGTGATGTTGATCTGCCTATTGTTTCATTCGATTTTTTTCCAAATTCAGGTTTTCCTTTAAGAGTTGGAGAACTTCTTGTTGATGCTCGAAGTGATCTTCCACTGCTTGAACCTTAAAATTTTCTCTTAAAGATGATGTGATGGATGGTGGATGATATCCATAAAGTGCCATAAATGGGGTCATTTTTGTTGCAGTATGGAAGGAAGTGTTATACCACCATTCAACGAGAGGTAACCACTTGACCTATTGTGTTTGTTTATCAGATACAAAACAACGAAGATATCCTTCCAAACATTTATTTACTATCTCAGTTTGACCATCAGATTGAGGATGATAAGATGAGCTATGAGCTAATTGAGTACCCAAAAAAGAAAATAACTCCGTCCAAAAATTTCCAGTAAAAATGGGATCTCCGTCGCTCACAATAACCCTTGGGCTTCCATGTAGCTTTTGAATTCTGTCCATAAATGTAGTAGCAACTGTACTTGCTTTAAATGGATGAGATAATGCACAAAAGTGTGCATACTTGGTAAGTCTATCAACTACCACCATGATGACACTCTTTCCTTCGGACGTAGGTAAATCTGTGATAAAATCCATTGAAATCTCCTCCCAACATTGACTTGGAATGGATAACAGTTGTAGAAGACCCGGGGTCTTAATTGTCTCAACTTTATTCTGCTGGAAAACCAAACATTCTGCCACAAAATTTTGAATATCAGATTTAAGGCCATCCAAAAAAAATTCTTTCTTCACCCCGTGGTAAGTTTTTAAAAATCCTGAGTGTTCTCCTAAAGGATAAGTGTGAAATTCCAAAATAATATTTTGTTTTAGTTGGGAATTCTTACAAAGATATAAGAGATATGTGTACCATAAGGAATCATTTTTCCAACTAAATGTATTAGGTGTACTAGGATCTTGATGCAAATTTCGAATGAGTGTCCACACTTCTTCGTCCTTATTCCATTCATCTCTTGCTTAGGTTATCCAATCGGGTTGGATAATAGAAATGGATCAAAGAAATGCTTCCACCTCTTCATTCTTTCTTGAGAGTGCATCTACTACAAAATTTAGCTTCCCTTTTTCGTAGATTATTTCAAAGTCATAACCCAACATCTTTGTGACCCATTTTTGTTGCTCTTTTCAAGATATTCTTTGTTCCAAAAAGTGTTTAAGACTATCATGATCATTTTTTACCTTGAAGTGTCTTCCCATTAGGTAAGTTCTCCATTTCTTTAGTGCATGCAGTATTGCTAACATTTCCTTCTCATAAATAGGTTTCTATAAATACTTTCCTTTGATTGGACGACTTTCAAAATAAATGGGTCTTCCTTCTTGCATTAAAACAACACTAATTCCATTTCCTGAGGCATCACATTCCACAATAAAGGTTTTTGTGAAGTTTGGCGTAGCTAAGACCAGTGCTAGGCACATTGCTTCTTTAAGATGTTCAAAGGCCTTAGTTGCTTCAGGAGTCCATGAAAATGCATCTTTCTTCAATAATGTTGTTGGAGGTGTTGCTATTCTCCCATAATTCTTAACAAACTCGCGACAATACCCTGTTAACCCGAGAAATCTTCGCAACTGCTTTATGGTTGTGGGTACTTTCCATTCCTTAATGGCTTTAATTTTGTTAGGGTCTACCTTAACACCCTCGTGAGATAAAATATGACCCAGATATTCCACCTCTTGTACTCCAAAGAAACTTTTTGATGTTTTTGCATATAATTGTTGCTCCTGCAATAGTTTGAGCACCCTGTCAACATGTTGAACGTGATCCTTCCAAGACCTGCTGTAGATTAGTATATCATCAAAAAATAATAGCACAAATTTTCCAAGGAAGGGTTTGAAAACGGAATTCATCAACCCTTGAAATGTATAAGGTGCATTGGTAAGTCCAAAAGGCATGACCAAAAATTCATAATAACCCTCATAAGTTCAAAATGTTGTTTTCGGAATATCTTCAGTCTTCATTATAATTTGATGATATCCTCAACTAAGATCCAACTTGGTAAAATAAATTTCTCCATGTAATTCATCCAATAATTCATCAATCACAGGAATGGGAAATTGATCTTTAATGGTGAGATTATTGAGCTCCCTATAATCCAGACACATGCGCCATGATCCATCTTTCTTGTGTACCAATACTACAGGAGCAGAGAAATAACTTTGACTAGGTTGAATTATACCCGCCTCTAACATTTCTACAATCATATGTTCAATTTCGCTCTTTTGGACATAAGGATATCTATAAGGCCTGATGTTTGGAGAAAAACTTGGTGGAATCAAATGAATAGCATGATCATGATCACAAATAGGTGGGAGTCCTTTGGGAGTTTCAAAAACCTTGGAATGATTGTCCAAGACTTTTTGGAGATCTACAAAAATAGATGATTTTGATGTTGGAACTTCTAGTGAGCATAATTATGCAATTATGCCTCGTTTTTATTTCTTTATAAGCTTTGAAATGACATTAGAGCTTATTATCTTTCCTGGATTCCCTGCAATACCCCGTAATTCAACTTCCTTTCCTTCTGAAAAAATTTTCAAGAAAAGTTCTTGAAAATTAAAAGCTACTGTCCCCAAAGATTATAACCATTGTACTCCTAGTACAACATCAGCACCTCCCATAGGAATGGAAAGCATTGGACTATTCAATACATATTCCCCATGGTTAGCTTGATATTATGGCATTTTCCAGAGAAATTTATAGTTCCTCCATTTGCAACCATCACTTGACATTCTGGTGCTGGGTATAGGAAACAATTCAATTCCTTGGTTACCTTACAATGAATAAAATTATGGGTACTACCTGAATCAATCAACACTATTACCTTTTTCTTCTTTATATGTCCTTCTATCTTGAGAGTTTGAGGAGTGGTAATTCCTGCCAATGCATTACACGATATGGTCGGACTCATTTCTTCCTCTTCTTGGGTTGGTTCTTGGTGTATATCCTCTTCTTGTTCATTTTCTTCTTCCTCTTCATAATCTATGTAAAATAATTTCTTCTCAGCACACTTATGACCTTTAGTGTATTTTCTATCACAACTGTAGCAAAGCCCTTTTGCTCTTTTTCTTCCAATTGTTGTGGTGTCAACCTTGTAGGTTGTGGAAATCTAGGAGTAGCAACACTTCCCTCTTTATAGAAGTGAGTGGTAGGCTTCCTTGTCGCCATAATTTTACATTCAATTTTCTTGCCAACCTGAATGCCTTCTCCAATGAATCAGGTTCCAAAACGCGAACTTCATGTTGGATGTTATCCTTTAGAATACTTATGAAGAGATCAATCCTGTGTTCCTCTGGAATATCAGTTACCCTTATATTCAATTTTTGGAAGTCCTCAATGTGCTGCCCCACTAAACCCTTTTGTTTGAGATTTATCAATTGGATAAAGAAGGTGTTGCTCTTTGTATCCTCATAATGTGCTATCATTTCCTCTGTAAAAATTGACCAAGTGACAATTTTTTTACGGGAGCAAAGCCATCGATACCATACAAATGTATTTTGTTCTAAATGTAAAGTTGCAATGCGTACCTTTTGTGTGTTTTGCACATTATGGAGATCAAAATATTGCTCCATCTGTAGTATCCATATTACAGGATCCTTTCCATCAAACTTCCTCATATCCATTTTTGGAATATGGTGGTTCTTCCTGCCAACATTAGAGTTTATGAAATCACGATTAACATTTATTTTGTTCTCATCATGAGTTTCCTCTACTATATTTTCACCATTTGGAAACATTTGTTGTATAAAATTTGTCAAACCTTCCATGTATGCTTTTAGATCATTCTTCATGTTTTCCATTTTTTCATCGATATTAGCTTCCATGTCATCCATCTTAGATTCCATGCCAGCTTCCATGCCATCTATATTAGCTTCCATGCCATTCTTCAAAACATCCATCTTATATTCCACGCCTTTCTTCAAACCTTCCATCTTATTTTCCACGTCTTTCTTCAAAACTTCCATGTCATTTTTTTGTTGCTCTTTGCGAGAGAGAAATTTGTTGCACTTTTTCTTGTAAATTTGATATGTCATGTTGCCATTCTTTGTCTTCATGAGTCATAGTAGAGCCTTCTAAAGGCTTAATGGGTGTTGAATTATTTTTAGGGGCCATTTTAGAATCTAATAGTGATATATATTCTACAATATGCCCTTGGAATCAATTCAACTTGATTCTTCAAACAATACTTATGCAATTTGGGAAAAATAAATACACACCTTTTACTTGATTTTGAGGAGTTCTATATCGAAATTGAATTATCTCTGTAATTGCAGATTCTCAATATCTGAAATTCAGCCTTGTAGTAGCTCTTTGAAGCTTCTTTTAAATGTCACAGGTCTGACCTGATTTGGATTCTTCAATATAAAGTTATGTCCAATCTCCCACAATGACCCAATTATGGACTCGTTCAGTAGAGTGAACTTGTACGACTTGCCACGTGTCATTGTTTCCTCCTTTGGATCTAAAATTGATAGACATGAAACAACAGTCCATTGAATTGTGGCCACTTTTTACATCATTCCAATTCGATGCTCATAGAGAGACTTATGAATATTTTCCCACGATAACCTCTTTGAGATGAATTTCGGGAGCCTAAAAACGACCTAACTTCCACAGATCATATCTCGAAAATATTGTGAACCAAGCTCTGAAATTTTGTGATGATGTTCCTCGGGATTTCGGCTTCGCTCTTTAAATATTTCAGCTTCTGAAACTTTGTAGAAACAAACTTATAGCACCAATTCTGCGATGACCTATTTAGGTTAAATTCAAGAGCTTGGAAAAAGCCCTAACTTCCACAGATCATATCTCCGAAAATATTGTGAACCAAGCTTTGAAATTTTGTGATGATGTTCCTCAGGATTTCAACTTTGCACTCTAAAAATTTTAGCTTCTGAACCTTCCTAGAAAAAAATTTATAGTGAAAATTCCATGATGACCAGTTTGGAGCAGTGAAAACCCTAGAATCCAAATCTCTGATACCAAATGTTGTGAAACCAGCTCCAAAAATAGAAGAAAGAGGTATCAATGCCTTATAAATAAGCCACTTCGAGGGGGAAACCTCTAATACATTACATGAATGAACAATTATTGGATGATTCAAATTACAAAACCTCCTTTCTATATATAAGAGTCCATGGGGCCACAATGTAATCCTAGTGGGGCCACAATGTAATCCTAGCCGACCTAACAATAATAATTTAAGGGCACAATAATAACAATATTGGGGTTACAAGGGTACAATAATAACAATAAGGGGGTTACACTAACAACAAAAAGGGACTATACTAGTAATCTAGGGACCTAACATTGACAAGCTTAGGCTTGTATATATATTTTTAATTTTAGAGGAACAAATAAGAGAATCTCAATGGTGGTTGCACTAACTTTGGATATTCAAATTTATTCCTAAAGAAAAGATGTTAATAATTAGAGAAATTTTGAGGTGTAAAATGGTCCTCTTAAGGAATATTGTAAATAATAAAATATAGTTAGATTACCTTATCCAGTTTTGGAGGAAAAAAATAAAAACTCTTATTTTCAACTTATCTCCCTATGATTTTACTTAAATTTCGAGCAGAATCACTCGTTAGATGAAAAAATTAAATTTTCATCCAACGAGTACCCATGTTGCATATTTTTTATGGATACTACTACATGAAAAATGTCAAATACATTAACAAAACATGATTGCAATAATGTTTTTTCATGTATTTCACATTTTCCATGTAGTAGGGCCCATCGAAAGTATGAAACATGGGTAATATTATGTAACCAACTCGCAAAATAGAAGAAAAGATAGAGCAAATACTTAAAATTATCCATTCCAAGGGGGAAACATCCTTTACATTACATAAATGAACAATTCCTTGATGATTCAAATGGAGAAACCTAATTTCTATATATATGAGTCTAAGGGGTCACAATATAATCAGAGTTGACATAACGATAATAATTTAAGGGCACAAAAATAGCAATAGTGGGCTTATATGGGGCACAATAATAACAATATGGTGACTAAATGGGCACAACAATAACAATAAGGGGGATACACTAACACTAAAAATAAGGTGATACACTAGTATTAGAGAGAACTAACATGCCCCTCTCCTTTAAAAAAGTGATTTCCTTAATGCTTGAGTAGTTTTGAATGCTTCTATATAAAATTCTCATCCTACCATGTGGAATCTTCAGCATGTAAGTTATTCCACTTAATGATATACTCTTAAATTGATGGATTTCGTAGTTCTGGAGTTCTTGTTTTCGAGATTGCTTTAGGTTCGAATATAATTTTTCCTTCCTCGTCAAGTTCTCGCATATTTTTTGAACTGGGATCTTTTCACCTATAACCTTCTTTAAGAATGAAACATGGAAAAGTGTGTGCGCTTGGGAAGATGAAGGAAGCTCCAATTTGTATTCCATAGTACCAATATTTGCAACACCTTGTAACGACCATAATACTTTGGTGATAATTTATTATCCTTATTATCTTGATTTAGGGACATTTTTTTGGATGGTTGTAGCCGTAAAAATACATGGTCTCCTACATCAAAAAAAAATTCGCTGCAATGATAATATTCCCGTTGGTTCATTTGATTCTGCACGAGAGTGAGGTTATTCTTTAATATCTGAAGGACTTTTTTCTTATGCTCGATGTGATATTACACTAATTCAACCTTATAATTTTCTCTTAAAGATGATGTGATGGACAATGGATGATATGGATAATGTGCCATAAATGGGGTCATTTTTGCTGTAGTATGGAAGGAAGTGGGATACCATCATTCTGCCATAGGTAACCACTTGAACCATTGTGTATGGTTATTGTATACAAATAAACGAAGATATCCTTCCAAACATTTGTTTACTATATCAGTTTTCCGATGAGATTCAGGATGATAAGATGAGTTATGAGCTAATTGAGTAGCAAGATAAGAAAATAATCTTGCCAAAAAATTTCCAGTAAAAATGAGATCTATTTCACTTACAATAATACTTGGGTTTCCATGTAGCTTTTGAAGTATTTCCATAAATTCAGTTGCAATTGTATTGGCTTTAAATGGATCAGATAGTGCACAAAAGTGTGCATACTTGGTAAGTTTATCAAATACCACCATGATGACACTCTTTCCTTTAGACTTGGGTAAACCTATGATAAAATCCACTAAAACCTCCTCCCAATGTTGAATGGAATGGATAAAGATTGTAACATACCCACGATCTTAATTGTCTCAACTTTATTTTTTTGGCAAACTAAACATTCTGCTACAAACTTTTGAATATCATATTTAAGGCCATCCCAAAAATATTCCTTCTTTACCCAGTAGTAATTTTAAAAAAATCTTGAGTGCCCTCCTAAGGGAGAGATGTGCAATTCCAAAAGAACATTTTGTTTGATTTGGGAATTATTACAAAGATATAAGTTATCTTTGTACAATAAGAAAATAATTTTTCTAGCTAAATATATCAGTTGTACTTGGAGCTTGCTACAAATTTTGAATGAGTGTCCACACCTCTTCATCATTCTTCCATTCATCCCTTGCTTTGGTTATCCACTCAGGTTGGATAATAAAAATGGTACAAAGCAATGTTTCCAAGTCTTCATCCTTTCTTGAGATTTCATTTGCAAAAAACAATTTCCTCGCTTTTTTGTAGTTGATTTCAAATTCATAGCCCAACATCTTTCTGACCCATTTTTGTTGCTCTTGAAGATAATCTTTGTTCGAAAAATTATTTAAGAATATCATGATCTATTTTTACCTTGAAGTGCCTTCCCATTAGGTAACGTTTCCATTGCTTTAGTGCATTTAGTATTGCCAACATTTCCTTTTCATAAATAGGATTGTGTAAATATTTTTTGTTTGATTGGACGAATTTCAAAAGAAATAGGTCTTCCTTGTTTCATTAAAACCACACCAATTTGATTTCCTGAGGCATCATATTCCACAATAAAGGTTTTTTTTGAAGTCTGGTGTAGCTAAGACCAGTGCTTGAAACATTTCCTCTTTAAGATGTTCAAAGGCATTAGTTTCTTTTGGAGTGAAAAAAAATGCACATTTATTTAGTAATGATCTTAGAGGTGTCGATATTCTCCCATAATTCATAAAAAACTTGTGATAATACCCTGTCTACCCAAGAAATCCTAGAATATGATTTATGGTTGTGGGGATTTTCCATTCCTTAATGGATTTAATTTTGTTAGAGTCTACCTTAACACCCTCATGAGATACAATATGACCCAAATAATTCCACACCCTTTAAGACCTCAAAAGTATCTACTTTGACACATGAAGAGGAAGAATTGCAACATGATATATCAAAATTATGGGACCAAGTTAAACAAATTTCTCTCTCACAAAGAGCAACCAAAGATGAACTAAAAGGTGACATGGATAGTTTAAAAGAAGACATAGAAGATAATATGGATGGTTTGAATAATGAAATGGAAGCTAATATTGATGGTATAGAAGCAAAAATTGAAGGTTTGAAGGAATGTTTGACAAAGTTGCTACAAGAAAATCATCCTAATGGCTAAAGGTAGTAGAGAAAACTCATGATGAGAACAAAAGAAATGTTAATCATGATTTCATAGACTCTAACGTTGTATTGAAGACTCACCATATTTCAAATATTGATATGAAGAAGTTTGATGGAAAGGATCAGGTAACATGGATACTACAAATGGAGAAATATTTTGATCTCCATAATGTGAAAAACATACAAAAGGTACGCATTGAAACTTTATATTTAGAACCTAATCAGTTTGTATGTTATCAATGGCTCTACTCTCATAAAAAATTGTCACTCGGTCAATTTTTATGGAGGAAATGATAGAAAACTATGAGGATACAAACATAAACACCTTCTTTACCAATTGATAAATCTCAAACAAAAATGCTCAATGGAAGATCACATTGAAGACTTCCAAAAATTGAATATCAGGATAACAAATATTCCAGAGGAGCATAGGGCTGATGTCTTCATAGGGACTTTAAAGGATATCATCCAACATGAGGCTCACCTTTGGGAACCTAATTCATTCGAGAATACATTTAGGGTGGCAAGAAAAGTTGAAAGAAAAATTATCACAACAAGGAAGTCTACCACTCATAACTATAAATATGGAAGTGTTGTTGCTCCTAACCTTCCACAACCTACATGGATGAAGATACACACTAGGAACCAATCCCAAAGGTGGAATTATTTTTTTTGGGAGACATTTTAGAACCCAATACTAATATATATGCTTCAATATGCCCTTGGAATAACTTCAAAATATTTTTTCAAACAAACTTTATGCAAACTTAAAACAATACACATCTTTTTCTTACTTTTTAGGAGCTCTATATTGAAACTAATGTATATTTGTGATTTCGGATCTCCATGATCTAAAATTTGGTCATGTAGTATGCCTCTGAGTCTTCATTCCAGTGCCATAGGTCAGACCCTATTTTGATTCTTCAAGATAAATTTATTCCAAATCTCCCATGATGACCCGATTATGGACTCATTCAGTAAAGATAAGTTGTAAGGGGTGCCGCGTGTCACTGTTTAAACACTCAGCACTGAAATTGATATAGGAAAAATTAAATTCTGTGCAATTTTGGCTACATTTTATAGAATTTAAATATGTTGTTTGAAATGAAAGTTATGATGATTTTCATTCGGTCACCTGTTTGAGACTGAATTTTGAAGCCTGCAAAAACCTTAACTTACTCGGAATCATATCTCTGAAAATATAGTGAACCAAGACCTGAAATTACAACACAAAGTTCATATATATTTTAAATCCACATGGTTTCAGTTTAAGATTTTAAAGCTTCATAGAAAAAAATTTATAGCGAAAATTTGAAGATGTCCTGTTTTAAGAAGCGAAACCCTGGAAACCAAACTTCTTATACAAAATGTTATGCAAACAACTCACAAAATAGAAGAAAATATAGATGAACGACTTAAAATTATCCAATTCAAAGGGGAAAAACCATTTACATTACATAAATGAACAATTCTTGGATGATTCAAATGAAAAACCATATTTGATATATATAGGAATCTAAGGGGTCACAATATAATGAGAGTTGTCATAACAATAATAATGTAAGGACACAACAATAACAATAATGGGTTTCTATGCGGCACAATAATAAAAATATGGGGAATACATGGGCATGGCAGTAACAATAAGGGGGATACACTAACAATAAAAATAAGGGAATACACTAGTATTATAGGGATCTAATAGGTACTCAAATGCAAAATTAAATTATGCATCCAATGAGTTATCCCACTTGTAACTTGAGTAAAGTCGTAGGAGATAAGTTTAAAATATGAGTTGAAAATCCGCGGTGACAACAAAGGGGGATAACCACCCGGTTCGGACCTTAAAGCAGCTCCTTTTCCGTTTGGGGTAGTGGCTCCAACTGGGTGTGATGGGACCAGTTTCCCAGTTTTGGTTTTTGGGTGATAACTTGTTGGGTTTCTACCAAAACATTTTGAAATGATGAATTACTACAAACTAACACAAATTTAACTCTAAATGCAAGAATTTGAATTAAATTTAATCTAACCCAGGATATAATATCTCAATGCGATCTAGAAATATATCTATTGAATCTGTCATGAAATCAATTCAGATTTAATAGAATTATTACCATGTAAAATGAATCTCTCGAAAAATTAATTAATCAAAAAAAGATGGAACATATATCGCATTGTCTGATGACCATATATATAATAACTAATTTATGTATTTATATTGTACATTAGTGCAACAAATATTTCATACATAAACAATTAATTTCATACATGATTCATGAAAGTTGTGTTCATCACTAATTTTCAGAAACATAAATAAAATACATGATATTAGTACCATTTGCGTATTACCCTATCTATCAGATCAATGATAATAGGTTGTATCCAATCCTTCAATCAAATATTTGTTCAAAGAATACAAAACTACACTAGGCATTGATCCAAAAAATGATGTTTATAACTAAATATAACCGTGTTCCATTATTTCATCAAGGCATTCACAAACTTACCTACAATTAAGCATTCTTTGAAAATGTTCTTAATAAAATTCTGGACCCTTCTCTAAATGCATAAGAAGGGTTTAAATACTAAAACTAACTACAATATAAATTAAATATTTTACAAAAATTTAGATGAGGTTTAAAACAACCTTCCTCTAACTTGAACAATAATCTAGGAATTAAAAACTAAAAATCCTAATTTTAAGGCTTTTGCATCTTTTGCGGAGTATGGTCACATAATTTGCAGATATCTAGCAGTGTCTTGAGTTGAGGTGGCTGAGATATTCATGACCAGATTTGATTCTTGAAGATGGAATTTGAAATTGTTGACTGAGACTTTTTAGCTGATTCTGTGAGAAGTAGAAGAGTCTGTTGCTGATGGTAAGGTTTGATCAGAAAATTACAAGAATTTTCTTGATCAAACTTATTAACTTTCCTGATTGCTTCTTCCTATTTTTCTACTCTCTATGTCCATTTCAATTCTGTTTATTTTGTTAATGAAAACACATCAGACGTGTTTCTTCAATAAGTCGTGTTTTGAATAATTGGTCACATAAAAGTTGTATGACCTCATTTGATTTGCAGAATGTTTTAATTGTTGCTTTTTCTACTTGGGAAATCTGTGTTTTCCACTCTATAAATAATAATTATCCATGAAGCTTATCTATCTGAGGTAGATTAGCTTGTTTTCCCATATCTGAATATTTCCATTGAATATGTTCTTCAATTTATTTTTGAAGTTTCTCAAATTCATGTTTTTGAATGGCAATTTGCTGAATCATTATTTTGTTGGAATCACATTAAGAATCAATCATAGCAACTTGATGAAAAAATTCTTTTTGTTTCTCTTTAATCATTGTATTTATTTCAAGTGCTTCTTGAATGAACTTTTCTGACTATGATTGATTATGTAATTCTTCCATTGTTCTCTCCAGCTGTATCTGTTTATCTTTAAGTCCTGTATGATGTTCCAATTTAGGTTTTTCAAAATCTTTATGGAACTGTTCTAAATTTTCTCTGATCTGTTTTGTAGACTTGACTTTCTCTGTATCTAACATGTGTTCCAATTCCTGTATCATGGATTCCCTCTGCTTCAAAAGTTCTTTGATTTCACTTGCCTTATCTACAAGAGCTGTAGCATAAGCTCCTGCATATTGTGATAGTTTAGTCAAATTTTCAGTAGGATCCTCTGATGAATCTTTCCAGAGGATGTCAACTGATTCATCCGTAGATTTAAGAGTCGTTTCATCAACCCTTCTTCTCTTATTTCTTTTGACTACAGCTGTATGGCTGGGATTGTATAATATATCCAATGATGGAATGTCTTCTATTTGCAAAATTATTTGATCTGTGGAATGGGCTAGAATAACCTCTCTGCTTTGTGTTGCTGAGATTGTTTGTAAAGGGTTGACCATTAGAGCTATCCTTTGGGAAGGCTCTGGTGTTTGAAAACCTGCTGCTTGACCAGTATTTACCTTTCCTTTACAAGTTTTTATTGCTTGGGAAAATTGTTTTCATTCATTTATTAGGTCTTTTCCTTCAGATGATTTAGATTGATCTTCTATGATCTGACGTTTTGGAACTGATTCTGTATTTGATTCAGTGACATTGTTGTTTATTTTTCCTTGCAACTCTATATCTCGAATACTCTGGTCAATTTTCGAATTGGCTTTTGTAGACTCAGGCTCATCTTCAGATTGATCGGTCTTATCAGATTTCTGTTGAGACTGACCAGATTCATTTTCAGAATCATCCTTCATTTCTTCGTCAAGACTAACACTTGGAGTGTGTTTTTCTTCTTCCATAACTAGAAAATTCAAATGGACATTCTTTAATCTCTTATTTCTATATTCTTGAAAATCTTCGATATCTTCCTGACTTGATTGATTGGAAACCCTCTTAATAACATATGAAAAATCTTCAACTCCCTGAAAGAAGTCATCAAACTGATCCTCTTCTTTTACAAAAGGCTTGTTCTGAAGTCTTGCCATGTAATTCTTAATTTCATCATTGGGATCATACAGTCTCCTAGGCATAAATGCTAAATTTAACATCTGAACATTAGGAGCCTCTTTGTATGTATGGCCAATATTGGCTAAAGAAAAAGTACCACACTATATAGGGAATGAAGGCCAAATAGCCTTTATGTCATCCTTTAACCATTTGGTGACACCATTAATAAGTTGATAAGCTATTTCTCTCCTGAAACAATCTATCCGGAACATAATATGGCAAAACATGTGGAAGAGCGGAACTTCCAAATACTCAAACATAAGTAAATTTCTCTTCAGTAAACCATCGGGCTGTAGGAACAATATCTCTACTGACTTCCTTGGAAACCCTAGGGATCTTTTTATCGAAAATCATTTGATACATAGGCAGCATAACTCCATAACAGGCTTTATAGAAATGCAAGTGGTATTTGGAATCCCATAGTTCTTCATGGTAAATATGGATTGGTGTAGGGTCTGTAATACTCAATTTCCAACCCATGATTGGAAATGTAGAAATATAACATATGGAATTCATAACATGAGAGAACATGAAAAAGGGTGAATTTTCTTGAGGGGAAGCATTCATTTTATTCCTATATTCAGTAATGTGTTTGGCTAAATAATTAGATAAAAGGTTTGCCCAATTAAAAATGGATGAATTGACGATTGCATCAATTAAGGGAACCCAGTCTCTAGAGAACTTAGTACTATTAGGTCTAGAAAATAACCTACACAACATACGCACAAAAAAGAAATAGGGATGAGGGATTTGTGCAATGGAGTACATACTAGATTTGTCTTGCTTCAGTTTTCCCTCATTGTCCTTCCACTCATGGATGACCTTGATAAGATCTGGATGTTTAGCTTTGAACGTTTGCACATATCTATTGTCATACTTTTGTTGCGGAGCTGGTAAATGATACATGGTTTCAAAATATTCAACTTTAAAAGGACCCATAGTTTCTCCTTTGGAATTCTTAAATACTCTATCTTCAATATTCATAATTTCAACTTCCCACTTGCAGATCATATCTGTGTAAGGCATAATTTTTGGTCTTGCGGTTATCTTATGAATAAAGGAGCATGCAACGTCAAAAAGAGTTGCATCAGAAGTGATATCAATGCCCGTTGCAGATATCTTTGTTATCACTTTTGGCCCTTCATCCTCAAATATTTTGTACATAGCCTGCCATGATGAGACACCGCAATCCTTGTTACATACAGTGTCTGAGAATAGTGAAGGCATATATGTATCTTCTGAGGGAAATGATTGAGATATTTCTTTAACTTTCTTACTCATCTCAGACTCTCTCAATTCGATAACTGATTTCCTGATAATTAAAATTAAATATATCATATAATAAGAATTTACAAAGATGTATCAGAAATTTATTTCAAACTCACGCGAAACTCTGTCAATCTTATCAATCATCTCTTCATAATTCATTATGATTTTAAAATTTAATGCTTGGCAAGGCTTCACTTGGCTTTGCATGCAATGCTTATTAATCGTTTAAAGCTGTTAAGATCTCAAATTCAATCCGATATGACATAAGTTGCTTTTCACACGCTGATATTATTAAATGCACAAATCACAATGATTTCTTATAATATTTCGTGATTGTCTCGTAAACATTGTGAAATGTTATCTCCACAAATCGCAGATCACAAGATTTAGAAGATATATTTAAGTCTACATTATAAGTTGCGCGCGATGCGATTTGCGAAAGCAAAAAATGGATGTGATGCGAAAAAGATTCTATTTTTGAGTTTGTTCGCTTCGTCAGGTCTGCGGTTATCACAACTTTTATCACTTTGCTCCTTTAAGTCTTAACTAAATCAAGTGCGATGCGAAAAAGGAAAGTAAAGATTTCTAAAGAGTGTGTTTAGTTGTTCACAGATTTTATGCTTTAAGATTTCTTTTAGAAAAAATAACATTTATGATGAGCAATGTGCCTTTTGGGAAGAATTTTATTTCCTAAGTGTCTTTTTCCTAAAAGGTTTTTTTATTTATTTCTAAAGGGTCCCTATTTGTAAAAATAAGTGGGGGGTTGTTGTATAGTACAATAGAACACAACAATAACTATATGGGGAATACATGGGCATGACAATAACAATAAGGGGGATACACTAACAATAAAAATAAGGGAATACACTAGTATTAGAGGGATCTAATAGGTACTCAAATGCAAAATTAAATTATGCATCCAATGAGTGCTCCCACTCGTAACTTGAGTAAAGTCGTAGGATATAAGTTTAAAATACGAGTTGAAAAAGTATTTCTTTTATTTATTTTTATTTTTTTATCATTCTACCTTTTTACTCCAAAAATGGTAAAAAATCCTCCATGGTTGATATCATCATAATGAATCTTATTGGCTCCTATAAAGTTGATTTTTTTTGTAAATTTGTGTTTTGAGGCCCATTTTCTACTTCAAAAGTTCTCTAATTTTGTTTATTGATTAATAATGTATTAACATGGAATATATTATATATGAGTAATTACGAGAGGATGGACACATGTGCTCTTTTCAAACTCAATGAGCAGACAAATCACCATTTGATCATGCATTGTGACTATTCATAACATGTATCAGTAGAAGTGGGGGCACCAACAAGATTGAGACATGAATGGTTAGTGGCTTTTATTGAAGTAGGCTTTATTAATTAGATAAAGAGGCGAAAACCAAAGTATTTAAAGGCTCTTCCATGATTAGTGGCATCGGGGATATGGTTGGCTAAGAATATTTCAAGTTTAGAAGAAAATTGCATTCCTCCGATAAAATTTACATTTAATAGGCTCATCATATTTTGTCATTTCTCACAAGATAAGGAAGAAAACTCAGTGAGGGTAGTGGTTTAAGAAAAAAATGATAAGATATTTCCCTAGGTTTTTTATATATATAATAATAACGGATCCTGTTTTATGTGGAGTGGAAATGATCCTATTCTTTGCAAATTATCATTCCATTAAGTTTTGGGAAATACTGAGGGAGGGGTCAAATAATTATGTAGAATTGGTGCCAATAAACTTGCATTTCTACTAGCAAATGAAAAATGAATTAATAGTTTACATGTGTTTCATGATTCTCAAGTTGTCATTAAATGGGTAAAGGATGAGCAAAGATATAACATTACAAGGTATGTCTTACAATGTCTAGTATTAGATCAAAGGCTTGAGAATGATTTTCAACCATCTTGCTCTTCGACATTTGTATAGAGAGAGGAATATGGAATCTAATGGTTTATCCAATGCTACAATTTTAATGTAGTTTGATGTAGTGTGGTACTTTGACGATAAAAAAATACATGAATAGGAAAATTTTGGAATATTATCACCCTCCCTTTCATGAATTAATGGTGGAAGCAAGAGATACTTCAATTAATTTGGAGTTATATAGTAATATGGAAACCCAAAATATTCCTCAATATGAGTTAAACATGTCAGTTGTGGTGTTAGGTCCATATATTACTAGTTTAGTACCTTATTGTTATTAGTGTATCCCCCTTATTGTTATTTTTGTACCCCTGTAACCCCAATATTTTTATTATTGTGCCCTTACATTATTATTGTTAGGTCGGCTAGGATTATATTGTGGCCCCATGGACTCCTATATATAGAAGGAGGTTTTGGTCATTTGTAGCATCCAAGAATGGTTCATTTATGTAATGTATTAGAGGTTTCCCCCTAGAAGTGGCTGATTTCTAAGGCGTTGATCTCTCTTTTCTTCTATTTTGGAGATGGTTTCATAACATTTGGTACTACAGCTTTGGATTCTAGAGTTTCTCTGCTCCAAACAAGTCAACGTGGAATGTTCGCTATAAAAAAATTTCTAGGAAGGTCCAGAAGCTAAAATTTTTAGAGCGCGAAGAAGAAATCCTGAGGAACGCTATGGAAAAATTTCAGATCTTGGTTCACAATAGTTTTGGAGATATGATCAGTGGAATTTAGGGATTTTCGCAGGCTCCTGAATTTAACCTAAATAGGTCATCGTGGAATTTTCGCTATAAATTTTTTTCTACTAGGGTTTAGAAGCTGAAATGTTTATAGAGCGAAGCCGAAATCTTGAGGAATGTCGTGGAAAAATTTTAGATCTTGATTCGCAATATTTTCGGACATATCATCTGTGGAATTTAGAGTTGTTTCAAGCTCCCAAATTTCATCTCAAAGAGGTGACTATGGGAAAGTCGTCATAACTCGATTTCTAAGCATTGGATTGGAATTATGTAAAACATGGCCATAATTTCACGGATTGAAGTCTCCTTTGTATCAATTTCAAATCCGAAGTAGGAAACAGTGACACGTGGCACGTCATACAACTTTTCTCTGCTAAACCAGTCCATAATTAGGTCATTGTGGGAGATTGGGTATAAATTTTCTTTGAAGAATCCAAATTAGGCCAGACCTGTGGCATTTGAAAGAAGCTTTAAAGAGCTACTATAGGGCCAAATCTCAAATATTGAAGATCCTAAATCACGGAGATAATTCAGTTTCAATCTTGAGCTCCTCAAAAGTAAGAAAAAGGTGTGTATTTTTTTCGAATTGCAGAAGTCTTGTGTGAAAAATCAGTTTGAATTGATTCCAAGGGCATACTGTAGCATAGATATCAATATTGGGTTCTAAAATTCCACCTAAAAAGAATTCAACACGCATTAAGCCTTCAAAATTCTCTACTATGACTCATGAAGATGAAGAAATGTGACATGACATATCAAAATTACAAGAGCAAGTGCACCAAATCTCTCTCGCGCAAAGAGAAACAAAAAAAAAGGTAGATGGAATGGAAGCTAGCATGGAAGTTAAGATGGGTGCCATGGAAGCTAATATGGATGATATGGAAGCTAAGCTCGATGAAAAAATGAAAGACAACATATAAAACATGAAGAATGATCTAAAAGTAGACATTGAAGGTTTGAAAAAGTTGATACAAGAAATATTTCCTAATGGCGAAAAGATAGTAGAGCAAACTCATGATGAGAAAAAAATAAATGTTAATCACGATTTCATAAACTCTAATGTTGGGTGTAAGAACCATGATATTCCAAAGATGGATATGAGTAAGTTTGATGGCAAGTATTATGTAACATGGATACTACAGATGGAGCAATATTTTGATCTCAATAATGTGAAAAACACACAAAAGGTACGCATTGCAACTTTACATTTAGAAAAAAGTACATTTGTATGGTATCGATGGCTTTGCTTCTGTTAAAAAATTGTCACTTGGTCAATTTTTATGGAGGAAATGATAGCACATTATGAGGATACAAAAATAAACACCTTCTTTAGCCAATTGATAAATCTCAAACAAAACGGTTCTGTGGTGGAGCACATTGAGGACTTCCAAAAATTGAATATAAGGGTAACTGATATTCCAAAGGAACACAGGATTGATGTCATCATAGGGACTTTAAAGGATAAAATACAACATGAAGTTCGCATTTGGGAACATGATTCATTGGAAAAGGCATTCAGGTTGGCAAGACAAATTGAATGTAAAATTATGGCGACAAGGAAGCCTACCACTCACATATATAAAGATGGAAGTGTTGCTACTCCTAGACTTCCACAACCTACAAGGTTCACACCACAAAAATTGGAAGAAAAAAGAGAAAAAGGGCTTTGCTACAGTTGTGATAGAAAATACACTAAAGGCCATAAGTGTGCTGAGAAGAAATTATTTTACATAGATTGTGAAGAGGAAGAAGAAAATGAACAAGAATCTTCAAAATAATAAAATGAACACGAGGAACCAACCTTAGAAGAGGAAGAAATGATTTCGACCAGATCGTGTAACGCATTAGCAAGAATTACCACTCCACAAACTCTCAATATAGAAGGACAAATCAAGAAGAAAAAGGTAATAGTTTTGATTGATTCGGGTATTACCCATAATTTTATTCATTGTAAGGTAGCCAAGGAATTGAATTGTGTCCTATACCCAGCACCAGAATTTCAAGTGATGTTTGAAAATGGAGGAACTATAAATTTCTCTAGAAAATGCCATAATATCAAGCTAACCATGGGGTAATATGTATTGAATGGTCCAATGCTTTCCATTCCAATGGGAGGCGTTGATGTTGTACTAGGAGTACAATGGTTACAATCTTTGGGGATGGTAGCTTTTAATTTTCAAGAAATTTCCTTGAATTTTTTTTTCAGAAGGAAAGGAAGTCGAATTACATGGTATCGTAGGGAAGCAGGAACGATAATAAGCTCTAATATCATTACAAAGCTTTTGAAGAAAGAAAAATGAGGTGTAATTTCACAATTATGCTCACTAGAAGTGCCAACATCAAAATCATCTATTTCTGCAGATCTCCAAAAATTCTTGGAGAATCGTTCAAAGGTGTTTAAAACTCCCAAATAAATCTCGCCTATTCATGATCATGATCATGCTATTCATTAATTCTGGGAAGTGTTCCTCCAAACATGAGGCCTTATAGATATCCTTATGTCCAAAAGAGCGAAATTTAACATATGATTGCAGAAATGGTAGAGGTCGGCATAATTAAACCTAGTCAAAGTTTTTTCTCTACTCCAGTAGTGTTGGTGCGCAAGAAGGATGGATCATGGAGCATGTGTCCTGATTATAGGGAGCTCAACAAGCTCACTATTAAAGATAAATTTCCCATTCCTATGATTGATGAATTATTGGATGAATTGCATGGAGCAATTTATTTTACCAAGTTGGATCTTCGTTCAGGATATCATCAAACTATAATGAAGACTGAAGATATTCTGAAAACAATATTTTGAACTCATGAGAGTCATTATGATTTTTTGGTCATGCATTTTGGCCTTACCAATGCACCTTCTACATTTCAAGGGTTGATGAATTCCATTTTCAAACCCTTCCTTAGAAAATTTGTGCTAGTATTTTTTTATGATATACTAATCTACAGCAGGTCTTGGAAGGAGAAACAATTATATGCAAAAGCATCCAAATGTTTCTTTGGAGTACAATAAGTGTAATATTTGGATCATATTGTATTTCATGAGGGTGTTAAGGTAGACCCTAACAAAATTAAAGCCATTAAGGAATGGAAATTCCGCACAGCCATAAAGAAATTGCGAGGATTTCTTGGGTTAACAAGGTATTATCGAAAGTTTGTTAAGAATTATGGGAGAATAGAAGCACCTCTAACAACATTATTGAAGAAAAATTGCATTTTCATGGACTCTTGAAGCAACTAAGTCCTTTGAACATCTTAAAGAGGCAATCTACCTAGCACCAGCCTTAACTATGCCATATTTCACAAAAACCTTTATTGTGGAATGAGATGCCTCAGGAAATGGAATTGGTGTTGTTTTAATGGAAGAAGAAAGACCCATTTCTTTTGAAAGTTGTCCAATCAAAGGAAAGTATTTACAGAAAGCTATTTATGAGAAGGAAATGTTAGCAATACTACATGCACTAAAGAAATGGCGGCCTTACCTAATGGGAAGACACTTCAAGGTAAAAACTAATCATGATAGTCTTATACACTTTTTGGAACAAAGACTATATTCAGAAGAGTAGCAAAAATGGGTGACAAATATGTTGGGCTATGACTTTGAAATAATCTACGAAAAAGGGAAGCTAAATGTTGTTGCAGATGCATTCTGAAGAAAGAATGAACAGGTGGAAGCATTGCTTTGTGCCATTTCTATTATCCAACCAGATTGGATAACCGAAGAAAGGGATGAATGGAAGAAGGATGAAGAAGTGTGGACATTCATTCAAAAGTTGCAGCAAGATCCTAGTACATCTGATACATTTAGTTGGAAAAATGATTCCTTATGGTACAAAGATTGCTTATATCTTTGTAAGAGTTCTGAACTAAAAAAAAATATTCTTTTGGAATTGTACACTTCTCCTTTAGGAGGTCACTCAGGATTTTTAAAACCTTACCAAAGGGTGAAGAAATATTTTTTTTCGGATGACCTTAAATCTGATATTCAAAAGTTTGTAGCAGAATGTTTGGTTTGCCACCAAAATAAAGTTGAGACAATTAATACCCCAGCTCTTCTAAAACCTTTATCCATTCTAGCTCAACATTGGGAGAAGATTTCAATGGATTTTATCACATGTTTACACAAGTCTGAAGGAAAGAGTGTCATCATGGTGGTAGTTGATAGACATACCAAGTATGCACACTTTTGTGCATTCTCTCATCCATTTAAAGCAAGTACAGTTGTTACTACATTTATGGACACAATTCAAAAGCTACATGGGAACCCAAAGATTATTGTGAGTGATAGAGATCCCATTTTTACTGGAAATTTTTGGATAGAGTTATTTTGTTGTTTGGGTACTCAATTAGCTCATAGCTCATCTTATCGTCCTCAATCCGATGGTCAAACTAAGATAGTGAATAAATGTTTGTAAGGATATCTTCATTGTTTTGTATATGATAAACAAACAAAAAGGGTCAAGTGGTTACCTCTCACTGAATGGTGGTATAACACTTCCTTCCATATTGCAGCAAAAATAACCCCATTTATGGCACTTTATGGATATCATCCACCATCCATCACATCATATTTAAGAGAAAATTCTAAGGTTCAAGCAGTGGAAAATCACATCAAGTATTAACAAGAAGTTCTCCAACTCTTAAAGGATAACCTAAATTTGGCACAAAATCAAATGAAACAACAGGCAGATCAACATCGCAGTGAGAGAAGTTTTGATGTAGGAGACTGTGTATTTTTACGGCTGTGACCATACAAACAAATGCCCCTCAAGCAAGTTAAGAAGGATAATAAATTATCGCCAAAGTACTATGGTCCTTACAAGTTGTTACAAAAGATTGGTACTATGGCATACAAATTGGAGCTTTCTGCTTCTTCGCGAGTGCATCAAGTTTTCCATGTTTCATGCTTAAAGAAGGCTATAGGTGAAAATCTTCCTGTTCAAACAATATTGCCAGAACTTGATGAGGAAGGAAAAATCATATTGGAACCTGAAGTGGTCATGGAAACAAGAACTTGAAAACTATGAAATTAATCAATTTTAGAGTATCTCATCAAGTGGAATAACTTACCCACTGAATATTCTACATACTAGGATGAGAATTTTATACAGAAGCATCGAGAGCTACTCAAGTGTTGAGGACAACACTTTTTTGAAGGAAAGGGGCATGTTAGGTCCCTATATTACTAGTTTAGTCCCTTATTATTATTAGTGTAGCCCCCTTATTATTATTGGTGTACCCCTGTAACCCCAATATTTTTATTATTGTGCCCTTACATTGTTATTGTTAGGTCGGCTAGGATTATATTATGGCTCCATGGACTCCTATATATGGAAGAAGATTTTTGTTATTTGTAGCATCCAAAAATTGTTTATTTATGGAATGTATTGGAGGTTTCCCCCTCGAAGTGGCTGATTTCTAAGTCGTTGATCTCTCTTTTCTTGTATTTTGGCGCTGGTTTCATAACATGTGGAAATTGAACCTTAGTGAGAAAGATGGAAATCATTTCCCAACAACTTGGAATAAAATCAATTGACATTATATAAATGTATTATTTATATTAAATTTATAATGACATATATCAAGCTCTAACGATCGTTTTTTAGTTACAAAACTTTTTAAATTTTTTTCCAAAATTAGATATTCAAATATATTTTTTAAACTTTACAATTATGTAAAAAATTAAAAAAATTGTATTTAATTTTCTTTAAATATTTGTAATTTTGAAAATCTAAATCAAATAATTGTAAATTGATTATATTTAAAAGATAATCATTTTATCTTAACCACTCATATATACACCTACATTACATTGGAATTTCAAAACATTTGTTACAATGCCAATATTCTTATATTTTAATTCATTCACGTTATAATAATTTAAAAATATTATTTTTAAAACTTTCATAATGAAAAACATAAAATTTTCGACCAACTCAAATAATTCCTTTTCTTTCCTTTTACAAATTAAAAAAACTAAATTTCCTTAAAAGAAATTATAAAAATATACGTATTATATATTTAAAAAATTAAATATATTATAATTTATTAATTCCCATTGTTACCTGATTATATTTACCATTAATATATATTAACAACTATTTCATAAATTAATAATTTTTATATTCATTTAAATAAACATACTTATCTTTATTTTGAATTTGCTTTTGTGATCCGACCCATATCCATTCAGCAATGCTAATGTGAGGTGCATCCTATAAGTTCAATAATGCGGGTTCGATATAAAGGTAAATATATGTTTTAGTATTAAAAAATAATTTATTAGTTATAATTTGTTAGGTTATTTAAAATTTATTATTTATTTATTTTTAAATTTTTAAATATTTATAATAAATTATCATTAATTATTTTGAAAATATTTTTTTATACACATTTATAAAATATTTAATACTTTAAAATATTTTTTTATATGATTAAAAATATAAAATATATATTACTTATAAAAAAATTTAAATATATATTAAAAATAAAATTATTAATTTAAATTTAAATATATTATAGATAAAAATTATTTTATTTAATAAAATATAATTAATAATTTGAAAATGAATTTCCCAATAGGGTGAGAATTTCGGTTCATGTGACAACCGAGCCCCATGAATGATAGCAACTGGTTCGATGGCTAGGGACTCGCCTCCCGGTCCCTTCACCTTAACAGGAGTAATGGGTGGTGTACTAGCAGAATTTACGGCGAACATGCGACATTTCATTTAGTCTTGGAGAACGGGGGTGGTGTAATTTGTAGTTGTGTCTTGGTCTGGTGTTAAGTTCTTGGGTGGATTCATCTGGCTAAGCGTAAGTGACGATGGGATTATTTCAATGCCGGCAGGTGGCATTTGACATTGCTCTATGACTTTTGGTAGGGTGAATTCAGTCGCATTTATTTTCCAAGATACCCCGGGATTTCCTGTGCTCGCATTGTGCAGATGCTAGTAAATAAAGGAACCTGTTATTTCGGTTCTCTATGGGTTATATAAATTTTGAGTGGTTGGGTTGCTAAAGGTTCCTGGTGGTGGCACTGTAAGAGGTATAGTTGGGAGTGGTTGCAGCTCTAGGTGAAATTCCTCTTCTCTGGAGCGTTGCCTGGAAATTGGTGCCATTGGTGGTTTGGTGGGAGGTTATTGGTGGGCGGTGGTGGTTCTTGGTGGTTGGTACGCTGGTGTGGTTGTGTGGAGAATTTGGGGTAGTGTCAGCATAGGGCATTCTCTCCTTGGAATTTCCTTCCTGGGAACATTTTAAGAACCCCCCTAAATTTATATATATAATAAATGGGCGAATCCCCATGATACATAAGAAAAATGGAAGGCGATTTTATTAATAATATAATATGTATATATAATTTTTTGGTGAATCTCTCACGAGATTATATTATCTTGTAAAATCATGGCAAATCACTACTACAAAATGGTGAATCGTTGTCTAGTGGAGATCAGGGTGTTGGTTCCAATGAAGATATGGTAGTTGAACCAGGAGTAGAAGGAAGAGAACCACCGAGACCAAGCATGGCACATGGTGACTCGTGAGGGAAGTAGTTCTTGTGCAGTTTGGAAAACACGTTCTTCTAGTCTTGGTAAGCGTAGTGTTGTTGCACATGCTACTACTAGCACTGATATTGAGGTTGGAGACGAGTTTCAAAAAATTGGGATCTTTTCAGATCATTTTTTTTCAATAATCCTCGAACACAAAGGCCCATGCCTCTACCGATTTCTTCAATGAGCAGAACAAGTCAAAAGAAAATTAAAACGCCAATAACTAATGAGCAGAGTCAATACGACAATCCCAACAGACCTCGAAACCGATAGTTGTGTCTCATTGTCTGCTATGCACATCCAAACCAACTCAACTCATGGTAGAATTTACAAATACCTGCAAATTCCATACCTGCTCAAACTATTGCAGGAGAAACAATTATATGCAAAAGCATCCAAATGTTTCTTTGGAGTACAATAAGTGGAATATTTGGGTCATATTGTATCCCATGAGGGTGTTAAGGTAGACCCTAACAAAATTAAAGCCATTAAGGAATGGAAAGTCCCTACAGACATAAAGCAATTGACAGGATTTCTCAGGTTAACAAGGTATTATTGAAAGTTTGTTAAGAATTATGGGAGAATAGCAGCACCTCTAACAACATTATTGAAGAAAAATTGCATTTTCATGGACTCTTCAAGCAACTAAGGCCTTTGAACATCTTAAAGAGGCAATGTGCCTAGCACCGGCCTTAGCTATGCCATATTTCACAAAAACCTTTATTGTGGAATGAGATGCCTCAGGAAATGGAATTGGTGTTGTTTTAATGGAAGAAGAAAGACCCATTTATTTTGAAAGCGGTCCAATCAAAGGAAAGTATTTACAGAAAGCTATTTATGAGAAGGAAATGTTAGCAATACTACATGCACTAACGAAATGGCGGCCTTACCTAATGGGAAGGCACATCAAGGTAAAAACTAATCACGATAGTCTTAAACACTTTTTGGAACAAATACTATATTCAGAAGAGTAGCAAAAATGGGTGACAAATATGTTGGGTTATGACTTTGAAATAATCTACGAAAAATGGAAGCTAAATGTTGTTGCAGATGCATTCTGAAGAAAGAATGAAGAGGTGGAAGCATTGCTTTGTGCCATTTCTATTATCCAACCAGATTAGATAACCGAAGAAAGGGATGAATGGAAGAAGGACAAAGAAGTGTGGACATTCATTCAAAAGTTGCAGCAAGATCCTAGTACATCAGATACATTTAGTTGGAAAAATGATTCCTTATGGTACAAAGATCGCTTATATCTTTGTAAGAGTTCCCAACTAAAAACAAATATTCTTTTGGAATTGCACACTTCTCCTTTAGGAGGTCACTCAGGATTTTTAAAACCTTACCAAAGGGTGAAGAAATAATTTTTTCCAGATGACCTAAAATCTGATATTCAGAAGATTGTAGCAAAATGTTTGGTTTTCCACCAAAATAAAGTTGCTACAATTACGACCCTAGGTCTTCTAAAACCTTTATCCATTCCAGGTCAACGTTGGGAGAAGATTTCAATGGATTTTATCTCATGTTTACACAAGTCTGAAGGAAAGAGTGTCATCATGGTGGTAGTTGATAGACTTACCAAGTATGCACACTTTTGTGCATTCTCTCATCCATTTAAAGCAAGTATAGTTGTTACTACATTTATGGACACAATTCAAAAGCTACATGTGAACCCAAAGATTATTGTGAGTGATAGAGATCCCATTTTTACTGGAAATTTTTCGATAGCGTTATTTTCTTGTTTGGGTACTCAATTAGCTCATAGCTAATCTTATCATCCTCAATCCGATGGTCAAACTAAGATAGTGAATAAATGTTTATAAGGATATCTTCGTTGTTTTGTATATGATAAACAAACAAAATGGGTCAAGTGGTTACCTCTCACTGAATGGTGGTATAACACTTCCTTCCATATTGCAGCAAAAATAACCCCATTTATGGCACTTTATGGATATCATCCACCATCCATCACATCATATTTAAGAGACAATTCTAAGGTTCAAGCAGTGGAAAATCACATCAAGTATCAACAAGAAGTTCTCCAACTCTTAAAGGATAACCTAAATTTGGCACAAACTCAAATGAAACAACTGGCAGATCAACATCGCAGTGAGAGAAGTTTTGATGTAGGAGACTGTGTATTTTTACGGGTATGACCATACAAACAAATGCCCCTCAAGCAAGTTAAGAAGGATAATAAATTATCGCCAAAGTACTATGGTCGTTACAAGTTGTTACAAAAGATTGGTACTATGGCATACAAATTGGAGCTTTCTGCTTCTTCGCAAGTGCATCAAGTTTTCCATGTTTCATGCTTAAAGAAGGCTATAGGCGAAAATCTTCCAGTTCAAACAATATTTCCAGAACTTGATGAGGAAGGAAAAATCATATTGGAACCTAAAGTGGTCATGGAAACAAGAACTTGACAACTATGAAATCAATCAATTTCAGAGTATCTCATCAAGTGGAAGAACTTACCCACTGAAGATTCTACATAGGAGGATGAGAATTTTATACAGAAGCACCGAGAGCTACTCAAGTGTTGAGGACAACACTTTTTTGAGGGAGAGGGGCATGTTAGGTCCCCATATTACTAGTTTAGTCCCTTATTATTATTAGTGTAGCCCCCTTATTGTTATTGGTGTACCCCTGTAACCCCAATATTTTTATTATTGTGCCCTTACATTATTATTGTTAGGTCGGCTAGGATTATATTGTGGCCCCATGGACTCCTATATATAGAAGGAGATTTTGGTTATTTGTAGCATCCAAAAATTGTTTATTTATGGAATGTATTGGATGTTTCCCCCTCGAAGTGGCTGATTTCTAAGTCGTTGATCTCTCTTTTCTTCTATTTTGGAGATGGTTTCATAACATGTGGAAATTGAACCTTAGTGAGAAGGATGGAAATAATTTCCCAACAACTTGGAATAAAATCAATTGACATTGT
Organism: Pinus albicaulis; assembly: GCA_034641835.2. Classification (NCBI taxonomy): domain Eukaryota; kingdom Viridiplantae; phylum Streptophyta; class Pinopsida; order Pinales; family Pinaceae; genus Pinus; species Pinus albicaulis. The sequence continues at coordinate 1,131,523,298 of CM076582.1, forward strand.
ATAAATGTATTATTTATATTAAAATTAAAATGACATATATCAAGCTCTAACGATCATTTTTTAGTTACAAAACTTTTTAAATTTTTTTCCAAAATTAGATATTCAAATATATTTTTTAAACTTTACAATTATGTAAAAAATTAAAAAAATTGTATTCAATTTTCTTTGAGTATTTGTAATTTTGAAAATCTAAATCAAATTATTGTAAATTGATTATATTTAAAAGATAATCATTTTCTCTTAACAACTCATATATACACTTACATTAAATTGCAATTTCAAAACATTTGTTACAATGCCAATATTCTTATATTTTAATTGATTCAAGTTATAATAATTTAAAAATATTATTTTGAAAACTTTCTTAATGAAAAACATAAAATTTTCAACCAAATCAAATAATTCCTTTTCTTTCTCTTTACAAATTAAAAAAACTAAATTTCCTTTTAAGAAATTATAAAAATATACGTATTATATATTTAAAAAATTAAATATATTATAATTTATTAATTCTCATTGTTACCTGATAATATTTATAATTAATATATATTAACAACTATTTCATAAATTAATAATTTTTATATTCATTTAAATAAACATATTTATCTTTACTTTGAATTTGCTTTTGTGATCCGACCCATATCCATTCCACAATGCTAATGTGAGGTCCATCCTATAAGTTCAATAATGCGGGTTCGATATAAAGGTAAATATATTTTTTAGTATTAAAAAATAATTTATTAGTTCTAATTTGTTAGGTTGTCTAAAATATATTATTTATTTATTTTAAAAATTTTAAATATTTATAATAAATTATCATTAATTATTTTGAAAAAAAAAATTTATAGACATTTATAAAATATTTAATACTTTAAAATATTTTTTTATATGATTAAAAATATAAAATATATATTACTTATAAAAAAAATTAAATATATATTAAAAATAAAATTATTAATTTAAATTTAAATATATTATAGATAAAAAATATTTTATTTAATAAAATATAATTAATAATTTGAAAATGAATTTCCCAATAGGGTGAGAATTTTGGTTCATGTGACAACCAAGCCCCATGAATGATAGCAATTGGTTCGATGGCCAGGGGCTCGCCTCTTGGTCCCTTCACCTTAACAGGCGTAATGGGTGGTGTACTAGCAGAATTTACGGTGGACATGCGACACTTCATTTAGTCTTGGAGAACGGGGGTGGTGTAAGGTTAACAGACGGGATGGTGACGAAGCTTGGAATTTGTAGTTGTGTCTTGGTCTGGTGTTAGGTTCTTGGGTGGATTCATGTGGGTAAGCGTAAGTTACGATGGGATTATTTCAACGCTGGCAGGTGGCATTCGACATTGCTCTATGACTTTTGGTAGGGTGAATTCAGTCGCATTTCTTTCCCAAGATACCTTGGGCTTTCCTGTGCTCGCATTGTGTAGATGCTAGTAAATGAAGGAACCTGTTATTTTGGTTCTCTATGGGTTATATAAATTTTGAGTGGTGGGTTGCTAAATGTTCCCGGTGGTGGCACTGTAAGAGGTATAGTTGGGAGTGGTTGCAGCTCTAAGTGAAATTCCTCTTCTCTGGAGCGTTGCCTGGAAATTGGTGCCACTGGTGGTTTGGTGGGAGGTTATTGGTGGGCGGTGGTGGTTCTTGGTGGTTGGTATGCTAGTGTGGTTGTGTGGAGCATTTGGGGTAGTGTCAGCTTAGGGCATTCTCTCCTTGGAATTTCCTTCCTAGGAACATTTTAAGAACCCCCCTAAATTTATATATATAATAAATGGGCGAATCCCCATGATACATAGGAAAAATGGAAGGCGATTTTATTAATAATATAATATGTATATATAATTTTTTGGCGAATCTCTCATGAGATTATATTATCTTGTAAAATCATGGTGAATCACTACTACAAAATGGTGAATCGTTGTACGAAGTGAGTTCGGGTGTTGGTTCAATGAAAGATATGGTTGTTGAACCGGGAGTAGAAGGAGAGAACCCTTTAAGGACCAAGCACATGGTCACTCGTGAGGAAGTAGTTCTGGGTAGTTTGGAAAACGTTCGCTGGATTACGCAAGCGTAGTGTTGCTCCATCCTTTTAACCTTTGATAATGAGGTTGGAGAGGAGTTTCAACAAATTGGGATCTTTGCAGATCATTTTGTTTCAACAATCCTCAAACACAAAGGCCCATGCCTCTGCCGATTTCTTCAATGAGCAGAACAAGTTGAACAAAAATTAAAACGCCAATAACTAATGAGCATAGTCAATACGACAATCCCAACACACCTCCAAACCGATAGTTGTGTCTCATTGTCAGCTACGCACATCCAAACCAACTCAGCTCATGGTAGAATTTACAAATACCTGCAAATTCCATACTTGCTCAAACTATTGCAGGAGAAAGAATTATATGCAAAAGCATCCAAATGTTTCTTTGGAGTACAAGAAGTGGAATATTTGGGTCATATTGTATCTCATGAGGGTGTTAAGGTAGACCCTAACAAAACTAAAGCCATTAAGGAATGGAAAGTCCCCACAGCCATAAAGCAATTGCGAGGATTTCTTGGGTTAACAAGGTATTATCGAAAGTTTGTTAAGAATTATGGGAGAATAGCAGCACCTATAACAACATTATTGAAGAAAATTTGCATTTTCATGGACTCTTGAAGAAACTAAGGCCTTTGAACATCTTAAAGAGGCAATGTGCCTAGCACCGGCCTTAGCTATGCCATATTTCACAAAAACCTTTATTGTGGAATGAGATGCCTCAGTAAATGGAATTGGTGTTGTTTTAATGGAAGAAGAAAGACCCATTTCTTTTGAAAGTTGTCCAATCAAAGCAAAGCATTTACGGAAAGCTATTTATGAGAAGGAAATGTTAGAAATACTACATGCACTAAAGAAATGGCGGCCTTACCTAATGGGAAGACACTTCAAGGTAAAAACTAATCATGATAGTCTTAAACACTTTTTGGAACAAAGACTATATTCAAAAGAGTAACAAAAATGGGTGACAAAAATTTTGGGTTATGACTTTGAAATAATCTATGAAAAAGGGAAGCTAAATGTTGTTGCAGATGCATTCTCAAGAAGGAATGAGGAGGTGGAAGCATTGCTTTGTGCCATTTCTATTATCCAACCAGATTGGATAACCAAAGAAAGGGATGAATGGAAGAAGGACGAAGAAGTGTGGACATTCATTCAAAAGTTGCAGCAAGATCCTAGTACATCTGATTCATTTAGTTGGAAAAATGATTCCTTATGGTACAAAGATCGCTTATATCTTTGTAAGAGTTCCCAACTAAAAAAAAAAATTCTTTTGGAATTGCACACTTCTCCTTTAGGAGGTCACTCGGGATTTTTAAAACCTTACCAAAGGGTGAAGAAATATTTTTTTTCGGATGACCTTAAATCTGATATTCAAAAGATTGTAGCAGAATGTTTGGTTTGCCACCAAAATAAAGTTGAGACAATTAAGACCCTAGGTCTTCTAAAACCTTTATCCATTCCAGGTCAACGTTGGGAGAAGATTTCAATGGATTTTATCGCATGTTTACACAGGTCTGAAGGAAAGAGTTTCATCATGGTGGTAGTTGATAGACTTACCAAGTATGCACACTTTTGTGCATTCTCTCATCCATTGAAAGCAAGTACAATTGTTACTACATTTATGGACAAAATTCAAAAGCTACATGGGAACCCAAAGATTATTGTGAGTGATAGAGATCCCATTTTTACTGGAAATTTTTGGACATAGTTATTTTCTTGTTTGGGTACTCAATTAGCTCATAGCTCATCTTATCATCCTCATTGCGATGGTCAAACTAAGATATCTTCGATGTTTTGTATATGATAAAAAAACAAAATGGATCAAGTGGTTACCTCTCATTGAATGGTGGTATAACACTTCCTTCCATATTGCAGCAAAAATAACCTCATTTATGGCACTTTATGGATATCATTCACTGTCCATCACATCATATTTAAGAGAAAATTATAAGGTTCAAGCAGTGGAAATTCACATCAAGTATCAAAAAGAAGTTCTCCAACTCTTAAAGGATAACCTAAATTTGGCACAAAATTGAATGAAACAACAGGCAAATCAACATCGTAGTGAGAGAAGTTTTGATGTAGGAGACTGTGTATTTTTACGGCTATGACCATACAAACAAATGCCCCTCAAGCAAGTTAAGAAGGATAATAAATTATCGCCAAAGTACTATGGTCCTTACAAGTTGTTACAAAATATTGATACTATGGCATACAAATTGGAGCTTTCTGCTTCTTCGCAACTGCATCAAGTTTTCCATGTTTCATGCTTAAAGAAGGCTATAGGTGAAAATCTTCCAATTCAAATAATATTGCCAGAAATTGATGAGGAAGGAAAAATCATATTGGAACCTGAAGCAGTCATGTAAACAAGAGCTTGACAACTATGAAATCAATCAATTTCAGAGTATCTCATCAAGTGGAAGAACTTACCCACTGAAGATTCTACATAGGAGGATGAGAATTTTATACAGAAGCACCGAGAGCTACTCAAGTGCTGAGGACAACACCTTTTTGAAGGAGAGGGGAATGTTAGGTCCCTATATTACTATTTTAGTCCCTTATTATTATTAGTGTAGCCCCCTTATTGTTATTGGTGTACCCCTGTAACCCCAATATTTTTATTATTGTGCCCTTACATTATTATTGTTAGGTCGGCTAGGATTATATTGTGGCCCCATGGACTCCTATATATAGAAGGAGATTTTGGTTATTTGTAGCATCCAAAAATTGTTTATTTATGGAATGAATTGGAGGTTTCCCCCTCGAATTGGCTAATTTCTAAGTCGTTGATCTCGCTTTTCTTCTATTTTGGAGCTGGCTTCATAACATGTGGAAATTGAACTTTAGTGAGAAGGATGGAAATCATTTGCCAACAACTTGGAATAAAATCAATTGGCATTATATAAATGTATTATTTATATTAAATTTATAATGACATATATCAAGCTCTAACGATCGTTTTTTAGTTACAAAAATTTTTAAATTTTTTTCCAAAATTAGATATTCAAATATATTTTTTAAACTTTACAATTATGTAAAAAATTAAAAAAATTGTATTCAATTTTCTTTAAGTATTTGTAATTTTGAAAATCTAAATCAAATTATTGTAAATGGATTATATTTAAAAGATAATCATTTTCTCTTAACAACTCATATATACACCTACATTAAATTGCAATTTCAAAACATTTGTTACAATGCCAATATTCTTATATTTTAATTCATTCAAGTTATAATAATTTAAAAATATTATTTTGAAAACTTTCTTAATGAAAAACATAAAATTTTCAACCAAATCAAATAATTCCTTTTCTTTGTTTTTACAAATTAAAAAAACTAAATTTCCTTTCAAGAAATTATAAAAATATACGTATTATATATTTAAAAAATTAAATATATTATAATTTATTAATTCCCATTGTTACCTGATTATATTTATAATTAATATATATTCACAACTATTTCATAAATTAATAATTTTTATATTCATTTAAATAAACATATTTATCTTTATTTTGAATTTGCTTTTGTGATCCGACCCATATCCATTCCACAATGCTAATGTGAGGTGCATCCTATAAGTTCAATAATGCGGGTTCGATATAAAGGTAAATATATTTTTTAGTATTAAAAAATAATTTATTAGTTATAATTTTTTAGGTTATTTAAAATATATTATTTATTTATTTTAAAAATTTTAAATATTTATAATAAATTATCATTAAGTATTTTGAAAATATTTTTTTATAGACATTTATAAAATATTTAATACTTTAAAATATATTTTTATATGATTAAAAATATAAAATATATATTACTTATAAAAAAATTAAAATATATATTAAAATAAAATTATTAATTTAAATTTAATTATAGTATAGATAAAAATTATTTTATTTAAAAAAATATAATTAATAATTTGAAAATGAATTTCCCATTAGGGTGAGAATTTCGGTTCATGTGACAACTGAGCCCCATGAATTATAGCAACTGGTTCGATGGCTAGGGACTCGCCTCCCGGTCCCTTCACCTTAACAGGCGTAATGGGTGGTGTACTAGGAGAATTTACAGCGAACATGCGACACTTCATTTAGTCTTGGAGAACGGGGGTGGTGTAAGGTTAACGGGCGGGATGGTGACGAAGCTTGGAATTTGTAGTTGTGTCTTGGTCTGGTGTTAGGTTCTTGGGTGGATTCATGTGGGTAAGCGTAAGTGATGATGAGATTATTTTAACGCTGGCAGGTGGCATTCGACATTGTTCTATGACTTTTGGTAGGGTGAATTCAATCGCATTTCTTTCCCAAGATACCTCGGGCTTTCCTGTGCTCGCATTGTGCAGATGCTGGTAAATGAGGGAACCTATTATTTCTGTTCTCTATGGGTTATATAAATTTTGAGTGGTTGGGTTGCTAAAGGTTCTCGGTGGTGGCACTATAAGAGGTATAGTTGGGAGTGGTTGCAGCTCTAGGTGAAATTCCTCTTCTCTAGAGCGTTGCCTGGAAATTGGTGCTACTGGTGGTTTGGTGGGAGGTTATTGGTGGGCGGTGGTGGTTCTTGGTGGTTGGTATGCTGGTGTGGTTGTGTGGAGCATTTGGGGTAGTGTCAGCATAGGGCATTCTCTCCTTGGAATTTCCTTCCTGGCAACATTTTAAGAACCCCCCTAAATTTATATATATAATAAATGGGCGAATCCCCATGATACATAGGAAAAATAGAAAGCGATTTTATTAATAATATAATATGTATATATAATTTTTTTGCGAATCTCTCACGAGATTATATTATCTTGTAAAATCATGGCAAATCACTACTACAAAATGGTGAATCGTTGTCTAGTGGAGTTCAGGGTGTTGGTTCCAATGAAGATATGGTAGTTGAACCAGGAGTAGAAGGAAGAGAACCACCGAGACCAAGCATGGCACATGGTGACTCGTGAGGGAAGTAGTTCTCGTGCAGTTTGGAAAATACGTTCTTCTAGTTCTGCTAAGCGTAGTGTTGTTGCTCATGCTACTACTAGCACTGATATTGAGGTTGGAGAGGAGTTTCAACATATTGGGATCTTTTCAGATCATTTTGTTTCAACAATCCTCAAACACAAAGGCCCATGCCTCTGCCGATTTCTTCAATGAGAAGAACAAGTCGAACAAAAATTAAAACGCTAATAACTAATGAGCAGAGTCAATACTTCAATCCCAACACACCTCCAAACCGTTAGTTGTGTCTCACTGTCTGCTACGCATATCCAAACCAACTCAGCTCATGGTAGAATTTACAAATACTTGCAAATTCCATACATGGCACCAAAGTGGAAAGGTATTGTAATTTTGATTGCTGTAAAGGATGGTATAGATATAAACATAAATCAGTGTCAAAGCACCAGCCATTGTCATGCACCATTGCTTGAGTCATTGTCATGCAGTATTTCTTGAGGCAGTATGCCTAACAAGAAATGAAATGATTTTCCAATTTAGGTAAGTGATAAATTTAGATTTACTTGCGAAAGAATCCAGTAACCCCAAAAAAAAAATACTTACCCTGATTTCATCCACCAATATAGAATTTTTTATAATTCTATAACCATTTATTTTTCATGCCATATTATTCTTCACTAATGAATTTCCATTACAATTTTCATAGCTCTCACTACGTTAAAGATCCTAGCTTGAGATGGATAAAAAAATGGTAAAATATTATTCACTGATGAATTGTTATTATAATGGATCTCTGTTACTATTTTTATAGTCATTCATAAATATATGTTTGTAATCCATGTATAAACCTCTCACTGGTTATCAAATCCTGGCATGAGATGGATTTATCTTTCATTGTTCTTTCTTTTACCATTCTTTCTTTTAAGAAGACTTAACAGAACTTAACTTAAGATGGATTTATCTGGTTTCTTTAAATGTTCTCTCTTAAGAGAATCACGTTCAAATTTATTTGCATTCTTCTCTCAGTGCAACCGAATAAAATATTTCAACAAGCACTAGACAAAAAATGAAAGTGGTAAACCAGTCAATTGCTTGAGAAATAACATGCAATTCCAAAAGGGAAAATACATCTTCGTTTCACAGGAAATTAAGTACTGCACATATTTGGTCAGACTATGTGACATAAAGAAAAAGAGACCTTCAATCCATTGTAATTCATGGTCTGCAGATGTGCAAAAAGATAGAATTTGTTACTTGTTTTGTCATGGCGTGAGATTTGCAGGATAAAGAATTCCCTTCTTGTGGTCTTTGTTGAAGTGGGCACATAGCATCAATTCTGTTATGATGTTAACAACCATAGAGTAGTGCCACAAAAACTCAGCGGTTACCATGAATTCTTACAGTAATGCCACTGCATAGCAATTTGCAGTATATATGTTTTTCATGCTATATAAGCAGCGCTAAGGTGACCTTACAAGTGGCAAAGAGGGATACATGAATCTGAACATTGATTATATCAAAGACTAGGTACCTGAACTTGCAGAAGGACCTCCTTTGGTCTGCCGTGTGTTATAAGAATTGCAACTTTCACACTTGTGGGCAACAATGTGAAAATTTACTTCAGAAGTTACTCCACATTCATTGCATAAGATCCAAACCTGCTTAAAAGACCAATGAGAAAGTGGTCAGTTATTCTCTCACGCTACTAATGGGCTCTAAAATATGCTTCCAAACCATACCACATGAACATCAGACATTTTACCATTTTGTTCCGATAAGCTTCAGGCATTGGAGTCAAAGAAACTTACATGATAAAAGAAAGTTATCAGATTCCACTCAAGGAACTTATAAATGTAATTTCCATTTGACGAAAGCAAGTTTCAAATATGAGAAATCAAAATTAGAAAAAATACATACAATAAGCCACTCTTTATAGAACCCATTACAAGGTGATTTCAAGATGTTCATCTTGTCATATATCGTAATGATATAACAACAAAATAGCTACCTCTCGGTCAAGTTTCTCCCATACTTCAGACATCTCACAGACAGATTTAGAGCACAGTGGACAAGAAAATCTGCAAAATACAAACAAACATTTAGAATGGAAAGATGCTTAAAATTAAATTAAAGTTGCGCCAAGCTGTGACCACAGATGGCTAGAGAAGGTACCATAAATGGCTATATCAATGCAAGCATATCTATAGTTCTGTGATACTATAGATAGATAGACTAGAAACAAGTATAATATGAAATTATAGACAAATGGAAAATCTCAAGAGGTTGTGAGCCAGAGCACAAAATAGGCCACATATGAAACTTATTGAGGATGCTCGTGCATCTCTTTTAAGAAATGCATGTGAATAGTATGACCACAAGGAAATACACTGATAACCTTTGTAGAGTCGAATAAATATTGCAAAGGAGTCAACAAACGAGGGTTCAGATATCCAAATAACTTCAGTCTAAAATTTAAATTATGCTTTAAAAAGAAAACTACAATTACTACACTATGTAGATAAGTGTGACCTACCTAAAAACACAGGCAGTTGTGGACTGTGGTGCATTGCGTTTTCCACACAAGGGTGGCAATCCTTCAAGAGGATAGAGTAGCAACATCCTAGAAAAAGGTACACGAGCAAATAAATCATTCTCGCACTACAATGAAACAGGGGAAGAAGCGGTGATAATTTGAGAAGAAGCAGTGGTAATTTGAGAAGTCATAAAGAACATACCACATTTATAACACTAGAATAAATTATCCTTCCCACCAGTTCTGAAAACCAGCACAACTAGCTAAAGTCAACTGCAAGAAATACATCTAAATACATTTCACAATAGCATGAAAGATTACTTTACTACTGAGAAAGAGACATCATATGCATAAAGAGAAAATCATACCTTCAAATTCCACATCCGTCGTAGTGGTATTGCTGTTGAGTCCTCGAAAACCAAAGTGGCAAGCACAATTAGAACCAAAAGCATATACATCCAAACCATATTTTTATAATTTTGTGAGAGTAAAGCTCTTTGTTTTCATGAACCAGAGCTCTTAAACCTGAAAATCCATTAAGAACGTACCTCATCGTCAAAGAAATTTCATTTTTCACAAAATTACTTTCCCATACAAACACCACAAGTAACGCAAGTTTGTTGAACTTGCAAAATGGCAGTGCATAATCTTTTTAAAATAACTCAAGAAACATTATAGTGTTTACCTCTAAATTTTATGCACATAACCAAAATTAAAAAGGCTCAGCTCTTACATCTTATTCAGTTCTACGAAGTGAACAGATAACCTGAAAACATACAAGAATAACTATAAATAACAAGAGCAATATACTGCAAACATACAAGAATATAAACAAAAGCAATATACTAATTCAGCAAGTTAGATAAGATTTGCTAGATAATTGATCATTTATCTTTTGAAAAGAATAAAAATTAAACCTTTACATCTTTCAAATGTACCTTCAGAAAATATTATGATGTTACACCCTAAAAAGACTTCGCTAATTACAAGGAATACATATGGTTCAGAGCATTAATACAAACATTTTCCAACTACATGCAATACATTTAACTTCTCATAAATCCTCATTTGTAGGAGTTATTTCTTCAATAAATGGAAAACTTGAGACCCAATCATCTTGGAATTTTCTCCCTATGGTCCACTGGCCTTTTTTCCTTTTCCGTGAATGGTTTGTGTCACCTTCCAAAGAAATATCTTTAACATTTTCATCACTAATTTCTGTTGAAACTGCATTTATCTCACCCTGATCACTTGAAGAACCTATTATTTCATCCATCATATGGATATCAGATGCATTTTCATAAGAGTTAACATCTCTCTCAGTAACATATTGTTCAAAGGAGCTTGAAGCATGAAGAGAATCTGTATTCTTGGATTGAGGCTTTTTAAAGTATGATAATACATCAATTTTCCTTGATAGTTTCTTCCCAGGATTAGCTTTTGACATCTCACTGAATATTCCTCGATATAGAAACCTGCATCAATAGTTTCCAAGAGTTGAGAATTACTAGATTTTTAAGTAGCTTTCAAAGTAAAATAAGTGTTATGTTCACAAAAACCATTATGTAATTTTTTATTAAAATATTGTGCCAAGGCCCAAGCCCAAAAGAAAAAATAAATCATTATACACAAAACAATAACATCATCAGTCATCATCTATAAAACAAAGAACATCATTCAAATGTAAAATATATAAAAACTTCCACTAAATTAATTCATATCTCGAAATCACCTAATGAACACTTGAAAGCTTTAAACAAAACAACAAAATATTACAATAACTTTAATCATCCTTTGCAAAACACCTCTCCCTTAAGTTGTAAAGCATTGGTTATAAGAAGTTGAAACATATCCTCTATCATTTTCCATGATAAAAGTGAGGAAGGAAACTAGTCAGTTACTAGTGATTCTTTTACTTATCTTTCCCTTGATGAATTGGTTATAAGAAGTTGAAACATATCCTCTATAATTTTCCATGATAAAAGTGAGGAGGAAGGCAACTAGTCAGTTACTAGTGACATTTACACCCTCCATAGAGAAGATGGAGGACTTGGGCTAATTAACAACCATGCTCCAAGGACGGTTTTAGCGACTAAATGGCTTGCAAGGACAAATGAAGGAGAAGCTCCTTATGAGGTAGTTGTCAAGCATAGGCTAGAAACAACTTCACATATACACAACATCCAAGTCCCTAATGATTTATGATTTAATCATAGGTGCAAATTCCTTTAATTTGCCTAGATGAACAATTGTCAAAACAATTTGGAATGATTGCAAGTAATATTTCATGAGCTTGACGAGGAGCTATGGATTTTTAAAGAGTGTTCTTACACTAAGACACCAAGTGGGCCACATTTCTAGGTGGGCCAATGATTTGGGTTTACATGCATGGAACAAGCATGGGCAAAAGAAATTGCAAGTGTTAAATCATCTAATGGGTTTGATCAGCGGAATGGACCCTTTGCAGGGTAAATCAATGGAATGGTATCTTTACACTTGTTTAATCAATAAAATGGACCCTTTCTATAGGTTTAATAAGTGAAATGGAAAAAAAACGAACATGTTCTTAACCATTAGGACCATTGAAGACCTGACTTAAGAATAGGACCTTTTTAATGGAAAATTCAATTGGAGCAATATAGAGCTAGGGCCAGGGTTCATTGTGGAAAGACTTGATAGGTTTCACTTATAAAGCTCCTTTTTATCTAAGTAATTCTAAATTCTGCAATTATCCCAAGTGCTCTATCCAATCACAAGAATATTTTTCTCTCAGTATCAAACTCTCAAGCACTTGGTCCAGGTCATTTAAAATATAGCCCTGTATGGTTCTCACAGCCAGACTTTAAAGAAATGGTGAGAAATTATGGATCTCCCCCAGTTCATGGCTTTAACTCCTACATCTGGGAGAAAAAAATAAAGAGATTAAAATTGAAATGAAAGAATGGGCTAAATCCCACAAGGAAGATCGTCCCATTTCGGAAAGACGGGAATCCAATATTTTAATATCTGGAAATGTTTTAGGTAGTGAAACATGTCCAGTATGGCCATGAAATAACCTAAAAAGACTCAAATTCTTTCCATGATTTGTAAACACAGGGGTGCCATGTAAAGTTTCAGGCCCAAAAAAGCACATTTGGGATCCTATAAACCAAAATTAGTTATTGTATCAAACATTTAAAACTCCTAATTAGCACTTAGTGTTTGTTATTTAACCAAGTTCCATTGAAATAACAGTCATGGGATGTTACCAAAGAGTTAACCAATAGATAAATGCACACCAAAAATCATACATTCACTGGAACTTCCCCTCCCATGAATGACCATCTAAGGGAAAGGGGCAAAAAAGAAGAAAAGAAGTCAATGAATCACCACAGTCAGCCAATGATTCTTAGTGTCAAATCATTGGAAACTTCAAATCAAGTGAAAATTTAACCCATGCATCCATGGGTTGACAAAAAGAGTTTATAGCAGCCACAAGCTAATCATTCTACGAGTCTACCCAAATCTGACACAAACTCCTAAAACTTGTTGATTAGAAATTCCCCAAGAAATTTCACTCGGTTCATGAGAGAATGAAAGACGAGTGCAAATAAACTTGCTATGATTTAACAGCGCTAGGTTTGTGAGTTAGTTCCAACTTCCTTGTATCATATGCAAATGCCTCAATTGTGCATTGAGATTCTCTTTTTGAACTTATTAACATTAGAGCAGCAACAGACATTGCTGAGAAGATTATAAATGACCAAACCCATATTGTAAAATTTCATGTTACTCTACAACCTACAGCACATTTACTCCATGGTCCACCTTTTCTATCATTCGAAAGGGAAGTTATCATGAACATGAAAATGTGCAATGTAATATTCACAAAAAATAAAGACAATGAATATCATATATTAATTTCAAAACCTGAAGATCACACTTACTTTCGGAATTGTTCTAAGATAAAGCCTTACATATAAGAGATCAATTGAAATCCTACTGAATTTAAACTGCATCAAGGGAACATTTGTACTCTTCAGACATTGAACATTGAAGACAATTAATTAATGCCTAACACGACCATAGCAACAAAAGTATCAAGCAGAGGCTCTAACAAGATTATGTGAAAGTGAGAAAGAACACCCATCATGAAACATCAAGTAATATCATCCACAACATCAACATCACTAACATCATTGTGTGAGGATATCAACTATGTCATTGGGACTGTCAAACTGCAATTCTATAACTGCCATCATTTCCAGATTGTACATGCCATTTACAAAATGTTAAGGAACTAGATTAAGAAGAGATATCTCAAAGATTGAATTAAAAAGGAAAATCAAACAATCATCATGATACAAGAAACAAAAATATCAAGTGAAAGAGTTAAGGGGAATAGAATCTTCGTGTTGGAGGAGATGTGAATATGTAGCCTTAGATGCTATATGAAGTGTTTGGGGTTTGGTAATTCTCTAAAACCCTTAGGAAATATCATTCCATGAATGGATATCACTCTCCAAAATCATTTTGGGCATATTCCAATATGTAGGAGCTAGGGAAACATGGTGCATAACAACAGTCTATTGTCCACATATACCCACATAAAAATTGGGATTTCTAGAAAATATCAGGACAATAAGGTCAATCCACAATGAGGAGAAATGGATATTGGGCGGTGAATAATGAACGTTTTGATGCAAATATAATGAAATTTTTGACTAAGATACTCTTTTCATCATATTTATAGTTTCCAGAATGGAATCCCATTTTTAAATAAATCTTGGGAAGCATAACATTGAACAACAATATTGTTTCTTATAACACAAAATTGCTCCAACATTTGCATCCTACAGATTTAGTTTTTTGCTCTTACATTATTGGTTCTAACCCTTGTTTCTAGATTATATGAATTATAGAAGAAAAGAATCATGCAATTGTATCTTTGACAATTGATTAAGCTACTTCATTATCAGAGCTGTAGTTTCCTCATCAAGAATCCACTTTTATCTCTTTCATGTCAGGAATTCAGCTTTGCATGTTCATGATCCATCCTTTTTGTTGACTCCAATACTTCCAATCCAAATTCTCTTTGGTGTTAGGACTTTAGTTTTTCATGCTCATAATCCATCTTTTTTTCTGTCTCCGGTACTTCAAATCCAAAAATATAAACTGAGATCATTTTGGCTTGGCAATGTTTTGACTTCTTGGTAAACATCAGAAGGAACCATGTTGTAATTATTTTAAATCTTTCGAGGTATGAACCATGAATCATTTCGATATATTTCAATAAAAATTTTAATGGAGTAGATGATGAGATACGTCCCTTGGTTGAAGGAATTTGTTAGTTAAGAATTTCAAAACTCACATAGATTCTTTCATATCTTGAATTCTATGTTTGCAAGCTTTTAATTCTCTGGATTATTCGACACAGTCATTAGGACTTATATTATTCATTGCACATGCTGGGCTTGTAAAGTCCTCAAAGCATAGCCTCACAACTTGACATTTAAACGGCCTAGTGCATATTAAAATCCACAATATCCATTTGTAATTGCTTAATAAATTTTATTTTTCACATATAAACAAATTATGAACTAGATTGTGTTTATTATGAAAGTGAAACTCTTTGTGAAGTCATTCACCAATATTAGACTAAGACTAAGGCTTAGAAGAAAATATCGAAGAACTTATTCTGGAATATATTTTGAGAATAGAAGCATATTTAGTTGCCTCATAACTTTGATTTCCTCTGAATTAATTCAACATTTACAACTCAAAACTTTGAAAATGAGAATACAAAAGAAGAATTCTTAAAATTCTGAAAGTTTTCAAAGGAATTGTCTACATTTTTGCTATAAACATTACAGATAATACGTGATGATGTTGTACTCAAGCAGTTAGACTGATGACCTGACCATATTATTCTTCATTTTCTTTTATCTCCTACATCCCTAACATTTTCGTCCTCTTTGTTTCTTGCACCTCAGAAAATTTGCTGTGCAGGATTTAGGGTGCAAGACTTACTTGAATTTAAGGCTATTTGCTTCAAATATTTGGACTGGCTCTGGCCATGAAAACCAAAGAAAGAAGTGGGTTGTGATCAGGAACTTGCCATCTATGTAATGTATATAATACTTGCAAGTCATAGTTCTATTGCGGCAAATCCCATGATAGGAATTGGGGATTTGGTTCCACGTTAATACTCTCCTAACATTTGGTTCTTGGTAACAACAGCCTCACTTAATCTACGTGGCATTTGGTTCCACGTATGCTTGCCTGATATTTTCTATCAATCTATCAAAACACAGGGGCGCACACATTTTCATTCTGTTTCTTTCTCCTCTTGTTTTAGGAACAACAAGAATGCTACACAATTCAATTGAACAAACAAAGGAATCACACTATAGTGTGGTAATATTTGTCTAACCTAGAAAACCCTTTGATATTTTACCCCAAGTCTTCAACAAAGTGAAACATGGATCTTTCATACACGAGGTCCGAGGATTACACAAAGAAGAATTATTTCAAGAATCCTAAAACTCACAGAACAAAACCTTTGAGATTTTACCCCGAGTCTTGAATAGGGTGAAACATGATCCTTTATATATGATGCTTACACGAAGCAGAATTTTTTCAAGAATCCTAAAACTCACCAGAACAAAACACTTGTACAATTTGGAAAAAAAAATTGTAAAAAATGATGTGTTTTTCATCCATATATACACACCCACACACAACTGCACCATCGTTGTGCCTTTTTCTTCCTATTTTTGGTATAAGTAAGAATGCTACAAAATTAATTGAAAAAAACAAAAGGAAGCATATTTGAGACTGGCCATATTTGTCTAACAAAAATTCATTCGAGGTTTTACCAGAATTTTTCAATAGAGTGAATGATCTATTCTGCCAAAAGAACTTGCCAACTATTGTTTTTCTCTGATGAATTTGTGTACTATGAGTTTATCTAATTCTGAAGGGATGCCTTATCTCTAATTTTATAAATACTAGGTAAGATATATAAGCATCAAGTAATGTATGGCTTGACTATATCTGTCTTCTGTTCAAAGTAAATAAGGTGAATAAACAGGTAGTGAAGACTTGACCTATGCAACTTTAACATTTTGTATTAATATAATTGAGCATGCTCTAAAGTTCAATTGATCCTCTCAAACACCCAAATTTGATTGTATTTTCAATGAACATCGAAAGACTCACTTGGGTCACCAATGCATAAAGTGGAAGTGTGATGTAGCTACATAGAAGCTGCACAACAACCCTAGGCATATAAACAACCGAATGTAGTCCTCATCAGATGCAAAATATGGTTACTATCAATATGCTCTTTAGACAGACTAAATTTTCATGAGAATAAGCTAGTACTAAACCAAAGAAGTAAAAATGAAGCTATAAATATAAAAGGGAAGAACAAATCTAAAACGATAGCCTGTTTGATTGGAATGAGCTCTGCTTACATTTTAGGCAAGATAAAGTTCTTTGATAACTAAAAACATAAACAACCACAACACTCTATATGTTTAGATAATAAACATAATTACCCAATCGTAATTCTAATTATGGTGATGTCAAGCCTCTCATGGAAACACGATTTCAGGCCAAGCTCATATTGCAAGCATATAGAGTCAAAAAGTAAATATGGTGTAGGGATGCAATAGAATTGAAACAATTTAGCTGGATAAACTGAAATTGATCTAGGCTACCTGAGACTGCAAATTTTACCATCGTTACCATAGTAAATCCTATTATTCTATACACAAGAATTTATTGCTTATTGAATGAACATAGTGCTTAGTCATATCCAGAAGAAGAAAGCAAGTTGGAAAGAATTATGCAGAACATAAGTTAACCATTAAGCAATTGGTATTCCCATAAATACTCAGTGAACAGGATTTAGAAATACAATTTGTTAATTGAAATTTAGAGTGCAAATCATTATGATACCTGGAAAAGAGTAAAATGGATCAAGAAAAGGATAAGTTGAGGGTGATTGAACCAAAATAGTTTATTTGTTGGCTGCACAGTTGGGGTTCCTTTAATTACAACATGCCTCCCATGAATTTCTAAGGCCAACTCTGTTATAATAACTTCTAGCTTTGTTCCAACCAACAAAAAAATATGTGTATTTTGGAGATAAAATGACATAAAACGCAAAGAATTCATTCAAAAAAATTTCCATGATTATTAACTCCCATTATCATTAATTCAGTGTCCTATTAGTCCAATATTTTTGTGCACTTACAACTAAGGGAACTAAAGAGAGCCAAAAGAATGAATACCACCCTACTCACAAAAATAAATCCAACCAAAAAGAGGATGTTAGCTTAAACAGTAGCAGAAACTCCTTTTAAGAATATGCAGATTGAAGTCATTGGAGGCAGAGATAGAGTGTTGAAGACTTACCATACACATTGATAAGAAAAAGTATTACAACAAAAGCCCACAATGGAGGACTGCAGATAATGCAGTGAAGGTTGCGTGTTAGGTAAAAATCAAGGAGAGGTTTTTAGAATACATAGGGGGTGAAAAAGCGAAGTTTTCTTGGACGACCAAAACCTTTGTTAACAGAGGAATCTTCACTAACCTGATTCCAACCACCATCTTGAAGTCATCATACAATGATCTCTTGATATATTTATGAAAATTAAACTTGCTAGTTGGACCCAGGTGTGCCTATATAGTTCAAAGGAGTAGAAGCTTTAGGACAAATCAGGTTTGTTACATGAATGATGAGAGGATTGACATAACCAAGACGAAATGGGAAAGATAATTTTAAAATACAAGGTCTTACAATTATGAAGCCATGGCGCAAGGTCAGGTAATCATTTTTGGTTACTGATAGGTTTCAAAAGAAGCA
Source organism: Pinus albicaulis (assembly GCA_034641835.2). Taxonomy (NCBI): domain Eukaryota; kingdom Viridiplantae; phylum Streptophyta; class Pinopsida; order Pinales; family Pinaceae; genus Pinus; species Pinus albicaulis. The sequence continues at coordinate 1,131,541,671 of CM076582.1, forward strand.
TATCTGTAAATCTAAGGAAAGTTAGTGTTGAATCGGAAATAGATATTTCACAGTTAAGATTTGGAAGTATGAATTACTTACAATCCATTTAAGAACTGGTGTTTGGCTCTAGAAACTGATATGACGCCTTGCAAATGAAGTTTCATGTGTTTATTTGAACCTTGCAGGATCTTCCAGACCTAGAAAGCGAACAAAGCGCTCAAAACTCAACAAAAATTTCTAAATAGCCTCAAAAGGTTACCTAATCCCCAAAATATTGATAATTATTTGACTTTTTAAGTTGAAATCATTACCCAATCAACATCCCAATTATAATATGCAATCTAGTATCATTTATTACTTCTTAACCTGAAAGTATTCAGACACTTGAAGAAATACTATCCTAAACAAAACCTGTTTGAAGAATAACCAAAAGATCTCACCATTTGAAAACTCATAATCCAATGTTTGTGTTTCCTTTTCCCATGATTTCCAATGCCTCATCTGGGTATCAGAAGGACTTGCAGATATCAGCTTTAACAGAGGATATGAATCAACGTAGATACCAAAACAAAAAAAAAACGAAGGCAAAATTTAAATTGAATTATATTGAGCCTTTCACTTACTTTCGCTCTCCCTAAGCCCACCGTTAAGAGACTATAAAACACATGGAGAACTGCCAGCATAAATATAAAGATATGGAGTTGGTTCATACCGGTTGGGGAGACAAGAGGATAGGTACCCTTCATTATAAAGAATGGCAAATTAGCAAATAAAATTTCAATGTGAGAGAAATATGACAAAAGTAGGGTATGTTGTTTACAGGATGGGAGCTACAATGGTCACTACCCCCTCCAGCCTCAGCTAAGAGGTGCTTCCATGGGACCTCCTTTTCAGAAGACATGGATTCCCATAAATGCTTTCAGGGTTCTTTCTCCAATTGTTCATTAGCTACTTTCAGTCTTTGAACAACACCAATTTCACTTTGTTTCCTACACGGAAGCATAGTAGAAGCTATTTTTTGTGGTATAAAAATCATAGAAATGGGCCTCTGTCTGACTGTCAGGAGAAGCGAGATGAAACCAAGAAGCATCAATTCAGCAACCCAAAAGATGAATTTTCACAATATTTTTCATATGACATGAAATCTTGTTCACAAATGCAACAAATGCTGAAAGAAATCACTATGCTTGTATGAAATTTTAGTTTAATGTTGAATTTAGAAGTTTGCCAAAACAGGCTACCAATACTATACAAACACAAATATCTATCCTTAACCCTTGTGCACCTTACACTAAGTCTGGTTTAGCATTTTTCCAACTTTTCCATTATTTTATGCTCATCAAGGGGACTGGGACAATATGAAAAGATATTGAACCAATTATTGGTTTAATGCATGGTGATTAATATTTGCTCCATATTTACCTCTTGTTACGACCTAATATTTAGCAAGAACATGTAACTAGAAAACCGTATAGAACAACTAACTAACTTCAAATATATTTTCTCAAATAAGATGGCTTAGGGAGAATTCTTGTGAAGGATAGTCTATAGAAGTATGTTTGGTGTTAATGGTTTCAAACATCTATTACTTGCTTTTAGTTTTTCAAGCGCTTCATATAGGGCCTTCTTATTTGTTCTGGAGAGCCACTAAAAATATTGTGACAAAAGGATAGTTTGTTAGTGCATAATTCAAACTTGCACTGTTTCAATCCTTTACCATGATTTCCTCAGTCAATTCTAACATCCGTTTCATGTAATAACCAAAATAATCACCACTGGAAGAACCCAAATTTTAGAAAAGTCCTACTAGCCAAAACAAACTAAGATTTATCAAAATAAACTAAAAGTGTGTTGTTCAGTGTTAAGACCGAAGCAGAAACTTACACTACTAACACGATGAATAATCTGTTCAAGAATTAAGGAGATAACCACACTGAGCAAAACAAACAACCGTTATTGCCCAGGTAAGAGTTTTCTCTAAAGAAGGATCTGTGCTAGCTCCACCTTCTGCCATATTCTTCTCACAGAACTGATAACTCCTTGTACTTCACAATAACCTTCAAAAAAAAAATCAATATTTAAACAAGTTCCAATAACAAAGGATTGATTCTCAACCACAATATTCAATTCCCAAATCCTGAATTCAAGCACAGAAACTGTTTCTGAATACACATGTTGCCAAAGTATCCATTTTATAATGTTGGCTGATGTAAGACACTAGCTTCATTAGATTTGAATAATTCAAAGGACGAACAGAGTGATTGACATAGACTATGTTATAGACTATCCCTTGGTGAATCCAACCACCTGGCCGCTCATGTGTCATCGTTGATTTTTCCATTTTATGAAAAAGATCAAATAAAATCATAGGTCAAAAATGAATTCAAACTATGGGAGGACCCTAACGGGCCAGAGAGGACCAGAGAGGGTCGGTCAAGTCCCTCGCTCAACCAGCAAGAAGATCAGCAAGCCTATGCACATCCAAGGACCAACATTCAACTTCCATGCCCCTTCCAATCCCCATCCACCTCTCCTATCTAGTAAATTTCGGCCAAACAATGAAAAAATATGGGGCGAATCACTCCAACCCCTCCCTCTGACCCTGTAAATCCAGGCGAATGCCATTGAAATCTACCCCAACCAAAGAAAATGAGGGCAAATTCCATTTTTTCAATTTTATGTGCATTTTTTTTGGTGGGATAGTATTTAATAATTAATTATTTTTAAAATAATTATTGGGCTAACTTTATAAAACTATAGAAAATGGGTTTTATATAAAAAATTCTCCCTATTAAAATTTAAAATCGCTTAAAATTCGCCTTTGGGCTAAAATTCGCCCCTAAAATTTTCCCTATTTCCTTCTCCAGTTGCTCGTGTTCGTGTCGAGGTTCCAATGTGGTGGCAAGGCAGAAGTTGAGGTATTGTGGGTCACCTTCTTAGGCATTTTGAGTGTGCAGGGAGACTTGGCTCTCGGGGGTGGGGGTTGCGGCAAAGGCCAGTGGGCCGAAATTGGATATTAGCTGGTGTTGGACCTCCTGACTCGAGCCAATTGAAACCTTTCATGTGACATGGGTGCTCTTCCATTTTTTCCATTCCTGTCTCTGTGGGCTTGGTTGAATTGGTAGTAGTGTTGACCGATGCTTTCCCGGATGGAAAGACGGTCGACCGCTCCCAGCTTGTTGGTGTGGGAATGTGCAATGGTCATGGTGGAAGAAAGAAGGACTCCACTTGTTGCAACCCTATACTTGTGGTACTCTTTCAACCACGTTCAACGGGTGTGGCACTACTACACTTTTTACTTTTAATAATACTTAAGTGCATAGACTATGCCTTATCACAACACCTAGTTAATTTTCTTCATTAAGTGTTCATCAATATGCAACAGAAATAAACATACCATAAAAATCAATTCACCATACAAGTACACCAATACATAATCAGGAGGGGCAACTCCCTTAATAAATGAGTTTGCCCAATATCAATTCTTTTATAAATAAAAATTCATCAAATGCAACTATGCAAATTCATTACCAAGCCTGCATACTTTCTTTTCAAAATTTACAAGTTTACAAAATTCTACACACATTTGTGCACTGGTTGACACCCCTGCACGCTGCCTAGTCATGGTCATGCATGGGATTGACTTGCTACATGCACCCATGTCACTGTCTGCACGACCTGACTTGTTTCCTGTTCAATTTGCTCAGAGGTTGCTTGTTGCACAACTCTCGTGCACGAGTTGACCCCGCTGCACTTCACCTGAATGTGCTCTACAACACCTCCGCACTGCCAAATTTCTTATTTTTTTCTTGTTCTATGTTTCCACAGTTGGGTATACTCCTTCCAGAATCGTGGGTACGCACTTTAATGCGCTGTCGGGTATGACCCGACACGCCCAGTCTTGTTGCAATCGTGGGAACCTGCATTATGCTAGGGTGACCCAACTGACCCAAAACACCGAAAAAAACCCAAATTTTGGCTTGCAAAACTATGACCTTATTCCACAACTCGTTTTCCTGTTGCCATGCCCTTGTTTGTTCATCTTTCTTTCGCTTGAATCTACCTGAAGTATTTCATGCTTGTTCATTTTGATCATTGGATGATTGTTGAACATCTATCTCTTTGGATATGTATATGCTGCCCACGGTCCCATTCAGCCGACAGGTCACGGCTCTACATGAGACGACCCACTCCAATGTGTGTAAGCATGCCCACCGTAATATGGTGTTGGCCCCTCCATTATATTATAAACCACCCATCACAATGTTTTCCCATCGCAGTGTGTTGGCCCGTGGGTTGTCTGCTTGGGTCACTTGGGTCACTCAGGCTAGCTCACCCAATACACATTCTGGATGTGCCTAGATCACCTATTTGCTTCATCGGTAAACTCGCTCACTGAACTCTCTCTTTGTCACACAACTATTCCTGACGCCTATGACCCACTTTCCCTCTATGGGCGCGTGCCCACCCAATGCCTCCACTCACCGTGCTCATCGTCCACACAACTTTATCAACCACTACACAACTCACCCAATGGGCGGGTGCTCGCTAACACAGTGTGCATTTTGCACACATGCTCGAGTTCGTCAGTACGGGCACCCATCACACATCGGAGCGCCCACTACAACTCGGTCGCAAATATCCAAGTGTCGCCTCGTGTCATCACACATGCGCGATTTAGTCAATAGGGGCGCCCGTCGCACATGAGCGTGCTCGCTATAAGTTGGTTACACGTCTCTGAAACTCGAGGTCCTGACATCCTCCACCACTCTAAAAAATTCATTTTCCCTAAAAACATCATCATATCATCACAAACTATCTTCGACTCCATCATATCCATGTCCATGCCACCAACTCTGCTATATCTCTCGAAATGTATAAAATATTGTGTAAACATCTTGATGTGATCACGCTCACCTACTCTATGTCCCTAATATTTTTACAACTCTGCAAGAAAATCATGTGTTGTATCCCCTTGTGATGGTGATTATTTGGGTGGCTAATCCAACTGTAACATCACCTCCACAAGAATTCATGCTCCCTACATCATCATGATTGTCAAAATATCTTCATATCAAGTGTCCATCTCTCTCCACAACCCTTCCATAAGGTTAAGAGGACTCACTTCCATGAGAAAAAGACAATGAGCCTCGTCCCCATGTCATTTTAAGAAGAGGGGGAGGAGGTGGAGGCCGAACTTTATCCCTCATCCTCAACTAATAGCTCAATCCACCTATCTAGATCTTCCTCCTCTAATATCTGCATGTATGCTTCCCGAATTTCACCCCAAATCTCCAGACGCACATCATCCTTCTCCTCCATTGGTTCTAGCCTTCTTGTCAAATCCAAGATGCTGTCAGATAATGTTCTAACAACCTGTGCTTTCTCCTTCTGTTTTTCCTCTACCACAGTCAAGCTCTCATGGATTTCTTCATTTGACTGAATCAACATCTATGGTAGGAACACGTATAGGATCATCTATTGTAAATGTACACTTCTTCACATGTGGAACCATCATAAATTTAAATTTCTTCATAAATTCCATGCCAAGCACAACTTCATATTCATCAATCCACGCAACCATGAAGTCAACATCTCCATGCCAATCTCCTACATGTATTGATGTTTCTTCAACAATACAAATAACATGATTCGGGGGTGATTTCACTGCCTTCAACCAAGCTTCGATTGGTTTGAACTTCAATCCAAATCCCCTCAGTTCCTTCCCTAGTGAAGTTATGAGTTGCACCACTATCAACCAAGGTGAGTAGTGTGGTCTGCCCAATATTCATGTCCACATACTCGAGCTTCTTTCTTTCGGGATTGTGCCTAGGGACAACCTCCACATTTGTTGGAGCCCCCAATATCTCCATTGTCCCAATTGATGGTTCCTCTTTCTTATTTCCCTTAGATTGTGTCATTGCGGCCAACTTCGACCTTGAAGGAAAATTCTTCACCGTGTGCATCTCCGCACAACCAAGTGATCCAGGGTAAATTCTTGATACCCTTAACCAAGACCTTTTACTTTAGCTGATAAATTAGAATTTCATTAATTAAAGTTTCAATGAACATAAATGAAAAAATTCATGTTGTAAAGGAGAGGAACATAACATGTCAAGATTCGCAATCATAAGAACACTTCGTTTGATAACGGAGTTCATCCAGGAGGGACTACATCTCCGGGCCTCGGTGTCAAGATGGTGTAGGTCACTGAATTAAGTGATGTAAGGAGTGAAGATGTACATGGATGTGTTTCTCTAACATACAAGGAAAATTCACTCATGTAGGAGTGGTTAGACCTCTCTACAAGATGTTCTACTACCAGAACTCTCATTCACAAGAAGGACTCCTATCAGTATAGCAATAGTTCACACATAAATACTATAGGTATCCTGCCAACATGGCCAACAAAGGGATCTCAAACAACATACATGAGTATTCTGCCAATATGGCATCAAAGGGATCTCAGAAATGATACAAATCCATGACATAAAGTACATCAATAACAAAATAAGATCCCACGACTCACACGTCAACAGGGATCTGTACAGCACTATGCATCGCAGGGACAAAAAAAGTACATGAAATCAACACATAATATACCTCATGTTGAAGACGACTAAATAATGGGATTCTCTATTGCTGGATCTAAAATCACCATCACAATCATGGCATCGAAAGGTGTGAAATCGAATGCTCACTTGCTGAAAGCTGACACCTGCAACTTCACTTCAAAAAGTGGCCGAAAAATATAAATCTCAGATGGAAAATTTGAATAAGCCATCAGATTCGTGACATTGAATAGTGAAAAATTGACTATCCATTTTCTGAATTATGAGAAAGTGAAGGTCTCAGGCAAAAAGGAATCTTTTAGATTCTCCCTAGATTCTTCAATGATGCTGCTCTATGGATGTACTAGAAATATGCAACTCAAAAGGAAAATCTAACCTCACCATTCCATTCCCTAGGAAAAATCGTGAAAAATTACTGCAAACTTGACTATATTCCGACATGGAGAAAAATTACCTCCCTGGGAAAATTTCAAGGCTCATGGTTCCGCCTACATCGAAAATTGTGCCCACCTCGAACTGCGTGTTTCTCTTGAACTGCCTCTGGCCTGGGCACACTTTGGAAATGATGGCTTTAAATATTAAAAAGGTGGGAGGATATGCAAACATGAGGTAGTTGGTTCAATGGTAAAAACATAATTTGTTGGAGGAGAGGTCACAGGGTCAAATCCCGACCCTCATAAAATGGCCGCGTTAAGTTTTGTATAACAAAAAGAATTTAAATACAAGGGGTGGGGCCTGCATCGGGTGGCCTGCCCACGTACCTCCCATCGTTTATCGTTGGCAAGTATATGTATTAACATATATACAGGTTGGTGCATTTAATGTAAGGTTGGTTGCTAGTGCCGGCCCACGTGGGTCGAGCGGGTTCAACCCTGCCGACACCAGAATTTATATGAGATATGTTATATATATATATATATATATATATATATATATATATATATATATATATATATATATATATAACAAACATGTTATATGCTTGCCGTGGATGGTAGGGTTGGTGGCCCACTGCCCAAAAAAATCATTTTTTTTTTGTTTTTTTTAAACTATTAGTGCATTTTAAAATTTTCAAAATTTGACCGTAGGATTCAATTTAAAGAGGCCACAAATTTTCCCAAAATCTGGCTAGAGATGGCCAGAATCCGGTTGCTGAAAAATGTCAAATTTTTGCCTTCCTTAAGCCTGCCAACTCACCAATTCAACCCGAAACTTTGACCAGCTCTAACTTTCGCATACAAGCTCGATTTGACGAACCGTTTGCACTGCTGCGATCATGACGACCAAATATACTCTATGAAATGGGTTTGAGATCAATCCAAACACTTTTATTTTTGAGCTTCCTTCAGCCCTCTTTGTCCTTTATGTGTCTCTGGGGCCACCTGGATCAATCCTCCCCACTAAGGAGCTTTTGGTCCTCCAAAATCATCAACTAGAATCTGCAATTGTTGTGTACTATATGTGCCCCACGAGTGTCCTAAAAATTCACCCATCCTTCTCCTTCACCTACGTCCTTCAGAGCTCTAAGTGATGAATTAACACCTGCACCTTCTGCAAACCTATAGTACAATCCCTTGCAAATTACATGCTTAAATTGACCAATATTTGACCCAAATATTCCCATACTTGCCACGAGTTTATAACATGTACTCGGTGGTCAATTTTACATCAAAATGGAAATCACACCCTAGCTATCATTACAAGACAAGACAACATTGTCGTATTTCGAAGTGATGGAAAACACCTCATCACTTTTGAATGAAAGAAATGCATCACACAACTCATAAAACAAGGCCAAAATATCATCGTCACATTTCGAAGTGATGGCAAACACATCATCACTTTTACATGAAAGAAATGCAACACATGACTTATAAAACACAAGGCCAAAATATCATTTTTGCTTAAAAAAGTGATGGAAAAACACATCATCACTTTTACATTGTAACATGCAAAAAATTATTTAAAAAAATAAGGCCATGACAAGCTAACACCTCTATAAAAACAATCTAGAAAAAACATCTCTCACTTATCAAAGTGAATGGGTCATCTCCCTCTGGCACGTTTGATTGTCGAACAGTTTCAACTAGTTCATGCACCGACACTTTGTCCTTAAGGTGATTCTCTGGATGGAATCTCCAGCATGTGGATTTTTGGTGGGCACTTCAGTCGCAATGGGTGCAAAAGGTATTTTTCCTCCAATCCTGCTTAACAGATTTATTTTCATTTTGGGGAGAAGGATTTTCATGCCTCATCCTCCTTTGTGCTGCCATCCTTTTCCAACACTTAGAAAACACATGATTATGTAAACCAAAAAAATGACACGTTTTTTGATGCTATGATTTACGACCATGGTTATCAACATTCTTATAATGAAAATGCACTTTGGAATAATGAGACTTACTATACCTTCTCTGGTGGTCTCTAGTGCAATCATGGTGATGGGATCTTGCCTGAGCTCTTTCACCTCAACATGCATTATCATGGAACGATAGTGAAGTGTTCCCATCATTCCTCTTCCCTAGTGAGTTTATCAATATCTGTTTGTCCTTGATGTCCTTCGAACATCCTTCTTTAGTGTACCCCAAACCTACATAGCGAGGTCTCTACACAACCTCCAACAATTGAGTTATTCCTTGGCCACGAACGCCAAGTCCTCCTCCTTTGTACCCCATCTTGGTGAGGAGTCCCCCAATTCCTGTAATGGGTATCTCCACACTTCCGACCGAAATGATATCATGTGAAGAAACTGAAGAGAAATCAACATTGTTTACCTTAGCTGTCGATTACGAAATAGGTGAAGAAGGCTTCTCTAAGCCTTCGCTGAGCTTCACTTCCTCCAAGGCCTCTGTCGTGAATTGTAGCTGAAGCTGCAACTGCTGCTTCTCCTCCTTCTCTTCCTACAGGAGTGCTTTCAATGCATCATGATCTGCTTGAAGACTTTCATTGGCGTGCTTCAATTCATCCCACGCCTCTGTTGTGGCTTGCAACTAAAGTTGTAATCGATGTTTTTCCTCCTTCTCTTCCTGTAGGAGTGTCTTCAATTTTGTGTTCTCTGCGACTTGTTATTAATAAGAATCGTACAACATTTTTTCTTTCTTGGTCACCCTAAGCATGGTCTCGTACATGTCCTTGACATTCTCCATGGTTCAACTCAGTGAACATTCAACAATTCACGCTTGTAATTTAATCAGCAAGAAGACCTGCTCTGATACCTATTGATCCGGGGTAAATTTTGGATACCCATAACTAAGACTATTTTCTTCAGCTGATAAATTAGAATTGCATTAATTAAAGCTTCAATTAATGTAAATGAATAACTTCATGTTGTAAAGAAGAGGAACATAACATGTCAAGATCAACAATCATAAGAACACATCGTTTGATAAGGGAGTTCATCCAGGAGAGACTACATCTTCGGGCCTCGGTGTCAAGATGGTGTAGGTTCCTGCATTAAGTGTTGTAAGGAGTTAATATGTACATGGATTTGTTTCTCTGACATACAAGGACAATGCCCTCACACAAGAGTGGCTAGACCTCTCTACGAGATGTTCCACTGCAAAAATCTCTTTCACAAGAAGGAATCCTATTCGTATGACAATAGCTCACACATAAATACTATGAGTATCCCACCAACATGGCCAAAAAAGGGATCTCAAACAACATATATGAGTATCTTGCCAATATGGCATCAAAGGGATCTTAGACATGATACAAATCCACAACATAAAGTACATCAATAAAAAAACAAGATCCCACGACTCACACATCAATAGAGATCTGTAAAACACTATGCATCCCAGGGACAAAGAATTACATGAAATAAACACATCATATACCTCAAGATGAAGATGACCGAAGAATGGGTTGCTCTGCTACTGGATCTGAAATCACCATCACAATTGTGGCATCGAAAGGTGTGAAAATGACTACTCACTCGCTGAATGTTAACACCTGCAACTTCTGATCCGGATTTATGCAGGAACGCAACAGAATAAACATATAACCAAAAATACAGAGATGCAGTGGAAATAACACTTCATTTCATTAATATCAAAGAACTGAAATTTGCTTCCAGACAGAATAGAAATAAAACTAGCTAGGGCGCTGGTAGCTATCTCTGAGAAGAGATGTGGCAGCTACAGGCCTCTGAACTGCGTTACAATGAGGCTCGAGGGCCTATTTATTATTGATAAACAATGGAGAACACTAAAAATCCAAAAACCTAACCCTAGGAGATGAAGTGCCAAAACTATGGGCCCCGTTTGGGTAAATTGGTGTTTCAACTTCCCAGGGACGTAACTTTGGCATACTATCTTCGTTTGACGCACATGATACATCATTAGAAATCTCTATCTGTGGACTAAAAATTTCTCCATGAATATGATTTTTGAATGAAATGATATTCGCTGAAGGCGCGATGCCCAAAAAACGTCGTTTAGGGCCTCAAAACGACTCCGGAAGTTCAGGACCCGGAAAACTGCTAAAAATAGTAAGTTATGCCGAAACTGAAAAACTGAAAGAGATAATGGTGGGGGCCCAAGTGGAATAGGCGGGTGGAAACCAATATCCACTTGGATCATTCCTCCCCCCTTAGGAAGCAATGGTCCCCATTTCATTAATTTCCTCCATGAGATGAGGAAATTTCTGCTGAACTTGGTCCCTGGTGAACCACTTTCCTTGGTGCAGGAGTTGGCCAGCTTTGACAACCCGATACAGTTGGATCTTCTGTTGGCGAGTGTTCTTGAGTTGCATGTCCATGATACAATATGTGGTGGCCTGTTCCATGCAGTCTGGGTTTAACTCTGTTGGTGTGAGTTGTTCTGCAATGTCCGAGGTGTCCAATAGAGGTGGGAAGTAAGGACGAAGGCGATCCACATTGAAGACTGGGTGGAGACCAAGGAATGGTGGAATACTAAGCTCAAAGGCATTGTTCCCTACAGCCTTGGTGATGGTGTACGGCCCGTATCGGAGCGGGCGAAGCTTGCGGTGGGGTCTAGTGAGGCGCTCCTTCTGCAAATGTAGCCATACTTTGTCGCCCACCTAGAAGTTGTGCGGCACTCGGTGTTGATCATGGCGCTGCTTGTACTTCGCATTGGCTTTGTCCAATATATCATGAACCTGTTGGATGATGTGTTGAATGTGCTCGATGAAGCTACTTGCTTTGTCAACTTTAGACTGGACATGAGCTTAATCGGCCTGAGCAGCTGCAAATGGCATGGCTACGTCAATGGGACATAGTGGCTAGAATCCCAAGCCCACCTGAAAGGGGCTATGGCCAATTGAACTGTGGAGAGCCAATTTATAACTATGTTGTACATAGGGGAGGCTCTCGTCCCATGTGCGTGGATGCTTTGAATTGTACATGCGCATAATTTGTACAATCATTCTGTTGACGACCTCTGTCTGGCCATCTGTTTGGGGATTGAAAGCTGTGGACTTGGTTAGCTTTGTGTCCAACATTGACTAGAGGCTAGAGGGTGAAATCGCGAAGTTGGGAAACACTTTTTGGCGAACGGCTAGAATTTGGGAGAAATTTTTAATTTCTCGTCCGAGAAAATAGTCAACTCTATTTCTCGACCGAGAGTTTTAAAAACTCTCGTCCGAGAGTTTTATTGGGTTTAACCAGAGTTAAAAATATCTCGAACGAGAGTTATGCATTTTCTCGTCCGAGAGTTTTATTGACGGAAACTCTCGGGAAGACTTTCATACGAGAGTTTAAAAAACTCTCGGCCGAGAGTTTAGAAAACTCTCGTATGAGAGTTTTGAAAACTCCGGTTAAACCCAATAAAACTCTCCTAGAGTTTTCAAAACTCTCATCTGAGAGTTTTATTCCTATAATAAAACACAACAAGCCACTATTTTCTCGACCCCGAAATGCCCAGCGACTCGACTGTAGTGTGCTTCCCATATCATCTTGGCACGCTCGCTTGAAGGAACACAAAGGTGTCCCAGGTGACATAAAAGTGCATCTTGGAGGTGAGAATTTGGAACTTGCGTGCCCCCCAAGAGTGCCTTGTAAGTGTGGCCGAATTCTGGGTCACTCTCATAGAGAAGCGGCCAATCAGAAGTCTCGTGCCCACAAGAGTTGAGCACGGTGGTGAGCGCCACGATCGGTGGTCGGCTGAGGCAGTCTGCAGCATTATTGGTGCTACCCTTCTTGTACTTGATGTTCAAATGAAACTGTTGCAGATATGTGGACCACTTCTGATGGCGATCATTCTGCAACTTCCCTTGTGTCTGTATGAACTGCAGGGGCCGGTGGTCTGTGTGGATGATTGTTTCCTTCCCCAAAATGTAATGCTTCCATTGTCGACAGGCTTGCATAATGGAATACATTTCTTTGTCATAGGTGGGATACTTGCGAACTGTCTCAGACAATGTCTCACTGTGATATGCCACTGGATGTCCCTGTTGAGTAAGAACTTTCCCAATAGCATAGTCAGAGGCATCTTTCTCGATCTCAAATGGCTGTTGCAAGTCTGGTAATGTGAGCACTGGGGAAGAACAGAGGCAATTTTTCAATTCTGTGAATGCCTTCTGTTGAGGTTCCAACCAAAAGAATTTTTCTCTCGCTCCTCCCTTGGTGACTTGACTCAAGGGCCAAGTGATATGAGATAATCCCAACATGAATCTACGGTAGAAATTAGCAAGACCCAGAAAGTTGCGAAGCTCTGTTATAGTGGTTGGGGCTGGCCAATCCCGAATGACTTGGATCTTGGCTGGATCCACATGCACCCCCCTTTCATCGATAATGTATCCCAGATATTGAACCTGGGTCATGCCAAACGTGCACTTCTCCAAATTGGCACACAACTTGTGTTGCCGCAGTGTTTGGAGGACTTGTCGGATGTGATGAAGGTGCTCTTCCCAAGTCTTGCTGAAGATCAGAATGTCATCCAAGTACACCACTACAAATGAGTTGGTGAATGACCGCAAGATGTCGTCCATCATCCTCATGAAGGTTGCGGGAGCATTCGTCAACCCGAAAGGCATGACCAGCCATTCAAAAAGGCCTTCCTTAGCTTTGAAGGCGGTCTTCCACACATCAGAGGGTTCAATTGGTACCTGGTGATACCCAGACTTCAGGTCGATCTTACTGAAATATTTTGCACCTTGGAGTTGGTCCAGAAGGTCATCAATCCGTGGGATTGGGTACCTATTCCGGACGGTGATCTTGTTCAGCGCCCGATAGTCAATACAGAGTCTCCACGTCCCATCCTTCTTCTGTACCAACACGATCGGGCTCCCACAGGGCGATGAACTTGGTCTGATGTGACCTTTCTGCAACAGCTCCTGAATCTGTCTCTTGATTTCATCACTCTCCAGAACAGAGCGCCGATAGATTGGTCCATTAGGTAGCGGCGCACCGGGGGTCAGATCAATTGGGTGCTTGACCTGACAGTGCAGAGGAACCCCTGTGGGTGAGGTGAATATGTCCCCGTACTCCTCCACAAACTTATCCATTTGTTGTTGTTGTGCAGAGGAGCCCTGTCTGGAGGTCGTGGCCACAGTCTTCTTCTTGCCCTGGGGGCGGATCATCAGGAAAATGAATTTCCTGGTTTGGGAAATGAGCTTACTGCATTGTTTTGCAGTAACCAAAGAGATAGCCGCAGGAGGTGGTACCTCTGGTATCATGTACAACTTATTTCCCAAAGTAACAATAACAGCACGAGGTCGAGACTCATACACAGCATGACGCTTCCACAAGTATGGTTGTCCTAATAATACATCAAAAACATCAATAGGAGAAACGTCACATAATACCTCATCCGTGAAGGGCTTGATGCTATAGGGAAGGCGACACTGCTGGCTGACGCGGAGATCTCGTCCTTGGTGAAGCCACCCGATGGTGTATGGATGTGGGTGAGATGTGGTCGGCAAGCCCAACCGCTTCACGGCGTCTGCTGAAATGAGGTTCTTTTGGCTCCCATTGTCGACAATGAACTGTACAGGGGGGCCCTTTACCCACATCTGGGAGTGGAAGAGACGTTCCTCCTCCTCTGGATCTTCCGGTTCCTCCTTCTGGACCTTTGTAGTGGCAACAGTGGCGTTGGGCTCCGCATCAATAATCTGTTTCCCTTTTTCATTCCCCTTTTCGGGTTCTGATTCGGATTCGGAACATGCATCTGACTCAGAAGCCCTCATCTCGGCCACTAGTGACTGCTTGGCCCGACCCTCACTTGTGTTGTGAGTGGAGCTCTTATGAAACTCACACCACTTTCCCGTGTCCTTCTTTGGCTTTACGGTGTTGTTATTTTCTTGTGGCTTTGACGGGTTGTCTTTAGCCGCCATGCCTTGGCTCTGTCCTTTGTTCTGCGGTTCGGAAGCACCTTTTCCTTGCTTTTGATTCGCAGATCCAAAGTCTCGCTTCTTCTGTTTGAATTTCTGCTCAATCTTGGCAGCATACCGGTATGCCGTACCAAGCGAGGAGATATCGAGGAACTCCATTTCCTCCTGAATGTATCTGTGCAGACAACTGCGATACTTTAGCACCAAATGTTTCTCTGAATCTTTGATAACCAACTTTGTGCGCAGGGTATGGAACAGATTCGTCAGCTCGTGCACATCTTGATCCCTTTGTTGTCGCAGCGTGGTCCATTGTATGTACTTGTCCTCATAAAAACACCACAACACACTACACACAACACATTAGGAAACAAGCACCTAGGTACATATGGTACACTTCACTTCAGCAGTTTACAAATCCTGGTTGATAATTAAATGAGCTCAATTTAGGAGACTAGATTGAGACCCAACAGTAGCTTTGAGGAGTGCAAGAATAATCTTCTCCCGGTCTGAAAAGTCATGAACTGAGACATATCCTTCTAATAGATTCAACCATCTATCTACGGCATCTGCATCTATTTTAACCTCAAATATGGGAATGTCAAAATTTACTTGTACCTTAAAAGGAGTCGCACCTCCAGAGTGGCTTCTGGATGCAGATGTGCCGCCGGTGGGTAGCCGTTGAAGGATCTGAGCAAAGTTATCCATCATCGCATTCCTTTGTTTTTCGAGGGCCTCCTCGAGCAATATTTTGATAGGATCTCCTTCTCCCTCATCTTTCTTTTCGTCCCCCATGGGCTTCCGTTGAGGTTTGCGAGGCTGATCTTGCAAAGGTTCCACCAGATCAAGCCCTAGCTCCTTATACCCCGACCTCGTTGGGGACATGCAAAGAAGGATAGAGAAAAAGCAGACCACTCTGATACCACTAATCCAGATTTATGCAGGAATGCAACAGAATAAACATATAACCATAAATACAGAGATGCAGTGGAAATAACACTTCATTTCATTAATATCAAAAGAAGCAAGTTTTACAGACCAGATGGAAATAAAACTAGCTAGGGCGCTGGTAGCTATCTCTGAGAAGAGATGTGGCGGCTACAGGCCTCTGAACTGTGTTACAATGAGGCTCGAGGGCCTATTTATTATTTAGAAACAATGGAGAACCCTAAACATCCAAAAACATAACCCTAGGAGATGAAGCGCCAAAACTATGGGCCCCGTTTGGGTAAATTGGTGTTTCAACTTCCCAAGGATGTAATTTTGGCATACTATCTCCGTTTGACGCAAATGATACATCATTAGAAAGCTCTATTCGAGGACTACAAATTTCACCATGAACATCATTCCAGAACAAAATGATATTCTCTAAAGGCGCAATGCCCAAAAAACGTCGTTTAGGGCCTCAAAACGACTCCAGAAGTTCAGGACCCAAAAAACTGCTAAAAATAGTAAGTTATGCCGAAACTAAAAAACTAAAAGAGACAATGGTGGGGGCCCAAGTGGAATAGGCGAGTGGCCACCAATATCCACCTGGATCAACTTCACTTTAAAAAGTGGCACAAACTATAAAGCTTAGATGGAAAATTTGAATATGCCATCAGATTCGTGACGTTGAATAGTGCAAAATCAACTGTCCATTTCTGAATTATAAGAAAGTGAAGATCTAGGGAAAAAATGAATCTTTCAGATTCCCCCTAAATTCCTCAACGATGTTGCTCCATGGATGGACTCGAAATCTGCAATTGAAAAGGCGAATCTGACCTCACCATTGCATTCCTTGCGAAAAATCATGAAAAATGACTCTAAACTTGACTATATTTTGACATGGAGAAAAATTACCTCCCTGGGAAAATTTCAAGGCTCATGGTTCCGCCTACATCGAAAAATGTTCCCACCTCGAACTGCGTGCTGCTCTTGAACTTCCACTGGCCTTGGCGGACTATGGAAATGATGGGTTTATATATTAAAAAGGCAGGTGGATATACCAATGTAAGGTAGTTGGTGCAATGGTAAAAAAAAAAATTGTTGGAGGAGAGGTCGGCGGGTCAAATCTTGACCCTCCTAAAATGGCCGCGTTAATTTTTATATAAAAAAAAAACATTTTAAATGTGGTGGGCGAGGCCCGCATCGGGCAACTCGCCCCCGTACCTCTCGTCGGCTGTCGTTGGCACATATATGTCTTAACATATATATGGTTTGGTGCATTTAATGTAAGGTGGGTTGTTGGTGCCAACTCACGTGGGTCGGGCGGTTTCGACCCCCGCTGTCGTCAAAATTTATATATGCGATATATGTTATATGGTTATCATGGGTGACGAGGTTGGTGGCTCGCCACCCAAAAAAAAAAATTGTTTTTTGTTTTTTTAACACTAATAGTGAATTTTAAAATTTTCAAAATTTTGACCGTAGGAGTCAATTTAAATAGGCCATAAATTTTCCTGGAATCTGGTCGAAGCTGGCCAGAATCCAATGACCTGAAAAGGTCAGATTCATGCCTTCCTAGCTTGCAAATTCACCAAGTCAACCCGAAATTTTGACCAGCTCTAACTTTTGCATACAAGCTCAGTTTGATGAACCGTTCGCACTGCTACGATCAGGGCAACGAGATCTATGCTCTGAACCTGATTCGAGAGAAATCAAAACACTTTTATTTTTGAGCTTTCCTCAGCCCTCTTTGTCCTCTGTGTGTCTCTGGAGCCACCTGGATCACCAACTTTTAAAGGGCTTCTTCATCTTCAACTTGGCATTTGATCTTGAAGATTCCTCCTTTGTTTTCTTTTCCTTTAGTTTTTCGGGTCTCTTTTTCTTCTCAGTCCCCTCATCATAATATTCAATCAACCTATCCACTGCAGCAAATGCTTCTTCCAATGTCTTAACCTTTTTCCTCTTCACCTCATTGCATGCCCAATATTTCAACCCAATAACAAAGTTAAAAACCTTTTCTTTCTATGCCATTTGAGGTAATTCCAATATCGTACTTTGGAATTTACTTTTATACTATTAAAGACTTCCCATTTGTTTAATGTATTTAATCTTAGTTCTCGCATCCCATGTCTCATTTTGAGGTCTAAAGTGACCCTGAAGTGATTCCTTCATTTCTTGCCATGTAGTGATATCATCGCCTTTACCATGATCAATTTGGTAAAGCTTCCTTCTCCATGATATTTTCGCATCCTTCATCAGAAATTGAGAAACTATCTTCACCTAGGATTCTTCATTAGGAAAAACCAAGCAATATTTCTCCATATCCCATAAGAAGTTCCCAAGTACCTTTTCATTATTCATCCCATCATGTGACTCAAGTTATTTTAATTTCACAGGAGCCTTCCCTCTTGCAGGTCCTTGCCCAATAAATTTCTTCAATAAGGATATTTCATCCATAGATTCTTTTAACTTCTCCTGCATTTTGGCAATCTCGTCCATACCAAGATCCCTTACTGATTGAAAGTCCTTTCCATCTTTCATTGTCTTTCTAAATTGCCACTCAGTGTACTCATATCATACCTTGAGTGCATCATGGTCAGCTCTCACCTTCGCATTCTCTATCTATAATTCTTCATTCTCGGCCTTCAAAGTATGCACTATAAATTATAATTCACCCATATGATCCACAAACTTCTCCATAAAGACTTCCTCTGGGAGTGTGGCTAGTTCCTCAGTAATTTGAGGTTCATCCACATGAATCTCCATATTTCTTGCTTGAGATCGAGTCAACACCATATACTACCATTCAAATTCGGCCCTACAATATGCCCTTATCAAACCGCTCCTAAGTGTCTCACTGAGACCAACTAATAAAATGTCCAAGATTCAGCCCCAACTGCAACCCTGCATGTTGTACCTATTGGCTTCAATCTCCAATCTTCCACTAAAACTCAACCTGCCCTAAATCAAGCTATAATACCAATTGTCACGACCCTATACTTGTGGTATTCTTTCAACCATGTATAGCGGCTGCAACACTACTACACTTTTTATTTTTAATAATACTTAAGTGTATCGACTACACCTTATCAGAACAGTTAGTTAATTTTCTTCATCAAGTGTTCATCAATATGCAGCGGAAATGAACATAACCATAAACATCAATTCACCATAAAACTATGCCCATACATACTCAGCAAGGGCACCTTCCTTAATAAATGAGTGTGCCCACTATCAATGCTTTTATAAATCAAAATAAACCAAATGCAACTATGTAGCTTCACTACCAAGCATTGATATATTTTTCTCATAATTTATAAGTTTACAAAATTTTGAACACATTTGTGCAGAGGCTGACCCCGTTGCATGATGCCTGGTCACGATCGTGCACAAGCTAACCTGCTGCATGCACCCGCATCACTCTCTGCACGATCTGACATGCTACATGTTCTGTTCGCTCAACGGTCGCTTGCTGCACGACTCTCGTGCACGAGATGACCCTGTTGCACTTCCCTTAAACACGCTTTGTAACAACTCCACATTGTCAAACTTCCAAATGTCCTCATGTTCTACCTTTCCACAGTCCTGTATACTTCTTTCGGCACCGTGGGTATGCATTGTAATGTGCTATTGAGTCTGACTCGACTCGCCCATTCGTGCCGCATTCGTGGGCACCACTACGCTATGGTGACACTACTGACTCGAAACATAGAAACCCCAAATTTTGGCTTGGAAAACGACGACCCTACTCCACAGCTCATTTGCATGTTCCCTCGCTCTTTTCCATTCGTCTTGCCTTAGCTTGAAGCTGCTTGAACTGTTTTATTCTTGTTCATTTTGATCATTTTATGATTTTTCAACGTCCACCTCTTCGCATATGTATATGCTTTCCACGGTCTCATTCAGCCGAGGCGTCACAACTTTACATAAGTCAACCCACTCCAACGTCTATCAGCCTGCCCACCATTATATGGTTTCGACCCCTCTAATTATATAACAAGCCTATGGGCCAAATACCATAGTAAAGAAAAGGGGTATGGTAAATAAATAAAAATATAAATAAACTAGAGGTATGGTAAGTAAATAAAACCTCCTTTCATATTTACTACATAATTTGCTTTATATTTACGAATATTTATGTTCATTAGTTTACATAACTAAGAAGAAATAGAGAGAGAGAGAGAGTGATAAGGGAGAGATGGAGAGAGAGTGTGTATGTTTAGGGGTGGGATAAAGAGACAAAGTAAGATGTATGGAAAGAAGGGGGGAGAGAAGAAGTGAGAAGGAGAGAGGGAGGGATATAGTAATGTAGTTGGAGAGAGAGAGGGGTGGAAAGAGAGAGAGAGAGAAAGGGATGGAGGAAGAGAGAGGATTAGAGAGAGAGAGATAGAGATCGGGGAAGAGAGAGGATTGGAGGGAAAAGAGAGAGAGAGAGGTGGGAGAGAAAGGGAGAAAGAGGAAGGAGGAGAGAGAGGAGGAGAGTGATGGGGGAAGAGAGAGTATTGGAGAGAGATAGAGAGAGAGAGAGATTAGGGAAGAGAGAGGGATTTAGGGGAGAGAGAGAGAGAGAGGAAGGACGAGAGAGAGGACTTGAGAGTGAGGAGGAGAGAGGGATCGATAAGAGAGATGGAGATGGAGGGGGAGAGATGTAGGAAATAAGAAATATAGAGAGTGAGAAGTGGAGAGAGAGAAGGAGTGACAAGGGAGAGATAAAGAGAGAGCGTGCATGTTTGGGGCTGAGATAAAGAGACAAATAAGGAGAGATGGAAATAAGGGGGGAGAAGAAGATATAAGGAGAGAGGGAGGGATATAGTAACATAGTTTGTGGGTGAAGAGAGAGAGAGAGAGGGAGAGAGAGATGGGCGAGAAAGGTAAAGAGAGGAAGGAAGAGAGAGGATGTGAGAGAGTGGAGAGAGGGAGGGAAAGAGAGATGGACTTGGAGGGGGAGGAGGAGAGAGGTAAGAAGAAAGAAATAGAGAGAGAAAGGTGGAGAGAGAGAGAGTGAGTGAGTGATAAGGAAGATGGAGAGAGAGGGAGAGGGGGAAGATAGAGATATAGATGGAAGGTGAAGAGAGGGAAGAAGAGAGAGATGGGGAGAGGAGGGGATTGACAAAGAGATTGATATATATGGATTGTGAGAGTGTGTGTGTGTTTAGGGGGGTGAGATAGAGAGACAGAAAAGAAGAGATGGAGGGGGATATAGATATGGATGGAGGGTGGAGAGAGGGAAGAATATTTCTCACACTAGATGGATTGATATAAGCGGAGATGGTGATTTATAATCCTATTTGATTATTTGCACTATATGCATCGATTTTAGTGTAGATATTTATTTCTAATGATATTTGATTACTTGCACTAGATGCATTGATTTTAGTGTAGGTGGTGATTTCTAATACAATTTGATTGCTTGCACTAAATTTGTTGATTTCAATTTAGATGTCAATTTATAATTATATTTGATTACTTGCACTAGATGAATTGGTTTCAATGTAGATGATTTCTAATCCTATTTTATTGTTTGCACTAAATGCATTGATTTCAGTGTAGATGGTGATTTCTAATACTATATGATTTATTTGAGTAAATGCATTGATTTCAGTGTAGATGTTGGTTTCTAGAGAGAGAGAGAGTGATAAGGAAAATGGAGAGAGAGGGAGAGAGGACAAAAGAAGGAAAGAGAGATATTAATGGGGGGAGAGGGAGAGAAGGGGAAGATAGAGATATAGATGGAAGGTGAAGAGAGGGAAGAAGAGAGAGATGGGGAGAGGGGGTGATTGAAAAAGAGATTGATATATATGGAGTATGAGAGTGCGTGTGTTTAGGGGGGTGAGATAGAGAGACAAAAAAGAATAGATGGAGGGGGATATAGATATGGATGGGGGGTGGAGAGAGGGAGGAATATTTCTCCAACTAGATGGATTGATATAGGTGGAGATGGTGATTTCTAATCCTATTTGATTATTTGCACTAGATGCATCGATTTTAGTGTAGATATTTATTTCTAATGATATTTGATTACTTGCACTAGATGCATTGATTTCAGTGTAGGTGGTGATTTCTAATACAATTTGATTGCTTGCACTGAATGTGTTGATTTCAATTTAGATGTCGATTTATAATTATATTTGATTACTTGCACTAGATGACTTAATTTCAATGTAGATTATTTCTAATCCTATTTGATTGTTTGCACTAAATGCATTGATTTCAGTGTAGATGGCGATTTCTAATCCTATTTGATTTCTTTGAGTAAATGCATTGATTTCAGTGTAGATGTTGGTTCCTAGAGAGAGAGAGAGTGAGTGATAAGGAAGATGGAGAGAGAGAGAGGAAAAAAGGAGGAAAGAGAGATATTAGCGGGGGAGAGGGAGAGAAGGGGAAGAGAGGGAAGAAGAGAGAGATGGGGAGAGAGGGTGATCAACAAAGAGAATGATATATATGGAGTGCGAGAGCGTGTGTGTTTAGGGGGGTGAGATAGAGACAAAAAAAAAGAGATGGATGGGGATATAGATATGGATGGAGGGTGGAGAGAGGGAAGAATATTTCTTTCACTAGATGGATTGATTTAAGTGGAGATGGTGATTTATAATCCTATTTGTTTATTTGCACTAGATGCATCGATTTTAGTGTAGATATTTATTTATAATGATATATGATTACTTGCACTAGATGCATTGATTTCAGTGTAGGTGATGATTCCTAATACTATTTGATTGCTTGCACTGGATGTGTTAATTTCAATTTAGACATTGATTTATAATTATATTTGATTGCTTGCACTAGATGCATTGATTTCAATGTAGATTATTCCTAATACTATTTGATTGTTTGTGCTAAATGCATTGATTTCAGTGTAGATGGCGATTTCTAATCCTATTTGATTGCTTTGAGTAAATGCATTGATTTCACTTTAGATAGTGGTTTCTAATATTATTTGATTGATTGCATTAGGTGCATTGATTTCAATGTAGAAGTTATTTTCTAATCTTATTTGATTGCTTGCATTAAATGCATTGATTTCAATGTATATGTTGATTTATGATTTGATGTAATTGGATATATGACGGTACATTAATATTAAAGTGATTGGATTAACAATATGCATTGATTTTAGTGTAAGCACAAAAAATTATTAACAATGTAGATTGATTTTTGTGTTATAGTAATTTAAGCTATTAATATTGGAGAGCAAGAGAGACAAGGTATCATGTTTACTACAACAGATCGAGCTAAAGATTTAAATGGTTTACGATTTAAGTTTTCTTTTTCATATAATCGATATGAAAAGATAACAAAACCAACAAGGGAGGAAATAAGAATAGTAGAAGAAAATAGTTTGAGATTGATTGTAACATGAGTACGTTCTTATTGTTCACATTTTCTATCTTTCAACACTATTATTGTCACTTTGCATTTAAAAAAAAAATATTTCATCATTTTTCATCATTATAGTTATTAACAATAATTATCATCTCAACGAACTGAGGTGACTAAGAAAATTTAAAATTAAAATGACCAAGTTAATCTCAGAAATATTTAGCATATTTAAAATGATTATATTAATATTTGATATATTTACATATTACTGATAAAATTAATCATATCTTTGATAGATTTTCCTTGGCAGCACACAACTGAAACTAGCCTAGATCCATCTTACATATCAAAAATATACAAAAATTTTAATAATCTGAAAAATGTGACGTTGATTCCTCCGACTGGAACCAGCCTAGATCCATCTAACTCTGGATCTATCATGCACCGAGAGGGATCAAATCTCTTGAGGTGCAAACCTTTCCTCAAGTTTTTCACTCAAAAATAGGTTTGCACCTCAAGAGATTTGATCCCTCTCGGCGCATGATAGATCCAGAGTTAGATGGATCTAGGCTGGTAAACCACCCATTGCAATGTGCTAACCTGCAGGTTGGTCGCTCGGGTCAATCGGGTCACCTAGGTCAGCTTCGGCACCTGTGCCCATAGTGCTTAGTTCACCTATTCGCTCAACCTGGGTGCTAGCTCACCGAACTTGCTCTTCGTTGCATGAATCTTCCTGACACTTGTCTGAGTTGGTTAGTACGTGCGCCCGCTACAACTCGGCTGCACATCACCAAGTGTCGCCCTTTGTCATCGCTCATGCCTGAGTTTGTCAATACCGGCGCCCGTCGCACATGGGTGCGCCAGCTATAACCCAATCACACGTCTCAACAACTCGATGTCCTAACACTAGTGGTGGCAGTAATGCGCGGGCACAACAAACTCAGCGCCTGGGTGGCGGACGATGAGGCGGCACAACCAAACGAGGATCTCGCCATTGTGATGTTCACGACGAGTAGGAAACTCAACATTTTTGCTTAGAAAAAATCTGGGAGATAATTCAAACTCGGATGGATAATGTCGATGCAACAATATGAGTTCGTCCATAGGAGGATGTTGTGATGATGGCTATGCCGGATAAGATGCACTGCCAGGTCAGGGAGTGAGTGGTGGTGGTTTGGCGAGGCCAAGACCACCTTGCTGGAAAAATTGGAAAAGCTGGAGTCTTGGATGATGCACTTCGAAGGGCACATCCAGTTCAACTTCCGTCCCCCTCCACCTCCAGGAACAACCCAAGAGAACCCAGCTTCCATCATGTTGGATGACTACTATGATCTCAGGTGTTTTTAATGTATTATCTGTCTTTATGAGACTCTAGCCCTCTCGTTTGTGGAAAATATTCTTAACCTCCTTTTTGTTTTTTGTCACTTGTTGAAAACACTGGTCAACAAACCCAGTCAAGGCGAGACCACCTACTTCCTGTGTTGCTAGTTATACATAATTTCTCCATATAAACATAATATTGACTTACAAAAAAGATGAAAATAAATAAGGTATATTTTGAAATTTCATAATTAAAACTTTTAAAAACTTATAATTTTGAAACTTTAAAATGTAAATGTTTAAATAGTTTTTCATTTCATATTTTCTTTAACAAATGGAATAGAGAATAAATTTAAGTTAAAATTTTGTTAACAAAATCATACTCTGAAAATTAATTAAATATTTATTTAAATTGTTATATATATATATATATATATATATATATATATATATATATTATTTTTTTATTATATTTATAATATAATTACTTGACTTACACCATGATTCCTTTATAACTAATATATATATTTTTGTTAGATAATATGAGTTTTGAAATGATTGATGTGTCTAACTTGTAATTTAAATATAAATGATATAAAAACATCTAAATTATTAAAATAATATTATAAATCTTAAAATCACAAGGCAATCACAACTAGTGTGCCACAACAACTCCACACTACATCACCATCTACTAATATAATTTATTAAAAATATAAATACATTAAATTTATTATAAAAAATAAAATAATTTTTATTGTAAAATTAAAACAATTTTATTAAAAATATATATGATTTTATTAAAATTAATCAAATTAACTAGCCTTTAAAAAGAGATTAATCATAATTAAATGTAACCTATAATGTTAAATTAAGACGATATATTCTATGTTATTAAGGAGTACATAACTTCACTAAATGAGTCCCAATAATGAATACACCAAAAACTAACTTTTTATGCATACGGGATTAAAACTATAGGTTCGAATAAGAGTTAAAACTACAACTAATATCTCACCAAGATCATTCATAATTCTAAAAATATAATACTTCCCTTCAATATTTTCATTTCTATTTTAAAATATGGAAATTAAGAGAAAAAAAATCATGCTGGCAAAGAGGTGAACGCTCGCTCAGAACTTGAAGGACAGGAAATTGATGAAAGCAAATCTATTTTATTCGCTTTTGCAAATACTAAGAATTCATCCATAGAAAACAATAACAGAATTACACCTCACGGATTGTGGATCAGAAAATAATTGCTCTGACCATGTCACCATCCTACAGTTCATCCTGATTCACAAATACCCATCACACATGGTGGATCAGAGAAAGCAATTTTCGGAATATCCTACCATTCATCCTGGTTCACAACTACAATTCACAGATGACGGATGAGAATAGCTTTTTTCTAACAATCTTATATTCTTCATCTTTGTTAAAGAATGAATATATTATTTCAGCTGGTAATCAAATAATAAAAACTGGAACAGGCACTTATGATCGACATTCTCTGCCAACAATCTCTTGAACGAATTCTTCAATATTCTTATCGGAAGATCCGCCTTCCATCATCGCCTCCCTCGATAATGTCTTCCACCGTAGAGCGTTTTGTCTCAGCTCAACACCCACATCAGTTTCCATAATCATCTTGATACATTTCTCGACTTCCTCCTTCCCCACTAATCCGTCTGCTGATCGTTTATGCAATCTTAATCCCGTCTTCCATTTCTCTGCGATGTATTTGGAATTAGTCGTCTGATCGGTCCACTGAGGAACCGCCAACACGGGGACACCCAAGGTCAGGCTTTCCAGCGTCGAGTTCCATCCACAGTGCGTCATAAATGCAGCGACAGAGGCATGAGACAGCACTTCCAGCTGAGAACACCAAGGAACGACTAGCCCTTGCTCCAAAGTTTCGCCCAGGAAATTCTCTGGCAAGCATTCTTCACTGTTGGGTGGACGAATAACCCATATGAAAGAGTATCCACTGGCCTTAAGCCCAAGGGCTATTTCATGAATCTGTTCTTTTGACAAAACCCCGAAGCTTCCGAAGGAAACATACACAACGCTTGCAGGTTCCTTCGTATTCAGCCAATCCATGCACTTTGCAGCTTTCCACAAATGTGCACCATACTCTGTGTCTCTGGGATTCTGTGCGTCCAAGAAAGCCGATGGTAAAAGCGGGCCTACAGTGCGAATAGGAGCTATACTTTTCACTGAGATTATTTCTTCCGATTCAATCTCATCAAACGAATTTCCGAAAACCCATTTTGCCTCTGACAATGGATCGAACTGATCCGTTGCTAATCGGAGCAGAAAGGCGTAGGTATTCGAAGGTTGCAGAAAGCTCGGCAACTCCGAGACGTTCAGCCGTGGCAATCCGGGGATTTCTATCTCGTCCATCGTTTTCCCTGCTCCGTCTACCGGGATGGCTGCAAACAAGTTCCAAAAAAGAATCAAAATAAACTCAGATCTCATAAACATAAAGCAAAATTCACAAAAAGAAAGCATATGGAATCGAAGGCATACTCAATCCTCTGCTAAAATGGTAATAGATGGAGTAAACTGCACAGGATTGCGTCCAGAAAAACGCAAGAGGAATACTAAACTTGTTTGCAACTTCAGGAACCCATGGAAGAAAGGAGTCGTAAACGATGCAACATATATTGTTTCCTTGAGCGTTCAGCCTTTCTATGAGATTTGTTAAGTTGACAGCTCCCATCTTTCGAAACATCTGCATCGTCATTTCGAAATCCTTCGAGCGGTCGAAATCCTGAGGAAGTCCGTCTGAGATAGCTTCGAACTGGAGTTCCTGAGAGGAGATTGATCCATCTTGTGCCTGCAAAGTGTCCTCACGGCTGGCCTCTGTCATCACAAACGTGACCATAACATTTTTTGAGACTAGCCGCTTGGCGAACTGCAGCATGGGATTGATATGACCTTGTGCTGGATAGGGCACCACCATGACTCGAAGCTTGCTGTACTCCATCTGCCTCATTAATAATCCCATCCTCATAAATTCCAGAGAATCCCCACGAATAAATACTGCACAGAGGCTCCGACCATTCAAAGTCGCAATCGTAGCAGGCTCTCGACTGGTCCTCTCCAACCATTCAAAATAGCACTTGTCTGACTGGTACGCTCTAGACTGATCCTTTTCTGACTCATTTCTCCAAAACACGACAAGAAAATCTACATCTTCACGCTGCCTTTAATTTTCTCTACCAAACAGAAATCTATATCTCCGCTTGACAAGTCTGAAGAAAATGCATCCTTTATCTACATTCCCTTGATAAAACATACTCCTAAGCTACGAAAAAATAATGCACCACTGGTGTTACTTTCATTCATGTGGATTAAATAATTTTAATTTCAATTAAGATACCGCGATAGTTATGTATGTTGGACAATTTCTCTGTGGTGGATTAAACAAACATACACCTAAATAAGCTAGGAAATAATAATGCACTTTGATTTGGCACCACTAGTCTTACTTTCAATCACGTGGATAAAATAATTTTACTTTTAATTAAGTTGTTAAGATATTTATCTATATTGCACACATTTTCTCATAAAATTTTGATTGTAGTAAACACTCAGAATTAGTTATGGTCCAAGAACATACACCAAACATAGAAGAAGAAAAATTCTCCATTTTCCAAATGGGTGACTTATTTTGCAATTCTGACGAAGAGAGCTATCATGGCTGGAGAAAAATGTCATGGGTGAAAAATGGTTTAAAAAGAAGGTTGTTGGAGATAAAGGAAATTTGGTTTTGAAAACAAGTTACGAGTGGGAGATAAAATTGGACCTGGGTAAATAAAAAATTTAGACTATAACTAACAAGATAACTAACAAGATGTTGCTTGGGCTTGAGGAGATGAAAACAATGGAAAATTGAAATTGTAGTTCAATAGTTGAGAGGAGTGTGGTAGTTTCTATTGTATTTCCGAAAATTCTAGATATGTATTAAAGTTATATGTGATTTCTTACTAAGTTTATGAAATTTTAGAATCAGTTTAGAACTGAAGTAAGAAAAAGAATGAGAATACTTTGAAAAATATCTAGCTTACTAATGTCATAATGGGTATTACTAAATCTGATGCATATGAATGAGTTAGGTACAATCTGATGCATATTAATAGTGGAGAAGTGTTACAGAGGATACCTAAGGCTATTCTATGACTTTTGCAAACCCTAAGTATATATTAGTGTATTTGAGCAAGAAAGAGAACCCTTATTAAGAATTTTTTTCATCTATTCTAGCTAGAGGTGTCTGGCTTATGCCTTTTTAAAAGAATTTTCTTAATAAAATTACATAACACAGAGTAGTAGCCCTTCAGGCTATTCGTAAGATTTCTATTAAAATTAATTGGAATTGAGTATCGTTTGGTATGGTGAGCATTAGGTTAGTTGGTCAACATCATGCTAGAGCATTAGGTTAGCTGATCAATTCCAGTCCAAGTGAAGACCTACAATAAAGGTATTATGCCAAAGAATAAATACCTATGAATGCCAGAAGAAGAGCAAGAAAACCCTCAAAAGATCCTTATCCCTTAAGTTCCCAAAGGCCAGAATGGAATTAACTTGCAATGTTACTATGGTTAAACACAATAACTTCCAAAGGGATAAAACAAAAATAAAATCCAAGGGGAAAAGCACTGAAATTTACCTTGAAATGGTAGGAAAAATGCTTTTCCACTGTCAAAGCACAACAAGGGTTTTGTGCTCAGAAAACCCTATCGACAAACCCCTATTGTGAAGAAAAAAAATCTCACCATAATATATATATATATATCAAAGGAGAGAGTCCAGAAATAAGGGAAAAATCATGGCTATACTCAAAAGATTCAAAGAGGCCAAGTTGAAATTCCAAGAGAACCCTG
This sequence comes from Pinus albicaulis, assembly GCA_034641835.2. Lineage (NCBI taxonomy): Eukaryota > Viridiplantae > Streptophyta > Pinopsida > Pinales > Pinaceae > Pinus > Pinus albicaulis. Next base: position 1,131,570,970 of record CM076582.1, read on the forward strand.
TAGTCATATGTTGAGATTGTGGAAAGGAAGCACAAACTTTCCTACAAGAGTAATGATAATTGAAACCAGAAATTAGTCAGTGCAGCCAAATTCTTACTGTTGGAAATAACCCCAACAACAAATTGAGGAAACAAGACAAAGGTATCAATTTTTATTTGAAGTAGAAGGACGGGAGCAATAGAAATTAAATTCTGAGTAGCAGCAAATTTTTAAGTTTCTTGCACTCAACTTGTGCATTAAATTTTTGGTTTAATTCTCTTGGAAATAGCCGCATTTCCGCAGCCCCTTGGATTTGCAAAATCATGGTCTGAACCACACAAAACCCCGCCATAACTCATTCACATAACTGCATTGATTTATCGCGCCATATCGCTTGAATTCAAAACCTCACAAGTCATCCTCTTGTGAACCCCGCTAGTCCACGTCACCCATCCGTCCAATCAAATGATATCACAAGCCCCAACGCTCATGTCACCACTCTTCGCAATCGCGCGACCCCACCACTGACAACTCAACCTTCGACAGCCAATAGCACTTCAATGCATCAATCTGAAGCCCAGTGAGCTCGCACATTTTTTGATGCGATAAACCATCGCAAATTCATTCGTCATTCACTTATCGCGTCGTTTGTCATTAACATCAGGGGACACGACTCCCCATGCGATAAACCTATTGCATTCATATTTGTAATGTTTTTGGTATATAATTTGTAATGCCGCGGCGACATAATTTTCAATTTGTATAGTTTTTAGACTTAGGTTATAGTTTTTATTTAATATTGTGGCTATGACCTATTGTAATCATATATATAGATATGTGTATCTTTTTACACACGAAAGTAGCAATATAGTGTATGAGTGGAGAAGTGCAGTGTGAGAGTAGTGAATAGAAAGAGAAGAATAGGCAGTGGAGTAGAGTGAACGAGAAATCCAGAACAACAGTTCTGAAGACTGAAGAATGTATTAGCTAAAATTATATTAATGAAAAATAGAGTTTCACTCTACACTGTGTCTGTGTATTGAATTAATGCTCCATCTGCAGTCTTGTTAATGTATTTCTCTCTGTTATAGAGGAAAATAAATTCCTCTATATTGTGTTAAGGATTTATCGAAAAATCTGACATGGTATCGGAGCTAGTCCAGGCTCTCAGTAGTTGCTGAAGAAGATGAAGGACAAGAAGACTGTTGAAGCATTTCTCCATTAGATTGAAGGTTTTCAGCAAGTCAGGTATTTGCACAATAAGATTTATTGTTTGTTTAAAAGATACAGTAGAGTTACTTCTTATTTTAAAATACAGTCGAGAGAGTTGTAAAAAGGAGTGTTAAGAGTCAGAGTTTACCTCTCCAGTAGTGAGAAAGTTTTATTTAAGATACACAGTCAATATTTATAGTTATGCACAGTAAATAATGGCAGGAACTAGCACAAGCACGAGTATTGGAAATACTCAACTCCCACAGTTCAATGGGAAGAACTATGATTATTGGGAAATCACAATGAGAGCCTTGTTTGCATCTCAAGACTTATGGGAATTGGTTGAATATGGATTTGAAGAACCAACTGATGCAAATGAGTATAATGCCTTACACATGAATAAAAGGATTTGCTGAAGAGTAATAAGAAGAAGGACTCAAAAGCCCTCTTATATCTCTATCAAGCAGTGCGTGAAAGTATATTTCCAAGAATTGCAGCAGTAAAGAATTCTAAGGAGGCATGGTATACCCTCTAGATAGCCTATCAAGGTATGGAGAATGTAAATATAGCAAAGCTTCAAGTAATGAGAAGAGAGTTTGAAGTTATTTGCATGAAAGAGTCTGATAGCTTAGACTCATTCTTCACACAGTTGATTAGGTTGGTTACCAAAATGAGATCTCATGGAGAGATAGTAGAAGAGAGAAAAATAGTGGAGAAAATATTCAGAAGTTTACCCTTAAGATTCAATGTGATAGTCACTACTATTGAAGAGACAAAGGAACTCTCAAGATTTACAGTTGATGAGTTTCATGCATCTTTGATGACACATGAAGAAAGGCTAAACATGTTGGGAAACCAGCTCCAAAAATAGAAGAAAAGAGATATCAACGCCTTAGAAATAAGCCACTTCGAGGGGGCAACCTCCAATACATTACATGAATGAACAATTCTTGGATGATACAAATGACCAAAACCTCCTTCTATATATAGGAGTCCATGGGGCCACAATATAATCCTAGTGGGGCCACAATGTAATCCTAGCAGACCTAACAATAATAATGTAAGGGCACAATAATAACAATATGGGGGTTACAGGGGTACAATAATAACAATAAGGGGGGCTACACTAACATAATAAGGGGCTACACTATTAATATAGGGACTTAACATGACCCTCTCCTTCAAACAAGTGTTGTCCTCAACGCTTGATTATTTCTTGATGCTTCTGTATAAAATTCTCATCCTCCCATGTGAAATATTCTACAGGAAAGTTCTTCCACTTACTGAGATACTCTGAAATTGATCGTACTTGTCGAGTTCTTGTTTCTATGACTGCTTCATAACTTCTTTCTATGTGATGTTGATCTTCCTGTTGTTTCATTAGATTCTGCACCAAAGTTGGGTTATCCTTTGAGAGTTGGAGAACTTGTTGTTGATGCTCAACGCGATCTTCCACTAAATTATCATCCATATTAGCTATTATTTGATCCTTCAAACCTTCCAAATTAGCCTACATTTTTGCTTTTAAACCATCTATGTCATGTTCAGTTGCTCTTCGTAAGATCGAAATTTGTTGCACTTGGTACCGTAATTTTGATATCTCATACTGCAATTCTTCCTCTTCATGCATCATAGTATAGCCTTTTGAGGGCTTAATGGGTATGGAATTATTTTTTAGAGGCATCATAGAACCAAATACTTATAAAAATTCTAAAATATGCCCTTGGAATCACTTCAAACTGGTTTTTCAAACAAACGTTATGCAATTTTAAAAACGAAATACACACCTTTTGCTTGCTTTTGAAGAGCTCGATATTGAAACTAAATTATCTCTGTTATTTCAGATTTTCAATATCTGAAATCTGGCATTGAGGTAGCATTCTAACGTCTCTTTCAAATGCCACAGGTCTTACCTGATTTGGGTTCTTGAACGTAAAGTTATGTCCAATCTCCCACAATGACCTAATTATGGAGTAGTTCAGTAGAGAAAACTTGTATGACTTTCCACGTGTCGCTGTTTGCTCCTTTGGCTTTGAAATTTATAGAAAAGACACTAAAGTCCATGTACTTCCAGTCACTTTTTACAGAATTCTAATCCAATTCTCAGAGAGAGAGTTATGAAGCTTTTCCCACAGTCACCTCTTTGAGATGAAATTCGAGAGCCTAAAAAAGACCTAACTTCCACAGAAAACATCTCTGAAAATATTGTGAACCAAGCTTTGAAATTTTGTGACGATTTTCCTCAGGATTTCCGCTTCGCTCTCTACAAATTTCAGCTTCTGAACCTTCGTAAGAAAACAGTTATAGCAAAAATTTTGCAATGACCTTTTTAAGTTAAATTCAGGAGCCTACAAAAATCCCTAACTTCCACAGATCATATCTCTGAAACTATTGCGAAACAAGCTCTGAGATTTTGCAATGATGTTCCTCAGGATTTTGGCTTTACACTCTAAACATTTCAACTTTTGAACCTTCGTAGAAAAAATATTATAGTGAAAATGCCACAATGACCTATTTGGAGAAACGAAACCAAATGTTGGGAAACCAACTCTAGAAATAGAACAAAAGAGATATCAATGCTTTAGAAATAAGCCACTTCAAGGGGGAAACTTCCAATACATTACAACAATGAACAATTCTTGGATGATACAAATGACCAAAACCTCCTTCTATATATACGAGTCCATCGGGCCACAATATAATCCTAGTCGGGCCATAATGTAATCTTAGCTGACCTAACAATAATAATTTAAAGGCACAATAATAACAATATGGGGTTTACAAGGGTACAACAATAACAATAAGGGGGGCTACACTAACATAATATGGGACTACACTATTAATATAGGGACTTAACAGAACATAATAGCAAACTCATCTTTAGAGCATGCCTTCAAGACCCATATGTCCTTTGGAAGAGGAAGAGGTCAAGGCAGATCAAAGTACCGAGGAAGAGGTAGAGGTAGAATACAGAAAAGAGGAGGAAGAAATAGCCCTGCAAGTACAAGTGGAAGGGGCAGCAACCAAAATCAGAATCAGAGTCAAGGCAGCAGCCAACAAGGAGCACAAAATCAAGCACATAGACAAAAGTATGATAAATCCCAAGTCCAATGTCATTACTGTAAGAAGTATAGGCACTATGCCAATGAATGTAGAAAGAAATAGAGTGACATGGGTAATAGACCCAGTGCTAACTTTACTAAAGAAACTCATAGTTAAGAAAAATTGTTTCTAGCATGTAATATGGCTAAAGAGAAGAATGAAGATATATGGTTTCTAGATTCAAGATGTAGAAACCATGTGACTGGAAACATGTCAATGTTTTCCACATTATATGAAAACGTGAAGTCTCAAGTAACATTGGGAATAGATAGAAAAATCTTTGTCATGGGTAAAGGCAGAGTGAGTGTTTTAACAAGAAAAGGTGAAAGGAAATCCATATCTAATGTATATTATGTACCTGGTATGAAGTGTAACCTTTTGAGCATTAGACAACTCATTAAAAAAGGCTACAATGTATTATTTGAAGATGATGTGTGTACCATCATGGATAAACTACCAAGAAATCAATGGATTGCACAAGTGAAGATGACAAGTAACATAATGTTTCCTCTCAAAATGAGAAAAAAATTGAAGAAAGGAGTTGCAATGGTAGCTGTGACACAAGAGACATTCCAAAAGGAAGCCAAGGATGAAAACTAGCTATGGCACTTGAGATTTGGACATCTCAACTTTGGAGGCCTAAATTTATTACATAGAAAGGGAATGGTAAAGGGATTACCAAGGATTGAAAACGAGACAACCTTTGTGAAGGCTGCATCTTGGGCAAACAACATAGAGAAAGTTGTCCATCAGGAAAGAGCATAAGGTAAAAATCACCCTTAGAGATAGTCCATTCAGATTTGTGTGGGCCAAAGAAAACACCATCTTTAGGAGGCAGCCACTATATGTTAAATTTTATTGATGATTACACAAGAAAAACATGGGTGTATTTCTGAAGATGAAGAGTCAAGTATCTGCGGAGTTCTGTCAGTTTAAAGCTCTTGTTGAGAATCAAAGTGCGTAGCACATAAATTTTTTTAGGACTGACAGAGGAGGAGAATATATCTTCAAATATTTTCTATATTTTTGCAGAGAAAATGGAATTCAAAAGAAATTTATAGCAAGGTTTACACCATAGAAAAATGGAGTTGCTGAAAGGAAAAATAGAACCATCATGGATATGGCAAGAAGCATGTTGAAGGTAAAACATTTTCCAAATTAATACTGGGCTAAAGTTGTACATTGTGCAACATATGTTTTGGATAGATGCCCAAAAAAGAGTGTCATGAACAGAGTTCCATAAGAAGCATGGGGTGGCATAAAAAAATTTGTCACCCACATGAGAATATTCAGTTGTGTGGCTTATGCACACATTCCAGATCAACTGAGAAACAAGTTGGATATTAAGGGGGAGAAGTGCATATTATTTGGATACAGTGAAGAATCAAAGTCATACAGATTGTATAACCCATCCACCAAGAATTTTATTGTAAGCAGAGATGTACAATTCATTGAAGAATAAGCTTGGGATGGAAGCATTGAGAAAACAGTGAATGTAAAAACTTGTTTGTCTCAAGAAGATGACGAGGAATAAATGGCAGAAAGAAATCCCTCATTGACAACACCTCCTCCACCAACACAAGCACAACAAGGGACACCACAAGATGGTATGAGAACACCCTTGAGAAGTGATGAAAGCGTTTCTCCAAGCACAAGACAAGGAGTAGATTTGAGTGCTTCTACAACCACAAGTTCAAAAAGTGAAGGAAGAACTAGATTTAGAAGCTTAAATGAAAGCTATGAGCAAGAGGTAAATAATGAAGGTATAAACTCTTTATTTTCCTTGTATTGTAATGTAGAAGATCCTATTCATTTTGAAGAAGCAGTAAAATATAAGAAATGGATAGATGCTATGGATGAAGAATTGAATGCAATAAAGAAGAACAATACATGGTAATTAGTTGATCTCCAAAAAGGTAAGGAAGTGATTGGAGTAAAATGGGTCTATAAGACCAAGAGTAATGCTGAAGGAAAGATTGAAAGGCATAAGGCTAGACTTATTGTTGACTAAAAGCAGCAATAAGGAAGAGATTATGAAGAAAATTTTGCACTAGTTGCAAGAACGGAAACAATAAGAACACTGTTTTCCATAGAAAGACAACATAAATTGAAAATTTATCAAATGGATGTGAAATCAACATTCCTAAATGGGGTATTGATGGAAGAGGTTTATGTTGAAAAACCTCTGGGCTATGAGAAAGAAGGCCAAGAGCACAAGGTATGCAAGCTGAAGAAAAATCTGTATGGGCTGAAACAAGCACCAAGAGCATGGTACAATATAATAGATGTCTATCTACTGGAAAATGGGTTTGAGAAATGTGAAGGAGAACCCACACTGTACATCAAAGAAAAATATGGTAAGATGCTCATTGTTTTTTTATATGTTGATGATGTGATATTCACAGGTAATGATGCTTACCTCATTGAAAATTTTAAGAAAGTCTTGAAAGAAGAATTTGAGATGATTGATATGGGATTGCTGAAATACTTCTTAGGAATAGAAGTAGAGAATAATGAAAATAAAATTTTTATTTCTCAAGAAAAATATGTGAAAGAAGTTTTGGAAAGATTTAACATGTAGGATTGCAAGGTAGCAATAACTCCTAAAGTGATAGGTTTGAAGTTGAGAAAAGAAGACAATAACAAGGATGTAGATCCATGTTTGTACAAGAGCATAGTTGGGAGCCTTATGTATTTGACTGTAACTAGGTTTGATATTATGCATGTTGTAACTTTAATTTCCAGATTCATGGAGAAGCCAAAGGAGACACATTGGCAAGAAGCAAAAATAATTCTAAGGTATGTCAAAGGAACGAAGGGGTATGGTATTCTATACACCCCTTCTGAAAATTTTGAGTTAATTGGATACACTGACAGTGATTGGGCTGGAAGTATAGATGACAGGACAAGTATCTTTGGATATGTTTTTCACTTAGGATCACGAGCCATTTCGTGGGCTTCTAAGAAACAACCAATTGTGGCTTTATCAACAACAGAGGCAGAGTATGTGGTAGCTACAACAGCAACATGTCAAGCAGTATGGATAAGAAGAATGTTGAGAGATTTACGCCATGAACAGGTAAAAGGCACAACAATTTATTGCGATAATAGCTCAGCAATAGCCTTATCCAAGAATTCAGTGTTTCATAAAAGAACAAAACACATTGATGCAAAGTTTCATTATATCAGAGAATTGGTGAATAATGGAGAAGTTGTTTTACAACATTGTAGAACAGAGGAATAGTTTGTGGATATTTTGACAAAACCGTTGTGGCAGAAAAGTTTTAATTATCTTAGAAAATGTCTCGGAATGCAAGATGGCAGCAGTTGTGATTAAGGGGGAGTGTTGGAAATAACCCCAACTGCAAATTGAGGAAAGATGACAGAGATATCAATTTTGATTTGAAGTAGAAGGACGAGAGCAGCATAAATTAAATTCTAAGCAGCAATTTTTTTTAAAGTTTCTTGCACTCAACCTTTGCATTCAATTTTTGGTTTAAGTCTCCTGCAAACAGCCGCATTTTCGCAGCCCCTTGAATGTGCAAAATCGTGGTCTGAATCACACAAACCCCCACCGTAACTTATTCACCTAACCACATTGATTTACTATGCCATAATGTTTGAATTCAAAACCTCCCACATCATCCTCTTGTGGACCCCGCTAGTCCACGTCATTCGTCCATCATCCAATCAAATGATATCGCAAGCCTCAGTGCTCACGTCACGACTCTTCACAATCGTGCGATAGCATGACCCCACCACTGACAACTCAACCCCCGGCAGTCAATAGCACTTCATTGCATCAATCCAAAGCCTAGTTAGCTCGCACTATTTTTGATGCGATAAACCATCACAAATTATTTCGTCATTCACTTATTGCATCGTTTGATATTGATGTCAAGGGACACGACTCCCCATGTGATAAAGTTATCGCGTTCATATTTGTAATGTTTTTTTTATATGGTTTGTGATTCTGCGACGACATAATTTTCATTTTGTATAGTTTTTAGACTCAGGTTATAGTTTTTATTTAATATTGTGGCTACGGCCTATTGTAAACATATATTTATGTGTATCCGTTTGCACACGGAAGTAGCAATATAGTGTATGAGTAGAGAAGTGCAGTGTGAGAGTAGTGAATAAACAGAGAAGAATAGGCAGTGGAGCAGAGTGAAAGTGAAATCCAAAACATCAGTTTTGAAGACTGAAGAATGTATTAGCTGAAAGTTTGTTAATGAAAAACAGAGTTTCACTCCACACTGTGTCTATGTATTGAATTAATGCTCCATTTGTAGTCTTGTTAATGTATTTCTCTGCGTTATAGAGGAAAAGAAATTCCTCTGTATTCTGTTGAGGATTTATCAGAAAATATGACACATACTAGCAAGAGGAAAATAAACTAGATAAAGGACGTAGAAAGTAAAGTTAGGAAGAGAATAGGGTTATCAATATAACCCGAGCATGAAATCTAGCCTTTGTTGGCATTAATCCTGTGACGGGGGATGGGCTAGCTCGAGGCCTCATGGCTCACAGTTGGAACCTATCGATAAGTACACTATAATTCCATAAGTAAACCATAATTCCATGAGGATGCCCCATGGTAGTAATGATAAACACATACAAATACATATATCAGTCTGAAACAAAAATATATAAACTAGCCACAAATATATCCAAAAATTAACAATTTCATAAGGTAAAACTCACTATTATAGTTTGAATAAACACAGTTTGATATGTAAAACATTTGGATTACAATTTAAATAGTCTAACCAAAATGACCAACCCAAGAGTTAGAACATGGTACTCCTTTGAAAAGAATTGCAATCAATGCCCCATAAAGTAAGGAACAGAATTGAGATTGTAAATGTAAATGATCAATATGTACTAATAAAGTAATGTCTAATTTCATATGGTACAACTTACTATTATAGTTTGAAACAAACACAATTTGATATGTAAAACATTTGGATTACAATTTAAATAGTCTAACCACAATGACCAACCCCAGAGTTAGAACATGGTACTCCTTTGAAAAGAATTGCAATCAATGCCCCATAAAGTAAGGAAGAGAATTGAGATTGTAAATGTAAATAATCAATATGTGCTAATAAAGTAATGCCCTTTATGAGTACGATGTAAATTTGGTAAAAAGTTTATTACTACTTGGTATGTTTTAAATCTCACTTAGGTTAATTTTAGAGACATATTACATTAATTAAGTTTTAATCAAATTACAACTAGATGTGATATTTCAAATTACACAACGCAGAAGATAATGAAAAACAAAATGGACCAATATTATAAAAAAAAAAAAAAAAAAATATATATATATATATATATATATATATATATAAAAAGACAAAAAAGAGACGTATTATATTAAAAAAAAAGTGTTTTTATAAAGTAATAATAATTTTTTTCAATTTTTAGAAAATAATTATAAAGGAAAAATTTCTTCATAAAACAAATAACATTATTATAAGAAGAAAAATGGAATTTTGATAAAGTAATAATATTTTTTTATAATTTTTACCAAATAATATTTTTTTATAATTTTTATAAGATAAGCTTTATTATAAAGAAAAAAAGGTTTTATAAAGTAATAACGTGTTTTAGAATTTTTACAAAATAACTTGACGTTATAAACGAAAAAGATTCTTCATAAAAGAAATAACATTATTATGCTTCATTTTGTTACTTCTGGGGTCACACTAAAAGCAATGGTTAATGGTTCTTTTTAGTAAAGGTTGTAAAAAAAAAAAAAAAAAAATTATATTAGTGGGTCAAAAAGATACAAATGATATGCATGGAGCCCATTGCTCTCCCTCGACCATATTTGTTAAATGCAAAAACTAAGAAGAAAATGCTAATTATATTGTATGAGAATCTTATTGCCACATTGTGAACCACTGGTTCACTTACAAGGAGTAAGATGTAGGATGTAAATAAATATGCTTATTAGGAGCAAGATGGATAGGAGTAAGATATAAATAAATATATTTATTAGGAATTACTTACCAATATTATTTATGCTTTTTCATGTAGGATTGAAATTGTAAATCTGTAAACTTAGTATTGGTTAATAGCTACCCAAATTTATGCAAGTTATTGTGCTTGAGAAATTATCACCTCACATCTCAATTTCTTAGTTGTTGCTAAAGCAAGACTATAGGATTCGATTTTCCTATTAACCATAATTAATTTATCATTGACCAATGTATGTTTAAATTTTATGAAAGTTTTTCTAAAGTATAATTTATAACATGCATGTTCTCAGATGATGTTATTTGTTATTTGATAATTTCTATGGTGATTTCATAAGTGTATTAAGTAAATGTGTAAAAGTAGATATGAATTTAAAATTTCTGAGTTAATATTTTAAATTCTCAAAAATAAGTGAATATGTGAGTGTTATTTTTTTATGACCATAAAATAAGGTTATTGTAGCATTTACGCATAATTTTTTTAATGTTGTTCCTACTTAATTTTACAATTCTATAGTAGTTTCCATGTTTATATTAATACTAATGAATTAATTCCATAAATAGGTATGTAATCGTACATTGTTTTAAGGTATGAATCCCCGATTAGATTTTTTCGGCGCGCTTAAAGTCTAACATATGTTTGTATGACCCCAACGTTAACAAATATCCAACAACCCTTGGGTTCTGGTAAACTAGGCCCTACAAAATTTCTAGACACACCTTTGCAGTGGAAACCTAGTGCAATTACCTTCGTGGGATTAATGATAGATCGACAACAGGGAACCTCCTTGGGATCATCATCTGATCAATGAAATTGGAGGCTTAGGGTTTCATCGACGATTGAGGAGGTGAGCAAGAGGATAGAGAGTAACTACCCTCTCCTCTTGCTCAACAAAAACTCTCATTCTGCTAAAAAATAATCCACTCTGCTCCTCTCTACAACTCGGGTAGAGCTATTAGCTTTTCTTTCGACTTACTAGTTTATGGCTGCCCTCGCCATCCCTCAGAGTCTCTTTCTTGCTGGGCGACACACTAATGCAATCCTTTGAGCTTGAAATACTATGGTATGGTGCCATTCCCATTGATTTACTTTAGTCTGAGCTTGTTTTGAGTTTCTGAAGGTTTCTATGAATTCTTAATGGGTCTCACACATGTTTTCATGTGCAGGGTAATCATAGATTCGACTCTAGGATAGATGGAGTATTCTCAAGCTTGTGGTATTTGCATTTCCCATTTTCTCCATTAGGTAATTTACAGAATGAAGCCTTTTTTCTATATTTATTCATTATTTATTTTGGGTAGATTATTGATTGAGACTATTAGGGTTCCTTCCAAGACCTCTGTTAATTTGTCCGCTATTTTATTTGTGGGAGAATTGGCATGTGGGTCAATTTATCAGAGAAGAGCTAAGGTTGAGCACTCTTTTGTTGAAATTTCTCTGACTAAGGGTTATTTTTTTGTTTCTAAATCCAGCTGTGGTCTCTTTATAAATATAAGCTCCAGAAATTGGAATTGTATATGCCCAATTTTTGCAAAAAGGCTTTATTTAAAATTATGGCGAGTTGAAGAAAGATTATGTGCAGTTGAGCCTAGGGTTGGGTGGAGAGTCATCCACAAAAAAAAATTGTGGTTAGTGGAATTAAAAGAGCATTAAATTCCAAAGGCACAAGTAAGCAATATCAACGATACCGGTAAGTCGTGTCTACTCGTGTTTTCAAAAATGTTATGTTAAATAAGTTGAATAGTTCTCTGTTGATTATTAATCACATAAATTAACAGAATTATTTGTTTATTTTAAATTGGGGTTGTTACAATGTCTTCCGTATATGAATTTTGTTTTTATATGGACATCTTCCGTATATGTGCATTTATGGAAGTTGCACATATACGATAGATGTGCATATAATAAATGTATGTGCATAATCGTAAGTTACACATATATGGGAGATATGCGCATATACAGAAGTTGGGCATATACAAAAGTTGTGCATAAATGGAGGTTGTCGTATATGCATATTATGGAGATTCCAAACTATTTTCATATGTGCATATAGGGCTTAAGACTAGGGATTTATATTCTGTACATGTTTCATATTGGATCATTGTGTTTCTTTTAATCCATATCAAAGTTTTTAAATTGAAAAAATGGGAGGAATCATCTCCCAAGACCATTTTACTAGTGTGTCCTAGTTTGAAAATTTGGGGCTTAAAATGTTCCATAGTAGTTTGAAGCATTTAATGAAGGTTTCTCGTATCTAAAAACTCTCACTTGTTCCAAAACTATTGGCACTATTGAAAATTCATATTTCTTTTTAATGGCATAATAGTGACCTAAAATGGAGTTTGAATGAAAGTTTTATGCCACCCATAAGTTGACCTTCCTATTTTGTCGACCGTTATTCAACAGGATGCCATGCTAGCCCCATTACTCATAGAAAAGGGGTTATTCACATAACAATGATCAATAAGAATCTATAACAATCAAGTTTTAACTCACATTCAAGGTTGAGAGGGTCTAATTTAACCACTATTTGGTTGTTTGTTTTTATTATAACTAGCCCACTAGGAGGAAAATGGGGTCAAATTTATTTTAATGAATTTTGTTCCATAGATAAGCATAATAGTTGAGAGTGGATAGAGAGAGGCTAAAAAATTCATGGTTTATGTCCTACAAAATCTTATATGCCATAGGTCTCACTTTGTACTTATACCATTTCCTTTCATGGAAGGAGAGAGAAAATCAACCTCACCTTCTAGTTGGGTATTGTCTCAAAATGGTTTTCCATATCATACCTTGGATTCTTATGGTTTGTGAGTAAATGATTTAATATATTCTATATTTTCAAAATTTTAATATATTGAATTCATAATAAGAAAACATTAACTTAATACATCTAGAAAATCTAAGGAAAAATTAATAATCATAGCATACATTTTCAAATTTCAGTAAATATTTACTGGATTCACTGTGATGAATTATCCAATAGGATATGCATGATAGTATACAAATCAAACATGTTTGACGAACTGTGCCCCAAACCTATTATTAAAACCCTTAGAATATAGCCTAGATCACCTCTTAAAGTCTAGATATTCCATAAAAAGGTATTGTTGGTGGTTCAAGTGCTTTTTCTTGGCTCTTCAACCTTAAAATATACCTTTAGTGATCAAGGAAGAAGTTTCCTCCTCTAAACATGGTCAAGGATACCTTGGATGCCTTAAATTTTTTCTTGGTAGCTAAGTGATGGTTTTCCTCCCTAGATTATTTCTAGGGTCCTAGGACAAAATCTTATTGATAAAAAATACATAGTGGCTCCAACATTAATAATCATAGGAATTCAGCTCTTGTGCATTTCTTGATGATAATTCTTGTGCAGCCTTTAGAAACTAACATTGCACAATTGATAGATATAGTGACTCTGCATTGCCTAATGGTAGTAATTTTACAACTCCTGATGATAGTGATTGCACAACCCTTGGTGGTAAAGACTGTGAAGTTCATAGAGACAGTGCCTTCACAACCCTTGCAATTTAAATAAGAACTTATAAAAGTATAAATTAAAAAATCTAGTAATCGAAGATATACAACCAAAAAAAACTAGTAAATCAATATTAAATTATTTAAATTAAAACAAACATTATATAATTCATTTTATTATTATAATTAATTTTAAATTATTAAAATTGATTTTTAAATAATTTAATGAACGTTGATTTTTATTTCATATTAATTTATTAATATTATATTATCTAATGTATTTTAGCATTTAAAATGGGATTTTTAGTAATTTGCATATATTCAATCAATTAATTTCGTTTCATTTATTTTAGTTAGAATGACACAATCTCACCTAAACACTCTCACGCCTAACACACTTCATGCATATATGAGATCTTACGCACGTGCACAACTATCGTACATGCACATATATGAAAGTTGTGCATATACAAGAGACATCGACATATATGGAAGTTTTTCATATACGAAATATCCACAACTTGTGTATATGAGCATATATAGAAGTTGTTCATATACAATCGATGCACATACATCAAATATGCACATGTATAAAATTTATCCTGATACAAAAGCTGCACATATACAAAATTCATAGAGCGTCTATATATGCACATATTTTTTATCACATATCTTATGGAAATGCACAACTTCCATATATACACAACTTTTGTATACACACATATATGTAAGTTGAGTATATATGGAATATATATGCATATATGGAAGTTGCACATATATGGAGGTTGCATATATACGGAGGTGGAAGTTGTGCACAACTTTTGTATATGTGCCTATATGTAAGTTTCGCATATATGGTAGATACATATATTTGAAAGTTGTTCATATAAAGAAGATGCACATTTCTTCAGAATATTCACAACTTCTGTATATGTGCATATTTTTTGTATATCTGCAACTTCTATATATGCATATAGCTTCTATATATGTGCAACTTTTGTATATGTGCATATACTTTGAATAATATGAACTTCCATATATGGACATATACAGAAGCTACACATATACAAAATCTATGCGCAACTTTTGTAATATGTATATACGACGGTCTCTAAATATGCACAATTTTTTTTTATGTGCATATCTTCTATATCTACGTAAATTTTGTATGTGCACATATATTCTCTATATACACAACTTTTGTATATCCGCATATCCTCCATATATGCAGAAATTCTGTATATTCACATTTACTATGTATGTGAAACCTCTAGAGGGATGCCTCGAGTAATCAAACATGACCTCTTAAGGATATTCACAAACCTTCCTTGGTGCGGTTGTGACCCAAATTGTCCAGTTCAGATGGTACACTCCCAAGATATGAGCCTTAATTCTAGGTCAGCCTCCATACCACTACCCAAAACTTCCTAATACTTCTCAGAATAATTTATTACATTAAAAAAAGGTTAAACATACAAACTTAAATGCAGAACATTCCCTATATTGGCTAGAACTTGACAAGAATTTCATCAAACACATCAGAAACATGTAAGCTACAGGTCATGAATGCATATCTGACCATAAAAGTATGAAATTCATCATAGAATCACTCATAAAGCCCTATGACCTCTCTACATAGCTGCAAAAACATGTATGAGTCCATGGATTCATGAAAAGATTGATATCTAAACAATTCATGACAAGATTCATACAATATACACATCATATCAACAACATACAACCAGGAAAACAAACAAGCATAAAAACAATGGAAATGTAGCCATAATATGGCCAACATAATCGCTACAAATATACATGAATCACAATATAATAATAACTCTTATTAACATATGAAAATATTAACCAAGTTAGGGACTTACACATACCAACCAACCATAAATTGGGCCTAACTACATCTTTTTTTCAACTAATCACTTCCACGCCATTTTCCAATCATTAATGTGGCATTTCATGGAATAAACCAAAAAATAAATAAAAAATTAGGTGTTTTAGAGGCCAAACCACATGAACTAGTGATTCCACCTCACGGTTGGACATCACTAACACCAACCATATTATTCTCTACCCAAGCTCTCAAGGGCTATAGGAACTAGTAACTCAACCCACAACCTTACCGGGCTCTGAAGCATTTTTCTAACCCTGTTTCATGGATTAGTAACTCAACCCTCCCAAGACTCTAGAATGTTTGCCCCAACCTCAACTCCAAGACTAGTAACTCAACCCATCTCATTCCTTTGCTTCCAGATCATTTTTTCCAAACCGTAGCCATAAGTAATTATGAACACCAACCTGAAAAAAATCGAGTGTAAAAATCCCACAACACCATGGCTATCTAGTAAATGGCAAGGAAAGGGTAAAATCACCATCAATCCAAGGAGATCTCCATTTCAATGACAACACATAACCAGAAACCACATGCATCTATCATGCATCAATAAATCAGTAAGGAAATCACACATGCACCCTATTACCTGCAAATAAATGTAGTTGTAGTTGTTGATCCACCTGTTGCCTGGCACTTTCCTACTTTTGTTTGCCTTCTATCTCCAAATTCAATGTATGCCAAAGTGCTCCAGGAATGCTCCAATAAAACTCTAATTGTGCAAGAGAATGAGAGAGTGAGAGAATAGAAGAGATATCGAAGCTAAAACTTGAAAAAGGTTGTGAATTGATCCTTAGAAGCCTTTTTATCGTTGAGTTCTATATTTTCTTCATTTTCCCTTCAATTTCCTCTCATGCAAATCTATGACCTTTCACCTTCCTTTTCTCCAATTTTACTTTATTTCATAAATAAAATGTCAATTAATGTCGTGTTTCCTATGTCAATGACTTTGTCTATTTCCATAACCATCAATTAATCACCAGTGGGACAAATCACTATGTTTTACCCAGAATTCAACTTGGAATACATTTCCCATGACCTTGGTCTTATTTTTTATTTACATTGGGAAACAACCATGGATTGTTACACCTTATCTCCTAAGTAAGGCATTCAAAGCTCTAAATATGATTTTGAGGAATCTAAAACTCTAAAGAGAGATTTCAAGCATATAAAGAAGGTCATTATTTAAATGTGCCAGTTTTTTCTATATGACATATTTTATAACATTATTACCTAGATCACTTCTAAGGCCCTAGGACACGTACCTACTACATAAATCCACCTATTGGCACTGAAATCCCAAATCATAGGACAAGGATACTCTAAAAATGCCGTTTCTAATCATTGGAGGAATTCATGGAGCATTCGCCTTATTAACCTATAGCTTACCATGTTCATTCATGAAGGGTTTTTTCAAATTGTGAAATAAAGCCACTATGTTATTGATATTGGGTGAGGGGGTAGTGATTAGGAGTAGGTGAGAATTATAGCTAATATGGGGTACAAAAATTAGTATTCAATAAAAATGAAGGATTTTTTTGAAATATTTTAGGAGGTTATTATCAATATCTATTGAGGTTATGGGTATTATTTAATATCTCATGAATATAGAAACTATGGCATATATCTATGAAGTGTACACCGTGTGGAGGTATCTTTCGTGACCTTGGATCGATAGAGGCTTCGATTATGGCGTAATGTCCATGTTTCTTCTCCTTAGAAATTCTAAGGCCCCAAGTACTTTAGGTGGCATTATTGGCCCTAAAATATCTAGATCCTTTCTTTAGGGCCTAATAATAAGCTTTCCCCATCCAACCATGTTTAGGGAATATTGACCAAAATATAACGCTAAAAAACTTACAATGAGGTCCATATCACTCATAAATTCTATATAAAGGTCTTATGTGGTGGTCCAGGTCCTTATTCGTGTCTTTGTTTCCTAAGAAGCTACCTTCAAAGCTTGAGGTGTGCTTTTCCTCTCTTAACCATGGTCAAGTAAATGAAACTCATACTTATAGATAAAATTTTCTAATGATTCCCAAATACCAACTAAGAGGGATAAAATACCGTCAAGGTGTTATACAAGGTTGTTTGAGGCCTTGATATTGAATTTGAATTCATGGGATCTCCCCTTACATCCTGAGGATCGATGTTCCTCCATTGACCATGTATATTACCTAATCACTTATGCATGGTGATCAACGTAGAAAATCCACATAGATTCAACCAATCTTGTAATATGCTAAAACAAATACTTGAATTTATTCTACAAATTACAAACACCAATTATGATCACACAATCACATGAACCAGAAAGAGAAGAAATTCAACCACACAACATGAATATTTATCTGTGGAATGCCTCACTTAAAAACCCCTCTATATAAATATTGCATTAAGTAAAGATTACGAAACAATACAATTCTTATCTCAGGCTTGAGAGCTCTCTGCAATATCTTTGACTGTCTCACTTTGATCCCTACAAGTTTGGACCAATATTTAACCAATTTCTTGCCTCTGGGTTGCTCATCCTTGCTTATGCATTTGTGATGGAATTTAGCCCCTATTAAATAGGAAATTCCAAATAATTGATTGCATAATTCATCTAAGGCGTCCTGCTCACCTCATGCATGACCTGTAGAATTTTCTAATTATACAACTGATAGTATACTTCACTTTAACTCCAATCTCAACTCGGTATTCCTTAGAACTCACATGAAACAACTATTTAAAGTAAATTATAATTTATCGAATTTGTCACTGCATGTGAACTAAATCATATTTCATTCATTGGACCTCTTTCTAGCTCATCCATCAGTTTTAACTAGTTAAAATGATTTTAACTCAAATACTTAAGTTAACCAATTACAGCTCAAAAAAAACTGCAACTTGACCCCCTAAAACTTAGAGTGAAGTCTGCATGCCTCCAGCTTGACCCCAAACTCAAATTGAATGAGATAACTAAGTATTCCCAACTCAGTTAACTCGTACAAGTTTTGATGTGATGTGGAGTTACAATTTCATTCTAATTTAATTAAAGGAAAATTAAATTAGAAGCCTCTTATTGTTTCCAATTTCTACGCTCCCTGTCAACAAGAAAGGAATTGTCTTCTACATCAATGCTTCCTCTGTGGAACTCAAATTTCCCTCTTGACAGTTACTTTGTCAAGATGTCTGCATCCTTATCCTCCATGGTAATTTACTCTAATGAAATAATCCTCCTCTGCACACAAACTATGAGATGGTGATAATGGATATCAATATCCTTGGACCTGTCATGAAAATTTTTATTAATCGAGAGTTTGATGCAACTCTGCTTATCACAATAAATCACCATCAGAAATATTTGTCGACCAAACAAACCAATAATAATCGTCCTCATCCAAATGGTCTCACATGCGTCCTGACTAGCTGGCATGTACTCTTCCTCTATTGAACTAAGTGCAACTTATCATTTTTTCCTAGTGTACCAGGGAACTGCTGTTGATCCAATGTTGAATATTCCCCCTAATGTGCTCTTCTTTTTGGATGGAATCCCTTAATTTTCATTTGTGAAACCTTGAAGCTTCACACCCTCTTTCCACTTGTACGATAGCCCAAAATCTATAGTGCCTCCGAGGTATATCAACACATGATTTCCTGCCTTCCAAAGGAGCTTGGTAGGCTTAACGATAGTCTGACTAAGATGATTAACTGCATAGAATATGTATGGTCGTGTGTTCACCAAATAAATGAGTGAGCTCACAAGATTCCTATAGATGGTAGCATCTACTACTTCACGTGATGTATCATCCTCCTTCCTCCAACTTGCTTCTAAACGATTCTCCATTGGTTTTCTTCTCTCCATGTGGAAATTTTTCAGAATCTTGTTGGCGTACTTTCCATGAGATACAAATAGCTCCCCATCTCTTTGAAAAATTTTCAATCCTGAGAAATAATGCAAAAGCCCCATGTCCTTCATCTCAAATTCTATTGCAAGGTCCTCTTTGTAAGACTTGATGAGTTGATCATCACCTCTGAGTATCAAACCATCGACATAAAGTAAAATGATCAAAATTTTACCTTCTACCATAATATGTTAAGGGATCATATCTTCTTCACTCTTGATGAAGCCCAACCCGGTGAAGTAGTTGTCGATCTTGGTGTACCAAGAATGAGGTGCTTGTTTCAGTCCATACGACACTCTCTTGAGTCTACACACACGTGACTCTCTATCGAAGGTCTCCAAGCCTTCCAACTGCTCAATGTACACCTATTCCTCAATCACTCTATTGAGGAAGTTTGTCTTTAATCCATATAATGTATCTACCATCCCATATATGCTAAGAGTGCAAGGATGGGTATGATTGATGAGTACCTTGTGACTAGTGAAAAGTTCTCATCAAAATCAATCCCCTACAATTAACACAACCCTCTAGCTACAAATATGGCCTTTTGTTTCTACACACTCCCATATCCTGACTGCTTCACCTTGTATATCAACTTGGATCGTACAACTGACTACCCCTATGGTCCTGCGACAAATTTCCATTCATTGTTTCTGATAATGGATTCATACTCCTGAACCATGGAATCAATCCAAAATGGTTGTTGCAATCCATCCTCGAAATAGGATGCCTCTATCAATACACCCTCACTTGTAAGAGCCATGTAGCCAGTGTACCGATCTGGGGACCTTCTCTGCCTATGTTTTGTTGTGGGTTCTCCCACATTATCTCTAGCATAAAGTACCAACCTATTAGCCTATCTAGTACACTTTCTTCCTTCTCAATATGTCTCTACATGAGTGGGTGCTTCAACTCTATATTCCTCTACTTGTGGTTGCTCCTCATCTTCACATTCTTATTTTGGAGCTAAGAGCTTCTGATCTGCATGCAATTGAATCTCCCTCTCAAGGGAAATTTGCATGGCCTTCTCTTCATCAAATTTCACATCTCTTCTTACCACTGTCATCATGTGTGATGGAAAGTACACTCATTAGTGTGAGGTGTACCGGTGTACCACAGTGATATGATATGGGTGGCTAAATTGTTTTTTCTATGTAAGCACCTCCTACTCAAATAAAAAAAATTAAGGATATTGCTTATACATGCATGTGCGGAATTGAATTCTTGATTCAGGTGTATGTGTTTTAACTGGTTTAAGGCTTTATGTGTGGGAAATTAAACATTTTTTTAAGCTGATTAAAAGCATGTACAAAAACCATAAATTGAAGCAAATTAACCAACATTACATAACAACAAACATAATAAAGGATTTCACCCTCAACACTTGGGCTACATCTCCTTGAGCCTCCATCAATGGAGTTGGTGTTTAGTCAATATAATGTCTTAAATTGCTTGCATTAATTATCAACCAAGGTTTGTAAACTAATGAAGTGTGATGCATTGTATGTTCTTAGTTAACCTATTTCTTACTTCGTTGTTTGTATTTTATGTTGTTTTTGGGGGGTTTTTATTCTTTGATGTCTAAGAATTTTTCAGTCTAAAACTATAAAAATATTTTAAATGAATCTAATGAATTTTAAGAAGGAAGAAAAGGAAGTGTTCCTAAGTTAATCTAATTTTCATAAAAATAAACCAAAAACTGTTGGTTAGTTAGAATCTAATTCGGAAAACAGAGCATCTATCTTATCTTATCATTAGTCCTATTCCATGGATCTAATTCTAAAACTAAGATTTGAAATTGCAGTGCTTATCTTAAGTAAAAGAAAAAAATTAAAACAACTGATGTACTTATGGT
Organism: Pinus albicaulis; assembly: GCA_034641835.2. Classification (NCBI taxonomy): domain Eukaryota; kingdom Viridiplantae; phylum Streptophyta; class Pinopsida; order Pinales; family Pinaceae; genus Pinus; species Pinus albicaulis. The sequence continues at coordinate 1,131,592,373 of CM076582.1, forward strand.
TACTCCGGCATTCAGTTATGAGGTATGACCTTATTGAGATGATGTTAAGTAACTATCTGTAATTTAACTTCTAATGTCCTAGAACAATAAGAAAAGGATAGAAAGGAAAACATATAATGTATATTTAGTTACTCCAACATTCAATTATGAAGTGTGATACTCTTGAGATAGTGTTAAGTAACCAATTATACCTAATGATCTAGAAAACCAAGTAAAGTATGCAAAAGGTAACTCAGTAATTGCACTCATTAAACATTCAACCTTTCAGTCTTGAAACATGATTAAATCAGTCTCTTTGGAATGAGTTTTAGGAATATCAGTGATGCAATTAAGTGAGGATCTCAAAGAAAAAAGTGAAAGCATTTAAATCTCACTATAAACAACTAATGTATATTTGACTTTCTGCAACATTCAATGTGAAGTATTACCCTCTTAAGATGCTATGTGAGAAGTCAATTATGCCTTAGTTTCTAAATTACCAGAAAGAAAATTAAAATGTGGAGAGTAAATTCAATCATTGTATGAATTAGAAATTCAACAATTTAGTTTAGGATCATCACCCTGAAATGGATTTTGAAAACATCCATTGACACAGTTAATTGACAATTCTATTTAAAGAAAATTAATGACAAAACAGTAAGGAAACTAGGCAACTGTGTATTCTTATTACTTCAATATTAAATCGATTTGAAAACAGAGTTATCTATCTTCACGAAATATCTTAGAAGAACAAGGCTGCACAATTGTGATTTAATGTTATGCTATTGATCAAAAAATGGAATGAAACATTAACCTAATTAGAAAACAAATTTGCTAAAAACAAAGTAATGGAACTTGAACTAAAAATAACAAATCAAAAACCTCCTCTAGTGTAGGGGCCCTCTACAACTGATTCGGCTAAACAGGTAGTTGGTTAAGGATGCACTTAAACAATCATTGGCAACATGAACTTTGTATTATGATAAAATGAAGACTTGATACCGAGTACCAACAAAAATCTTAAACTTAATACTTAATTTCTAAACTGTGTTCTCGGTCTTTTACAACTGATATTTAAAGGAAAATAACATAAATGTTTATGAAATAAACTTGCTACAGGTGGCTAATTCCAATTAGACTTGCAATAGGACTGTTAGAATATTGATTTTCTATGATAGAGAAAATCAAGAGTCCTGCTACTTTTAGATAACATACTTTGACCACACCTTTGACCATGATCTTAGGCCTTCTTTTTTATCGATCTGGACCGAGTGAATAGGATAGAATCCATGTGGAAATGATTCTATAAACACCCATGTAGCCAAATTATTTATTTGACACCTAGAACCTACCATACCATGAAAGTAGCTATGGAATCCACGGTTAGCTACATAATAGGCCGTGTTCTGTAGCTAAATTGCAAAAATATATCCAAATAGAAAGAACATGAAAATATAATATGGCAATCATTTTAATGCATCCTTAAGACAAAATCTAGCATTTATCATTGATTGGGGTTTGTGATATTATGAGAAAGTGAGGGAAAGAGGTGAGAAAAGCTGTCAAAGAGAGGGTAATTATGAGGTTCAACATACCTCCACAGCAAAATCATTGCATGTCCTCATGCAATTTTCCAAAAATGTGAGTTCTCCTTTCTAACTGCATTTGCTCAGACACTTATGCTAGCACATCCAATTTCCTTCTTTTGTTCTTCTTTGAAGTGATTGTCATCCTAGACCTTCTCATAAGAAGCTTATACTTGAGGTTATTGAATGCTCTGTGTAGTAACTTATTCTGTCTTTTCAATTTCATGTTTTTCTTATACCACATTCCTAGATGCAGAATGGCATTGTCATGAATTACCTTGTCCAATTTTTTTTGCTGCTTCAAGGTCTCATTCTCTTGTTTGATATGTTTGTTCAATATCTATAGTTCATAAATATCTTGTTTAGGAGCATCAACTAGAGGTTCTTATGGATTGACATAAGGTTCTGGGTTCATTGATGCATTTTTCTTCTCTAGTGATTCTACATAATCATATATTTGTTGTTAAACTAGGTCTATGCCTGGAGATCTTACGTTGGGGCTTCCTTCAAAATGATGAATAGGAGAATTTTGAGGACTGTGTGCAAGAGAAATGTTAACAGGAGATGGTATTGGAGTTTACTCATCTAAATTTATAAGCTCTGTCCCTTTTGATAATGGTTTCATAATAGAACCTCCGAGTCTAGAGCTCCTTCTTGGTTGTGGAGGACTTACATTCTCCTAAATTGTAACCTTAATCCTCTTTCTTATCTTTCCCCTTGTCTTGATTTTCTTTCTGATTTCTGTGAGTTCTTCAGAGATTAGCTTTTCATCATTCTTCTATAATAAACATTTAGGTCTATTTTCAACATTTATATTAGTCTTCTTTCTTCTGCTTCTTCTAACATTATATTCTTTAGGTGACTCTGGTGCTTCTTGAAAAATATTTCTAATAAGGAAATCCTCCCAAGTATCTCCTATGCTTTTTAAATGAAACTCAATCAATATCTTCACCAACCCATCATGATGCATGGTGGTATCTATGAACTATATTTTATTTTTCACATTTTAGGCGATCATTTTTAAAATATTTAGTAGAAATAAAGGAAGATTGATTTCACCATTTTCTAAGAAATTCATCAGTAAACAGATATGGTAGACATACATGCAACCAAACCTTCCTTCACAAGTGATAATTTTTTGTAAAACCAAGAGCATGTTCCTCCATTTACTTTTAAGAGCTGAGCTGGGGATACATTTTCTAAAAACAGAGACATCCATACCTTGGTTTTTGAGTATTACCTTACATGATTCACTATGGAACTCCTTATTTTTGAACCATTTTTCACCATGCCTTGGAAGTTCTATAGCCTCGACCATGAATGACTCAGTCACTGCAAACTTCATATCTCCAATTTATAATTCGGTACCATCAAAATACCGAGCAAAGGATTTATTAATCTCCTTATGAAACCCATTAAATTTCTCTATGAACTTAAGCCATCAACTTTCTGCAACAATTATTTGATCAGTGGGTATCCTTCCATGTACTTTTCTCCCACCGGTTCTGATCTTACAATTAACCCCATCCTTCTTCTATGCAGAGTTCTCAACCTTGAGAATTACCCTTTTGTTTTATGAAATGAATTGGCTACAGATCTGATGAAATGTTATTGAGGATTTGTCATAATAAATAGATGGTAGGGGTCTTCGAGAAACTTAGACTGTAATATTCCAAAATTTGCATGCAGCAAATTGGAATATTAATTTTTGTTGATTTCACTTAGGAGAAGAATAAATGGGTAAGGAGGCCCATGCATAATAAAAATTTAAGTAAAATCCCTCATAGTATGAAAGGGGATAATCATTGGAGATGGATTTCACACCCTCATGTGTGAACAGGATCATTTGCAGGTGGACAAGGTCAAGTTTGACCAAGTCAACAGTGCTGGGATAGAAGGTGGAGAACACTTAGAGAAACATCGCAGTATGAATTGGAAGAGGTTTCTTTGGTGGAGGAAATCCTAATGAGTGGGACCCATGGTCAAAGAAATCTCACTTGTTTAAAAGGATGGCAAGGCAGCCATTGCCATTCATGTTGAAGATTATTGATTTCTTGTCTGTTTAGACTTTGTGCATTCTCATGATGTTCAGTAGAGTTGCAGTGCTGCTTAGCACAAGGAATTTCTGTTTAGGAACTCCTTCTCCTTTCAAGAGAGGCCTCTTGAGGGAGTTTCTCTTCATTTTCTCCACATTTAGGCTAGAGGCCAAGCATCCTCCTTCAGCTATAGCGTTATTCCTGTAGCAGGAAACGTTGTGTTGCAGGGTGTTGTAGTGGAGGTTCTACAACACCACTTCCAGAGCTATTTTTCAGAGGAGGGAGTCTCCTAACCTTTGAAGGATCAGTGAGGGAGAATTTGAGATGATTCCCATCATCTTTGGCATCAGGTTAACCATTTATCATTACCTACAGTGCAGTCCCTCTCATTGACTGCATTATTTTCATTGAGTATCTGCAGTGAGGGTTGCAGTATTGGTTTGGAGGGTCAGATCTTCAGTGTTAGGATTAGCCTTCCACTTGGAAGATCCATTGGAGGAGGTATTTTCATTGGATGCAACATCTTCAACCTTCTCCATTCATTTCCAGTTCTTGAGTTGTAGCTGCTACTGCAACTCCGACATTTTTGCATATTTTCCATTTTAGTCAATCCTTCTAAGGATTGTTGTATTGTTGTTTCTAGGGGTTGATATCTTGCTCCCACATATATTTTTAGCTACACATTTCTATATCCATGTATTGACATCATTTTGTGGTAGTTTTCCACAATAAACTGCTATCATAGCCTATGTTTTTACATATGTAGTAGTGTTCTTCAGTTTCCTATACATGTTCTAGTGACGCTTGTATTGCCCATCCCGAGCGACTCTTTCCTCAAGGAATTGTACTCTTTTGCTGCTATATACATTTTTTGGCTATTTTCATCTTCATCTACTCGGGCTCATTAAAATAACGTTGTTGCTCTATTTCTTGTTCCTACATTGTTGCAGCCCCTTCATTGAGCACTTTCTCAAGACAACTAGGTGTGGGAGACCTGTTTAACCCACCTAGAGGGATTTCTTTTGAGCCTCCTCTTGGATTTCGGTATTAGATACATTAATCTAAGGGATCCAGGTATTGGTTTCAAATATTGTAGCAGCCATTCTTGAAAAATGTGTTTTTTAGGCATGCCTTGCTGAACAATCCCGTTTGGGGATATTACAGTGGTATCAGAGCAACTTTCTTGGCTCAGCCTGTGAGTTTCAGCCAAATAATATAGAAGAATATCATAATGATGAAGAATATGAGATTACTCTCATCATTTTTCAGAACTAAGAAGAGCCTCTCCACAGAGGAGGAGCAAAAAGAAGAGGAAGGACCATGCACTTCCTATTCTCATGAGAAAGAAGAAGACAAGCATGAAAGATACTTGGATCATTAGATTCTAAGTGATTACCTTGTTCAGTACAAATCTCAACCTAGAGCCTTCAAAGAGACTCTAGCTTTCCCACAATTCATTCAGTTGAGGAAAGAGAAGAGACCATGCAGAAGAAAATAAATCAAAGGCAATAGATTTTTTTTGTCTACATTTGATGGGTTATCTATAGCAAGAGCTTGGGAAAAGAAGCTTGGGGCATTATTCCTAATACATCTAGTGGTAGAGAGGGAGGCAGTAGAAGTTGCAGCGCTACACCTGGAGGGTGAAGCCAATGTTTGGTGGTTTAGTCACTTAAGCCATGCAAGAGTGACTTATTTTTCTGAGTTCACTCAAAGGTTGATTAGAGTATTTGACAGCAAGAGATTAGAGGAGAGAAATCCCACACCACCATGGGAGGAGACTTGTACCAGCATTGTCACGGCCTTGGAATAGAAGCCTTCTACATCTGCAAATGGGGCAGCCATTTCATTATAGGAAAGAACTATTGCAGCCATACAAGGAGATCCCAAGTTCCATCAAGGTATGAATGAAGTTCCACTTTCTATATCAGAAAATTCTTTTGAGGATTGTGGAAACTCATATTTAAATGACCAAGAATCAACACACATTGCTAACCTGGAGCAGTAAGATTGCACTGCGTTGTGCAACATGGAAACATTCAAGGAAGAAATAAACCATCACCCTCATGAGCCATTGTTTGATTGCATATCACACTTGAGGTTGGGGTTTGAAGACTTGAAGGGAAGGATGGAAGATAGTATACATCTTGAAGTTAGAATCCCTTTCTCCTTTCTATATGACCCTTTCTCAATGAGCTCCTCTCAGGTCAAAGAGAAATTTCTACTTTCAGCAAATCCAATACCTCATTGGTTTTGGAGGACTATTATTGAGAGGGAGATCTCATGGAGAGATTTCAATAGAGGTGCACTTCAACACATCATGGAGTGCAAGGTTTTTCTTTCCTTCTCACACTTGGATCTTCATGGATTCAAGGAGGAACAAATAGATGATGGAGGACATCTTCGGACAGATAACATCTCTCATGTTTTTGTTGGACACTCCTTCAGCCATACACATCATGATGGGAGGTTTTTTCCTACCACCTATTTCGGTCCTTATGGGATCAAATTGATCCTTGAGAAGGTTGCATTTCAAAATCCCATGAAGTGCAAAGACAGAAATATGATTTGGGATGATGGTAGCCCTCATGGGGGGAGTACCAAGTTAGAGGATGGAAGGAGACATCCATAATTGGTTAAGTGGATGTGGATGGAGAGCAAGAATCTAATGAGCTACTTGCAAATTTATGATACCAGGTAGCAGGAGGCTTGGCTGCGTTGGTTAATTTTGAAAGAGTTTGGTCATCATCCTCTTTCTGAGGGTATGTGGTAGGATTCTTGCATCTTTGAGCAGCAAATGGTATAGATACATGGTGTTGATATAATCTTCATATCATCCATTGTGTTTTCATCACCTGATTTTTATGATGGAAGTATGAGGAGGCAAAAAAAGCTTTTGTTGCTTTGCTTGTTCTTGGGAGAGCAAGAGAAGATGTTCTCTCACACTTTGCATGATGTTGCAGGAGGAGAAGATGACATTATCTCCTTGGCGTTAGATGATCAAGAGGTACTTCCACCTTGGGAGGGACTTCTTATGTGTAGCAGCATTATGGGAGATGTCTTTGACAAATATCATGTCAAATAATGGAGCTATGAGTTGGAAAGAGCTTATTTGCAGGTGCCAACAATGCTGTCACTTGGGAGCTTGGGGTTATTGATGGAGTATCCCCAGGATCACTTCACTCTTGATGCACTTGGTGGACAAAGAGGAGGTGAGGATGATGGAGTAGTGGATGGAAACATCTATTACATTGGTATGATTTTACTTGCTATGGTCTTCTTGACTTGGATTTCCAAGTATAAGGAGGGTGATCTTCATGCGGCATATGGTTCATTCCTCTTCATGGGAGTGTGTCATACCACTATGGAGGAATCATTCATATACATATGAATCATATTACTCTTAACACATGGTAAGAATATTGTTTTTGCATCCATGGATTATGTAACACAATATTTGGACACTCTTACCATTCATATTCAGTGCATTGCTCTACAAGAGGGCATGCTTTTCATTGAGCTCCATGGTCAACATTAGGCCAAATTGTATGATGGAGACAACCATCTCTTATATGGCCTTGGGCAATTGTCTTCTTTCATGTATATTCAGTTGATGTACCTAGCCATTTGCTATTTATCAATATATGTCATGACATACATAATTATCCATGTGACACAAGACAACTTGCCATGTAATTTTCCAAAGCAGTAGTTTGGAAAACTGCGTTGTCACTAGTGGGAAAATTGTTGGTACCTTCTTGCACTACATAAGACCTTAAGAATTTTCCTCATTTTGATGCTAATCATGATTTCATTTGCTGATATTGATATTATTTGTGTTGAAAGCATGATTGGGAGAGAGACACATGAGTTGGGTGTGTCCTTTGGGGGAGAGGATTCCCACACTTTTTGCATTGCATGTTCTAATGGGAGCATGAGAGGAGATATGACCATCATTGCCAAACACTTGTTTCCTTTTGTTGAGGTGGACCATATGATTGTTGGGATGCCATATGGTGATGTTTTCCTATCCATCACATATGGGTTGATTTGGGCCAACTTGATTCACAGCATTGGAGGAGAGATCTTTGGGGATCTGGTCTTCATCTTGCCACTTGAGGGAAATTATTTTGTAGCCCAGTATCAACATTTTCGCTACACTTATCATAAGTGGAGGGGATTACAACGTGGGGTAGGCTTCTATGTCTACCATGTTCAGATTTTCAGCCCACCTACATTGCATGAGCTCAAGGTGGAGGAGCATTTTCAGGAGTCGCCCTGTTGGGAGGTGACTCATTTTGTATGGATGATTGCTTGGGGATGGAGGATCCACTTGGGGAGGATGTTTTCCTAATAATTTTCAGTCTCCATGCCTTGGGAGGCAACTTTTCAGTTCTATACTTGTAGTTTCTTGAGGACAACCAAGATTTGCGAGGGGAGGACTGTAATATTCCAAAATTTGCATGCAGGAAATTGGAATATTAATTTTTGCTGATTTAACTTAAGAGAAGAATAAATGGGTAAGGAGGCCCATGTGTAATAAAAATCTAAGTAAAATCCCTCATAGTATGAAAGGGGATAATCATTGGAGATGGATTTCACACCCTCATGTGCGAGCAAGATCATTTGTAGGTGGATAAGGTCAAGTTTGACCAAGTCAACAACGCTGGGATAGAAGGTGGAGAACACTTAGAGAAACAACGTAGTATGAATGGGAAGAGGTTTCTTTGGTGAAGGAAACCCTAATGAGTGGGACCCATGATGAGATGGATCTCAATTGTTTAAAAGGAGGGCAAGGTAGCCATTGTCATTCATGTTGAAGATTATTGATTTCTTGTCTATTTAGACTTTTTGCATTCTCTTGTTGTTTAACAGAGTTGCAGTGCTGCTTAGCACAAGGCATTCCTATTTAGGAATTCCTTCTCCTTCAAGAGAGGCCTCTTGAGGGAGTTTCTTTTCATTTTCTCCACATTCAGTCTTGAGGCCAAGCATCCTCCTTTAGCTATAGCATTATTCCTGTAGAAGGAAACGTTGTGTTGCAGGGTGTTGCAGTGGAGGTTCTACAACACCACTTCCGAAGCTATTTTTTAGAGGAGGGAGTTTCCTTACCTTTGAAAGATTAGTGAGGGAGAATTTGAGCTGATTCCCATTATACTTGGCATCAGGCCAACCATTGTTCATCACCTACAACGCATTCCCTCTCATTGACTGTGTTATTTTCATTGAGTATTTGTAGTGAGGGTTGCAGTATTGGTTTGGAGGGTCAGTTCTTCAGTGTTAGGATCAAAATTTCACTTAGAAGATCCATTGGAGGAGGTATTTTCATCGGATGTATCATATTCAGCCTTCTGCATTCATTTCCAGTTCTTGAGTTGCAATTGCTACTGCAACTCCGACATTTTTGCAGATTTGTGATTTTAGCCAATCCTTCTAAGGGTTGTTGTATTATTGTTTTTAGGGGTTGAGATCTTGCTCCCCCGTCTATTTTGAGCTATAAATTTCTATATCCATTTATTGAAATCATTTTGCAGCAATTTTCCATAACAAATTGTGCTATCATAGCCTAGGTTTTTACATATGTAGTAGTGTTCTTCAGTTTCCTGTACATGTTCTAGTGAGGCTTGTATTGCCCATCTTGAGTGACTCTTTCCTCAAGGAATTGTACTCTTTTGCTGCTATATTATACATTTTTTGGCTATTTTCATCTTCATCTACTCAGGCTCATTAAAATAACGTTGTTTCTCTATTTCTTGTTCCTACATTGCTGCACCCTCTTCATTGGGCACTTTCTCAAGACAACTAGGTGTGGGAAACCTGTTTAACCCACCTAGAAGGATTTATTTTGAGTCTCCTCTTGGATTTCGGTCTTAGATACATTGATATAAGGGATCCAGGTATTTTTTCATATCCTGTAGTAGCCATTCTTGAAAAATGTGTTTTTAGGCATGCCTTGTTGAGCAATCCCATTTGGGGATATTACATAGACACGTATGTCACGTCATAGGTCATGATGGCTAATCATTAACGAGGGAGTTAATTATGGACCGTTATGCAACTTAATACGGAGGATGTGGATGATATGCAATATGATAGAGATTGCAATAAAATCAAATGATGAGTTGTCAAGGAAACATATGAATATCCATATTATACATATTTCATGTTTTAACCTTGTTATTTAAAATAAATTTTTGCACTTTACCTTTTAGAACTTAACCTTTTCATTTGTTATTTTCTTTGGTGTTGATCCTCAGGTACCCTTTTAGCATGTTGGTATTCAAAACATAATCCTTCAATTCCTTGCATTCATCACGTGTCAGAACTACTGAAGTGGTTGCAAAATCAAATTAGCTGCAGAATGGAATCAGTTGCACAATGTGATCAGCTGTAGAACATGATCAGTTGTGGAATAGAATCAGTCACAGAACACAGTCAACCACAGAATGTATCAGCTGCAGAATACAGTCAGCTGCAAAATGTACTTTGTAAAAAGAATGAAGTATGGCTATGGAATATGAATGTAATATTATTTGGAAAAAGGAATATGACTTGTGAAATGGAATGAGTGTGAAAATGGAATAAAAGTGGAATATGACTTCTGAAATGGAATGGTAGTGGAGTGAGATGGAATGAAACTATAAAATGAAATGAATTTGTAGATTATGAACTGCAATGAATGTAGTTTTGCGTCATTACTTATTACATAAAACAAAATTGAAAATATAGGATGTCAGAAATCTATGATTTTCGCTCTGTATTTTCTGTACAAGTATGCCAATCATTGATTGGTTTTCATACTTATACACTTTATTTTTTGTATGTTATTTTATTTATTTATTATTTTTTTTATGTATGTAGGAAAAATAAAAGCTAAGTTAGTGAAGAAGAATAATTCTTCTTTACTAACTTCATATCAATATTAACTTGGAAAATCTAACTCTTCTTTTGAAAATGGTTTATGATATACTTTCAATCAATGACAATTCACAAGAAGAGGTGCCTTTTCTTCATCTATTGTCCTTATCTTCACTGCTCCATTATCAAAGAATTTTTCAATCTCATATGGCCCATGCCAATGAGTCTGAAACTTTCCTTGAAAATCTTTGAATTTTGAATTGAAAAAAAGTGCCCAATCCCCTTCTTGAAACTTCTTTTCCTTGATATACTTATCATGCCATTTAGCCCTTTGCTGCTAGACTATACTGGTTCTTTGAACTAAATTTTGTCTGATTTCATCTAGCTCATTGAGTGCTTCTGATAAATCAAGTCCCAATTGGACTACCATATTGAAGGTCCGGATCTGAAACTCTATAGGGAACATGCCTTGCTTTCCATAAACAAGTTCATAGGGAGTGTGTCCTGTTGTATTTATCCATGTAGTTCTGTAGGCCCATAGGCTTCAGGAATTCTTTCTACCTAATCTGTTCTTTGTAGATGCACAACCTTAGTGAGAATTCCTTCAATCACCTTATTGGTAGATTCAACTTGACTATTTTCCTGTGGATGATAAGGAGTAGGTTTTTTGTGCTTGATCTTGTAATCTTCCATGAGCCTTTTCATCACCTTTGATGTAAAATGAGTTCCCTAATCTGTTACAATTTCTCTTGGAACACCAAAATGAGTGAAGATATCCTCAAAAATAAAATTAACTATAGATCCTTCATTAGAAAAAGGTAATTCTTTAACCTCTACCCATTTAGTGACATAATCAGTGCATACCAAGATATACTTCTTTTGTTTAGATGGAAGATTAATAGGTCCAACAAAATCCAAGGCTAATTTTTCAAAAGGTTCTATGAGTACCTAAGGTTGCAATGGCATTTCATTTGATGGAGAAGGTTTCCCTACCCTTTGGTAGCTGCCACACCTTTTGACATATTCTTTCGGACCTTTGGAGATGGATGGCCAATAATATCCTAAATGAAGGATTTTATAGGTTGTTCTCTTGTCAGCAAAGTGTCCACCACAAGCTTCATCATGACACGCTTTATGAATTTCAGACATTTCTTCTTCTCGAACACATCTTCTGATAATGATATCTGGACATGTCTTATACAATTAATTAGTAATCCATGAGTATCTTGCACTTAATTGAATCATTTTTCTTTTCTCTCTAGAAAGAAAATGTGAAGGTAATTTTCTTGTAATTAAGTAATTAGCAATATCTACAAACCAAGGAGTCTAAGTAGTTATTTCAAAAAGATATTCATCAGGAAATTTATCTTCGACTAGAGTGTCATCTTCGATATTTTGAATTCTACACAAGAAATCAGCAACTGTGTTTTGTTTTCCAGGTTGGTCTAGAACAGTAATGTTGAATTCTTGCAGGAGTAATAACAATATTGTAACTCTACCATTAGTAATAGATTTACTCATTAAGTATGTAATTTCAGAGTGATCTATATGAACAAAGGTTTCATAGCCTATTATATAATGTCTGAATTTGTTGATAGCATGAACAACAACTAAGAATTCATTTTTAGTAACAATGTAATTTAACTCTGTGGGAGTCAAATTATTGCTTGTGCAATATATGGCATAGGGGATCAAATATTTTTGTCCTAATACAACTCCTAGAGCCATATCTGAAGCATATTTTGAAATGTGAAAAGGTAGTTTCCAATTTGGAACTCTTAAGATGGGTGCTTTAGAAATATTTTCTTTTAAAGTCTCAAATACTAAATGGCAATCAGGATTCCAACTGAATTCACAATATTTGGTGAGTATTTTGAAGAGTGGGGATGCTATTTTGGTGAAATTTTCTATAAATCTTCTATAATATCCCATGAATCATAGAAAAATTCTAACATCCTTTTGGAAACTTGAAATTGATAGTTTGGAGATGACTTCAACTTTAGATTTATCAACATTAATTCCATCTCCTGAAATATGTTGTTCTAAGACAATCCCTTCTGTAAACATCACGGAACATTTTTCAAGGCTTAGTGAAAGCTTTTCTTCCTTACATATTTTAAGAAATTTTTCCAAATTTTCTAAAGCTTCTTCAAATGTATTACCATAAACTATAAATTCATCCATATACACCTCTACACAATCATGTATTAGATCAGAAAAAATTCCTAGTACTTCCCTTTGGAATGTTGCAGGTGCATTGCACAATCCAAAAGGAAGTGCTTGGTAGGCATAAGTCCCCCATGGACATGTGAATGTGGTTTTATCTTGGTCTTTAGGTGCTACCTGAATTTGATTGTAACCACTAAAACCATCCAGGAATGAGAAATAATTTTTACCTGCTAATGTATCCAACACTTGATCTATAAAAGGTAAAGTAAAATGATCTTTTAGGGTAGCTTCATTCAATTCTCGATAATAAATGCATACCCTCCATTTACCATTCTTTTTAGGAACAATCAGTAGAGGGGAAACCCATTGACTGCCCGAAATTGGGTAAATGATGTTTACATTTAGCAACTTTTGCAACTCCTCTTTCACAATTTCCCTAAGATTTGGATTCATCCTTCTTTGAGGTTGTCTGATAGGTTTACAATTTTCCTCAATCTAGATGTGATGTATACAAGTCTTGGGAATAATTCCTTTCATTTCAGTGTATTCCCATGCATATGTAGAAGAATGTTGTTGTAATGTTTTGATTAGCTTTTCTTGTTGTAATTTTTCCAAGTTATTTTTTTATTTTTAAAGTTTTCCCGAGAAATATTTCAATTTTAGAGCTGCCAAAATCTTCCATAGAATAAAGAGACATGTTCCTAGATGAAAAATATTCAATATTGGATTTTTCTTGAAATTTATCATGTTCGTATTCTGGAGATGATTCAAAATTTTCTATTGAATTTAATATTTGAATATCTTCACTAATGGTTGAAATAGTAAAGAGAGTTTGTATATCATTTTCATCATCAATCCATTCTTTGTCATCTATCTCTGCGATTGTTCTGGTTGGACGACATAGAGTGAATTTCTTAGTTGAGGTACCATCAGAAATATACATGTCACTAGATCTACAGCTAATGAAAGCATCAACTATAGCTAACCAAGGTCTTCCTAATATAAGTGGATGTCCTCCTAGATTGTTCTTAGGGGTTAAGATCATAAAATCAATAAGCTATTCCCAGGAATCTAAGGACACTGAGATATCTTCTAACACACGATCTGGATTTATTACAGATCTATCTTCTAATTGTAGTAATATAGGTGTATAAAGAAGATTAGGAAGCTTGAGCTGTTCCATGGTTTGTTTTCTCATGATGTTTATTGCTGCTCCTAAATCAATCAATGTATTTGGAATTTCAACTCCAATGATATGTGGTTTTATGACTGGGCTTCCTGGATCTAAATATTTTTGTATGACAATTTTTCCCATCATTATGTTTGCTATTTTTCCTACAAGCTGAATTCTTTTTATTTCTTTTGTTTTTCTTCCTGGTTTCTTCATGCTCAACTCTATTGTTTTAGCTAAAATTGGAATTTCCTTGATGGTTTGTAACAAAGAGATTTTGATACAATTTTTTTTAAATTCATCTAGAAAATCATAATTGGGCAACATAATATGCTTTTCTACCCATCTATAAACTTGTAATCTATTAGGTCCTCGTAATTTGTTAGATTGGCAAGACCATAAGTACAGGGGTAACATCAAACCAGTCTTTGGAGTTCAGGGACCTAGCTTCCTGGACTCAGAGAGGGCTCTCTCTATGTTTGTGTAAAGGATGTAGCTTGTATTATTTTAGGGTTTTGATCTTAGGCTAGTTATAAGGATTAGGGTTTGTTTTTTTTTTTGGTTGGGTAGGTTGCCAAGCAGGATAGATAAAGTGAGAGAGGTTTAAAAAATGGGGCTATGGAGTCTGAAAAAGGTCTTGAGAAGTGCAAAAATAGGTCAAGTGTATATCACAAGGCACATCTAACAAAGCCAAATGGGTCTAAGAGCTTATGTGAATGATGTTAACACTAAATTGTGAACCTAGTTGGTGCAAAATGGTAGTTAAGAATCCTTCAACAAATACCTTAACAATAATGGCCTTTAAGATTACTATGCATAAATAAATAACCAAAGACAGGGCATACCAATAACTTCTTTGACCAAACCTTAGTAAGTAAACATTAATACAACAATCCAGTGAATCATAGAAAGTAAGAAACTTGTAAGTCTTCTAGTGATTTCACCTTCAAGCAAAGAAAACATTTAAGATAAACATATAGTAGAGATCAAAGAGTAAGGAACTCCTAATTTCTTTAATAAAACTACAAAGACCTCCAAAGAAACCATTTAAGATAAATAAAAGGGCATGGAAAATCATAAACCTCTTCAGCTAAACTTAATCACCAATACTTCAAAGAAAATACCTTAAAAACAATGTTTAAGCTACATCAAAGAACAAGGCTAACCACAAACTACTTTGACATTAGCTTCATCAAATCATATTTAAGAAAAAAAAGCATAAGTGGGACTAGAGAGCATTCAAGAATTCTCTAATCTAACATAGCAGAAAAAAACATACAAGAAATAGAGAGCAGACATAGATAAGGTGCCTCTAAACAACATTTCTTAGCCTAAAATTTCTATCCTACTTCATGAGAAGGATGAAACAAAATGATAACATAAGAAAAAAAGCACTAAATAATAAAAACATCAGCATTAAATATGTTCATGAATCTTTCAAGTGAGATTGCTCCATAGTCATGCACATCAAGACATTCACAAAGTCCAAAGCCAAATTTCTCCTCAATCTTCAAGTCTATGATATTTCTCTCAATAATCATCCAACATGTACAATGAGGCCTCAATGTTGTATTTAACTAGCAAGGAGGACCAAAACCCTAATTAGGGTTTCCAAAATGTCATAAATACATCATAAATTCCATTTTTGTGCAAAGAGACCATGCAAGGCCCAAGGCACAAAATATCTAATGTAATAAATGAAAAATAAATTCAAACATAAATTTTGAGCTAACTTAGGAGTAATTTGCTTAAAAATTCCTCAAAAATATCTTTTTCAATAAATTTTTGTCTTTTGTTGACTTTGTAGGCTAGGGCGCAGTGCCAAAGCCAAGCGCCGACACCGGGAAAAGTGGTCATCTTGTAGTTGAGTTTTGAAAGCCTTCCCGATGTCCAAATGAGCTCCATGATAGCTCATTGGAAAGCTTGTCAAGTCTACTTTCTAAAACTGCCTTTAGTTGTCTGATTTTACTTCATTTACATACTCAAAAGCGCAATCTCTCAATAATGCTTAAGGCGTAGCGCCAACTCTGAAAATAGGGCAGAAAGGTGGGTTTTTGGGTGTTTTTGGCACTTTTGGAGTACCAGTTCTACTCCAAATGATATGAAATTGTTTGTGGATGATGTCCCTGGCCTAGGGATTCCAAAAATTTAATCCATTCCTCAAAAAGGTGCCCCAAAAAAGAGCGCAGCTCCAGTGGCGCTGCGCCTTTGGCCCTCCAAAATAGTTAAAAATCAAAAAACTTAAAAATTGTGCCAAAACTTGGATTTACCTTGCTAATTATATTTGGGATGCCTGTAGGGATCCATAAGCAAGGATTTAAAGGTTTTATTTGTCTTTAGCCTCCTTTAAGGCTTGAATCTTCACAAGGGCTCTTTTGAGCTTGGCCCTTGCAATTTTGTTCCTTAAGGCATAATGACTTGTCATCTTCCTTTGCAACTCAAGATTCTTTTGTGCCTTCTCCATCTGACCCTCCAAGTGTATATTTTCCCTATCTAGACAAGGTTCCCAATCATATTCAATTTCCATGGCAAGAAGCTCACTTGGAGTGAGCTGCTCTGCCAAGGCTACCTTTTGCTCTCTCTCCTTGGCTAAGGCTTTCTTTAAGCCAATGGTCGTTGGCCTTTTCTTGGGAAGCTATTCTTCCTCTTCCTCCATGTCATCATAAATGTCCAAGACTTCATCTAGTTTGAACTTGGCCTTTGTAGCTTCTTTCCAAGCTCTGATAGCTCTGATCTCATAGATAGCCTCTTTTGCCTCCAACTGCTTGTTTTCAACATTCTTAACCCTGCCTATGTTTGCTTGTAGATCCTTGATCTGAGCATATTTTCTTTGGAGAAACATGTTTGAGATTCGTGCCTCATTTTCATCATCACTGTCAACATGAATGAGTTCAAATTATTGTTTAGTCTCATGTTGGTCTTCTTCTTATTTAGTGACCTTTTCCTTACCTTTATCAAGCATCTTGGTTGATGTAGAAGGCAAGTCCCCTTGCCTTTTAGAGGCAACAAACACATTCCTATTTCCTCTTTGGTAGGTAAAAGAAAAAGGTTCAATTATGATCATTTTAGTGTCTTCAGTCTTGCTGCCACCATGACTGCCATCATCATTGGTATCCTCACTATCCTCATGGCTCTTATCAACACTGCTCTTATGGTTGCCTTCATCATTGGTATCACCATTATATCATGGCCTTTTGACCCACTGTCATCATTAGTGCCAACATCATCACTGTTTTATACTTCAATTCTCTCTGTTTGATCACTGTCATCATCCTCACTGATATCATTTCCCTTTTCCTTGATGCTTTCTTCATGGATCTTTTCCTTACTACCTTCTACATTGCCTTGATCACTATTTTCATCACTAAACTTACTGTCATGTGTTCTGTTGTCATTAGTGCCATTAAGGCTCTTTGAGCCATTGTCAACATCCTCACTGACTTCATTGCTCTTATCACAACTCCTATGTGCCTCACTTTTTTCAGACTCATTGGCATCTTATTCATTTTCATTTTTCTCACTAATGTCTTGGCTTTCTGACCTATTTCCATCATCATTTATACTCTCTGTCTCACTGATATCTACCTCCTCATTTCATTCTTCTTCACTTTTGTTTTCCTTACTGCTATGAGCTTCACTGTGCTCCTTATTTATCTCATCAGCCTCACTGCCCTCTCTATTTCATTCTTCATTGTCATCTCCTTCATTGGCATATTCTTTACTGATATCCTCTTCCTTTCTTTCTTCTTCACTGACATTAGCCTCACTGCCCTCACTGTCTGATTTTTCATTGTCATATTCCTCTTTGTTAGATGCACTAGTATCATGAGGTGAAGACGGTCATTATCCTTAGGTGAAGGAATGTGAGTAGATGGTGAGTTGGAAGAGTCATCATGTGGTGAGGGAGTGTGAGTGGATGGAGGAATGGGAGGATGAGAAGATGAAGGGGCATCTTGCTACTGTTGGCTTTGTGGATTGGTGAACACCTCATGAGCAATGAAAACCTCCCATGGAATACCATTCTTCTGCAATTGATGCATCACAACCATTTTGATAAGAGAGTGGTGAAGGAGGCTTTGCATCTGTTGTGGATGGTCTCTCTTTTGTAAAATATAGGGCATTTTTTCAATGCTTCTGTAGAGGTAGTAGGGTAGGTGCAGCATCCTCACCTTAGTAATGTGCATGAGCAACCTAATGTGATAGGAGTAAAGCCTGGAGAACCTTCCCTCATATGTAAAATAATTCATAATGATCCTCATCAAAGGCGCATATCTCTCCAGCAAGTGAGAGAAAGGAAGGATAGATTTATTATGGTCTTTGTATCTAGGCTTCAAGTACGGCTCATAGTAGCTCATGTCAAAATTAGCCTACTTGAACCATTTTTCACCCACACTAAGGATCCCAATGACATTGGTAATGGCATCTTAAGACAACTCAAATCTTACCCATGTAAGGTTACCTTGTTTCTCATGTAGGTTAAGTATGAAGAGCCTAGTAAGCTCAGGGTGGTTCTGCATCTGTTGTACCCTTTGACAAAATTCATAGCATCCTACATGTTGGAAGCAGGAGACAGTTAAGGGAGATGCATTTAGCTCTATTGTGTTTAGTGGTTCAAACCTGTTGATCCTCCCACCTTTGTGCCCCTTCCTCCTTGGTATTTGGCCTTCCTCTTCACTACCAGTTCCCTCTCTTTCTAACATTTTGACCTCTCTGCCTTTGAAAACCCCAAGACTGTAAATAGAAATGAGTTTAAGGGATGGTGATGAAAGAGGAAGTTTTGCAAGTGAATGAGATGACTGAGAGAGGGTAAAGTTATATGAATGTGAGTGAGAGGAAAAACTCAATGACCACCCTCTGCTGATTGTTCAAACTCTGTGTTGAAACACCTTGCATTGATTGCAAATGGATATGAAAGAAGGTAATGAAATTGTCAATATTTTTGTAATGTAAGAGACTGATTTAGTGAATGGAGTGAGTGTAGGCACAAATTTAGGTGAGCGAAAAATCTCCAAAAATGCACTCCTCTTGGCTATGAATGGTCTCCTTACTATGTAGATGAAGAAATATTCTTAAATAGTGATATCAATCATGAAAATTAGGGTTCCTTCTTTGGGTTTCAAATCCTTTCAATTGCAAACCATCAAAATGCTTGAAGAAGGGCTTGATGAGTTGTACTTACCATTTAGCTTTGCTTGAAAAACCCTTGGTGATGAATTGGAGAAAATTTGAGGGGTTTTGAGTGTTGAAATGGTGTAGGAGGCCCTCCTAGCCAAGCGCACAAAGCCAAGCCCAAGGGCGCAATGCTGGAGCTAAAGGCGCAACGTTCAGTCCAAGCGTGCAACACCAAGGTTTCCTTGTTGGGCCTATCGAGGAAGATCGGTCAAGCATGCAACACCCACTTCTAGGCACGCAACGCTTTGAGAAAATACACAGAAGTTTTTCCAAGGGCTCATCACCAACCTGAATGCGCAACACCACAATACTTAGCCAATTTTTGACTCGAAAAGCTCACAGTTTCTTCTCTAAATGCTTCCAATTCTTTGCAATGGCATAATGATTTTTTTTGAAGTGTTTTAGATGGGATTTATACGTTTGGAATTTTATTTCTCCTTTTTAGAGCCACTTTCTAATGTTTTAAAGCCATTTTCACTTTTACTGATATTCCTTTGATTTTTTGCATGTAGGTGCCTAAAAATACTAACTTGGCTCTTCCTTTTACCCTTGAAGCATAGTTTACTCATTTTTACATCCTTGTAGTTAGATTAGTCATGATGGCACCTTCAAAAATTTCTGTGGCTTCCATTACAATTTTTAATTTGTCTTTATCACCTTGGCTCGTAGTTAGCAAATTTGTGTTCCTTTGATCCTAGAGGATTGACACATTTATTTGACACAACAACAGCCTCAGAAATATTCTTTGGATTCCTCCTTGGAGCTCAACATAATGTTTTTCCTCTTTTGACCATTACTACTTTGTAGGTGACTGAAATGATAATTTTTGACTCTCTTTCTGCTTCTTGAGGCATGACGGGTTGAGCTTGGCAATTATTAGGATGCTTTCACACACCGACAGTTTCAAGATATTACTTTACCTGAACTATGGAGCTCAAACCATCTTTTGATCATTTTTTCATGACAAAATCCTTTTGATAAGTATGGAATCTGATCAAATAGTGATATTTTCCAAATCCTTTAGCTTTCCTCATGGAGTTTGGCTTACCATTTTACTTCTCTAACACTTATGATAGTAGGTGATTGAAAACCTTGAATTTACCTTTCCTACTGATATTTTTTACACCTTTTCCCTTTGAGATAATGAGGCATTCACCTTGGAAAACTTTTGGATGGTTGCACACAACGATACTTTCACAATCCTTTCTTTACTAGCATCATGGAGTTTTTAACCTACACTTTTCTCATTTTCCCAAAACCCTAGGTGTCTGGAGTGCTTTAAGACAATCATCAGTGTTTCTTCTAAGTTCTCTATAGCCCTTTTAAGTTCATTCATTTTTGTCTAGTTCACCTCACCTTTTTCCGTATTTTATCAATAATCTCTGAAAGACTCTTCTTCATGTTTGGTTTTTGGTATACCTCCTCCATGGTCATTTCTGCATTTTATCACTGTTTGGCATTCTACTTGGTCAATTAAGCTCAAAACCCTAGTTTTCATCAAGACCAAGTGGTTTCATGTCTTCCTTACTGCATTATGTCTTCATTTAAGATCAAACCATCTGCCTTATCAATTTATTCTGCTGATTGACCTCTTAAAACTCCTGCAGAAGTGCCAAGTTACATTTACCTATTGTAGAACTTAAATTCGACAAGGTAGTCTTATTTGGAGACTTTTAGATATTTTCTTGAGTAAACATGTCTTATCATTCCAATACCTCTGAACCAAATTCTAACCAAGAAAAACAATGTCTGAAACATCAATGATTCACCTTGGAACATATAAAACCCTAATTGACCTAGTGGGAGGTTTCTTTGACCTGGTCTTTGAATGAAAATTAGCTTGGAGTCTTTAAGTGTAAAAACAGAGTATTGGCAAAGTGGTGTATTGAAGATCCAAAATCTGATGTACTTGATTTATCTAAAGAGCCTACAGAGATAGTTTTGAGACTATCATTGCTTGAGGAACCTGGTGAACATGGGAAATAATATGTTTACAGGTAACCCTATATGTAAAGTAGAGTTATGATAAGGGAAAAACATATTAATGAGGTCATATGTGGGAAAAAAGGATGGAGATGAGTGGAAAAAGCCCATAAGGAGTCCTTTAGGAGTAGCATGGTGACCATGCAATGGTAAGGTTGATAGAATAGTGAAAAAATTCCTATCAGGATAATGAAGGCAGTGGGATTTCTAAAACTCACAATATTCAGGGAATTCTGTTTTTAGAAATATAGAACCAATCTATAGTCATCATCAGATAGTAAAAATTACTGATGACTAACAGAGGCTCCACTTTGGGAGGGAAGCTCCTTTTCAGGAGGTGTCCAGGACCTTAGAGTTCAGATCTCTGAGTTTTGAAGACCATTACCTTACTTTTACTTGGTATATTTCTCTTCCTTCATTTGCTGATGCTCTCTTGAAGCTATGATCTCAAAAAAAAAAAAAAACTGAATAGACATTATTGCTTCAATATCAGTTCTACCTACCCATCATACTTGGCCTAACATTTTTTTGTCTTTTTGGTTCACTTGGATTGGCAAACCCTTGACATTATTTTCTTTTGAAAGAATAAAAAACTATCTACTTGTACCCTTATCACTTCCAAGAGTTCAAATTAGGCTAATGAACTCTCTTATTCTCTACCTAGTCTACTCATCTATCAAGGTTAAGCCTTTTGACAGACTTTATTCTCTAACCTACTGACATGAAATTCAAAAAATTATCAAACCAGGATTAAGCAATATGATTTTCCATTGGTTGTGGAATTTGGACAAGCTGCACACATACATCATTTTTGTACAAGTGAAAACTAGAAACTTGAGGGCTATGATTCATAATTGGTTATGCATCCCTATCATTTCTCTTTGGTTCAGATTTAAGCTTTGGGAACCATCATCGTTTCATAATCTAACCTACTAACAAGTCAAGCTTAAATGTTTTGACAAGTTTTCTTTCACTAACCTATCAGCATAAATTTAAAACATGTTCAGTCATGATTAGGCTAGATGAATGAACAAGACTTTATTTCTCAACACTAGTGGCATTTAGGCTTGCACACTTTCAGCAATACTCTTCTTTTGGTATGGGGCTGTACTTATTCTTTTTTCCTGCCCTCTTTTTCATCATTTCTTTGTTTTTGTGTTTTTCATTTTTCTTCCTTTTTTGTCAAAACAATTTGAAACTAAAGTTAGAAAGATGCTCATAGTGATGAGCTTATTTGCATACCTATCTATCCTAATCTAACTTACATATGATATATATTCATTTGGTGAATTCTATTTTCCAATATAACCAATCAAGTAGATGATTACATGAGTGATATTTGTTCAGCTCTTTGAGTGTGCTAAGAAAATAGAAAGGCCATTCCCACCTCACTTATTTTTTAATAGTAATTCCTAAAATTTTCTTTAAACCTTGTAGCAAACTTCTCTTGACATATTTTACTCCCTCTTAAAATGTCTCTAAGAAAACAACAAAGGGATCCTGGCATAATACCTAGCTTAGAGGACTTGAGAAATAATCTTCATTTAGGACTGCTCCTTCCTCCACCTGACTAAGCTTGGGATTCTTTTGGGAAAGAAACTCCACCTCTTCCTCATGATCATTTGCACTGTCAGCCTCATCATATACTGCAATGTTTCCTTCCAGAAAACTTGATATGCTCTGATTGAGTGGGTTGAAATCTCTGTGAAGGCCATCATGTTGATGAGCAGGAGAAATCTTTGGAAATAAATCTTCTTGAGAAGACAATACAACCCCTCTCCTGTGATCATCAATTTCCAAGCCTTCATCAGTAATTTGAAATTCAATGGAACTTGGTGGCTGCAAATGTGAAGCTAGGGAGAATTCCGTGTCGCAAATTATTTCCTTAACCATTTCAGGAAAAGGTTTCTCATTAACAGCTTGCTCAAGAAGTTCATTATCTTCCCCAACCTCAACATCAAAACTGAAAGACTGCTGATTTCTAATCACATGAAATTTATTTCTAATGGACTGAAATGAAGTAGAACGAAGAGTCAGAGATCCTTCACTTACTTCCAAAATTTATAGACTTTCCTCTTCAATGTCATAGCTGATATGTATTGGCTGATTAATGTTTTGAAGTTGATGAAAATGAACTTCCTCCCACAAACCAACTGTTTATTTCTTTGCAAGATTAGTTTATGTTTGGAGAACATAACCATCATCACACTGATCAAAATTTGGAAAATCATCAATATAAGTAATGTCACCAATCATACATATTGGATTATCATATTTTTTCTTCTCGAATTGATCTACAAATCCATTTTCTAACCTGTGGTAGCTGGGATTAGCAGGAAAATAAATAGAAATGTTCTGTTCACATGAAGGTTTAGAGGCTTGTTGCATGTTTAGAATCTGATTTATTTCCTCTTCAATTAAAAGAGGAAGCATTTTTCTCTTTCTTTGGATAGAACTGCAGTAGTTCTCTTTCTCTTGTTAAGGTTGATTCTGAGGCTGAATGTATTCTTGAGCCTCACCTAGAAGAGATGATGAGTCATCACTTGTGCCTTCAGAGAGATCCTCTAGATTTTCTTCCATTTCTTGATTGATTTCATCCTCAACCAACTTATATTGGTTGTCTTGACAGTTAATTTGAGTATGAAATGCATGATTTTCCTCTAATAGATCTTCATGATGGAAATCTTCTAAATCCTCATCAATGTTTACAAGGTATTGTCTGAGATCTTCAGATTAATCACAACAATTTTTAGTTGATGATGGAGATGGAAAATATTCTTCATAATGTTCATAAAATACCTTGTGGAAATCCTTCAAATAAAACAAGGTGCCAAGGTCCAGGCCTTCATACCATTCCCTTGCCTTACCCTCTAATGTTTCCATAAACATTTTCTTGAGGTAGTCCTCGTGCCATTCAACTTTTAACCTCCATACATGTATATGAAATTTGATGAGATGTAACAATGGGTCATCCAATTTTTCATCTTGAAACATAGGCATGTTTGAAACCCAATTTATCTGAGGCATTTTGTGTAGGAATCTAGGGATGTGATCTTTGTTCATTGGAGCATATCTTCGTTGTATCCTTGGATCCATCTTTGTCAATAAAAAAGGGTCACTACATCTTTCAACCAGTCTAGAGTCTTCTACCAGTGGAGTCTTTTAGATCTATTGAGAGTTGTGGAGTCGCTAGATGGATGATTTCAATTTCGCTATCCATCATCAGCAATATTAGGATTGATTATTGCATTCCTAGGGGAATCTTTGAGAACTAGTGGGGTCAACAGGGCTACTGAAAACCAGTGGAGTCACTAGGCGGATGACGCTTACTGTTTTTAGGATGTACTGGTTGTCCACCATAAACAACTAAATACCAATATAAGGATGTTTTTGGTTTTTTAAGGTCTTAAGGAAGACTTAAGATGTTACTGACTCAAAGGTCCCACCGTAGTCGCCATTATGATAGGTCCCCATAATTTTTTAGATTGGCAAGACAAAATGTACAGGGGTAACATCAAACCAGTATTTGGAGCCCTAGGACCTAGCCTTCCTGGTCTCAAAGAGGGCTCTCTCTATGTTTGTGTAAAGGATGTAACTCGTATGATTTTAGGGTTATGATCTTAGGCTAGTTATAAGGATTACAGTTTGTTTGTTTGTTTAGTTGGGTAGGTTGTCAAGCATAATAGATAGAGTGAGAGAGGTTTAAACCATGGTGCTATGGAGTCTACAAAAGGTATTGAGATGTGAAAAAATAGGTCAAGTTTATATCACAGGGCAAGTCTAACAAAGCCAAATGGATCTAAAATCTTATGTGAATGAAGTGAACATTAAATTGTGAACCTAGTAGGTGCAAAAGGGCAGTTAAGAATCCTTCAAAAAATTCCTTAACAATAATTTCCTTTAAGATTACTATGCATAAATAAATAACCAAAGACAAGGCATACCAATAACTACTTTGACCAAGCCTTAGCAATTAACCACTAAGACAAAAATCCAGTGAATCATAGAAAGCAAGAAACTTGTAAGTATTCTAGTGATTTAATCTTCAAACAAAGAAAACATTTAAGAAAAACATATAGTAGAGATAAAAGAGTAAGGAAATCCTAATTTATTTAATAAAACTACAAATACCTCCAAAGAAACCATTTAAGATAAACAAAAGGGCATGGAAAATCATAAACCTCTTCAACTAAACTTAATGAGCAATACTTCAAAGCAAAGACATTAAAAAAAAATGTTTAAGTTACATCAAAGAGTAGGGCTAACCATCAACTAATTTGAAATTGGCTTCATCAAATCATCTTTAAGATAAAGAAGCATAAGTGGAACTAGAGAGCATTCAATAATTCTCTAATCTGACCTAGCAGAGGAAAACATACAAGCAATAGAGAGAAAACAGAGCAAGGTGCCTCTAAACAACATTTCTTAGCCTAAAATTTCTATCCTACTACATGAGAAAGATGAAACAAAATGATAACATAAGAAAAAACACACTAAATAATAAACACATCACCATTAACTATGTTCATGAATCTTGCAAGTGAGCTTGCTCCATGGTCATGCATATCAACACATTCACAAAGTCCAAAGCCAAATTTCTCCTCAATCTTCAAGTCTGTGATATTTCTCTCAATAATAATCCAACATGTATAATTAGGCCGCAATGTTGTATTTAACTAGCAAGGAGGACCAAAACCCTAACTAGGGTTTCCAAAATTTCATATATACATCATAAATGCCATTTTTGTGCAAAGAGACCATGCAAGGCCCAAGGCACAAAATATCTAATGTAATAAATGAAAAATAACTTCAAACATAAATTCTGAGCTAACTTAGGAGTGATTTGCCTAAAAATTCCTCAAAAATATATTTTTCAATAAATTTGTGTATTTGTTGATTTTGCAAGCAAGGGCGCAACGCCAACACCAGAAAAATTGGTCATCTTGGAGCCGAGTTTTGAAAGCCTTCCCGGTGTCCAAATGATCTCCATGATAGCTCATTGGAAAGCTTGTCAAGTCTACTCTCCAAAACGGCCTTTATTGTTTTTATTGGACTTCATTGACCTGCTAAAAAAACTCAATCTCTCAAGGATGCCCAAGGCACAGTGCCAACTCTGAAAATAGGGTAGAAAGGTGGTTTTTTGGGTGTTTTTGGCACTTTTGGAGTACCCATTCTACTCAAAATGATCTGAATTTTTTTGTGGATGATGTCCTTGGCCTAAGGATTCCAAAAATGTAACCCACTCCTAAAAAAGGTGCCCCAAAAAAGAGTGCAATGCCAATGGCGCTGCGCCTTTTCTCCTCCAAAATAGTCAAAATCCAAAAACTTCAAAATTGTGCCAAAACTTGGATTTACCTTGCTAATTATATTTGGGATACCTCTAGGGATGCATAAACAAGGATTTAAAGGTTTTATTTGTATTTAGCCTCCCTTAAGGCTTCAATCTTGGCAAGGGATCTTTTGAGCTTGGCCCTTGCAATTTTGTTCCTTAAGGCATAATGCCTTGTCATCTTCCTTTGCAGCTCAACATTCCTTTGTGCCTTCTCCAGCTGACCCTCCAAGTGTATGTTTTCCCTCTCTTGCCAAGGTTCCCGATCATAGTCAATTTTCATGGCAAGCAGCTCACTTGGAGTGAGATGCTCTGCCAAGGCTGCCTCTTGCTCTCTCTCCTTGGCTAAGGCTTTATATAAGCCAATGGTCCTTGGCCTCTTCTTAGGAAGTTGTTCTTCCTCTTCCTCGATGTCAACATAAATATCCAAGACATCATCTAGTTTGAACTTGGCCTTTGTAGCTTCTTTCCGAGCTCTGATAGCTTTGATCTCATATATATCCTTCTATGCCTTCAACTGCTTGTTTTCAACCTCATAATAGTGAATCACATTCTTAGCCCTACCTATGTTTGCTTGTAGATCCTTGATCTAAGCATATTTTCTTTGGAGCAACATGTTTGAGATTCTTGCCTCATTTTCATCATCACTGTCAACATGAATGAGTTCAAATCATTGTTTAGTTTCATGTTGGTCTTCTTCTTATTTAGTGACATTTTCCTCACCTTTATCAAGCAGCTTGGTTGACGTAGAAGGCAAGGCCCCTTGTCTTTTAGAGGCAACAAACACATGCCTATTTCCTCTTTGGTAGGTAAAAGAAAAACGTTCAATTATGATCATTTTAGTGTCTTCAATCTTGCTGCCACCATGACTGCCATCATCATTGGTATCCTCACTATCCTCATGGCTCTTATCAACATTTTTCTTATGGTTGCCTTCATCATTGGTATCACCATTGCTATCATGGCAATTTGACCCACTGCCATCATTAGTGCCAATGTCATCACTGTTTTCTGATTCAATGCTCTTTGTTTTATCACTATCATCACCCTCACTAATATCATTTCCATTTTCCTTACTTCTTTCTTCATGGCTCTTTTCCTTACTGCCTTCTACACTACCTTCATCACTATTTGCTTCACTAACCTCATTGTCATGTGTTCTGCTATCATTAGTGCCATCAAGGGTATTTGAGCCACTATCAACATCCTCACTCACTTCATTGCTCTTATCACCACTGTTATGTGCCTCATTGTTTTTAGACTCATTGGAATTTTCTTCATTTGCTTTTGTCTCACCGATGTCTTGGCTTTCTGACCTATTGCCATCATCATTTCTGCTCTCTGTCTCACTGATATCTGCCTCCTCATTTCCTTCTTCTTCACTATTTTTTTCCTTAATGATGTGAGCTTCATTGTGCTCCTTATTTCTCTCATCAGCCTCACTGCCCTCTCTGTTTGATTCTTCATTGTCATCTCCTTTAGTGGCATCTTATTTACCGATATCGTCTTCCTTACTTTCTTCTTCACTGACATTATCCTCACTGCCCTCACTGTCTGATTTTTCATTGTCATCTCCCTCTTTGTTAGATGCACTAGTATCATGAGGTGAAGGACGGTCATTATCCTTAGGTGAAGGAATGTGAGTAGATGGTGAGGTGGAAGAGTCATCATGTGGTGAGGGAGTGTGAGTGGATGGAGGAATGGGAGGATGAGAAGATGAAGGGTAATATTGCTGTTGTTGGCTTTGTGGATTGGTGAACACCTCTTGAGCAATGAAAACCACCCATGGAATACCCTTCTGCTACAATTGATGCATCACAACCATTTTGATAAGAGAGTGGTGAAAGAGGCCTTGCATCTGCTGTGGATTGTCTCTCTTTTGTATAATATAGAACATTTTGTCAATGCTTCTATAGAGGTAGTAAGGTAGGTGCAACATCCTCACCCTTGTAAAGTGCATGAGCAACCTGATGTGATAGGAGTAAAGCCTGGAGAACCTTCCCTCACATGTAAAATATTTCATAATGATCCTCATCAAAGGTGCATATCTCTCCAGCAAGTGAGAGAAAGGAAAGATATATTTACTATGGTCTTTGTATCTAGGCTTCAAGTATGGCTCATAGTAGCTCATGTCAAGATTGGCCTGCTTGAACCATTTTTCAACCACACTAGGGATCCCAATGGCATTGGTAATGGAATCTGAAGACAACTCAAAGTTTACCCTTGCAAGGTTAACATGTTTCTCATGTAGGTTAAGTATGAAGAGCATAGTTTTCTCAGGGTGGTTCTGCACGTGTTGTACCCTTTGACAAAATTCACAGCAGCCTATATGTTGGAAGCAGGAGAGAGTTAAGGGAGATGCATTTAGCTCTATTGTGTTTAGTGGTTCAATCCTTTTGACCCTCCCACCTTTGTGTCCCTGTCTCCTTGGTATTTGGCCTTCCCCTTCACTACCACTTCCCTCTCTTTCTGACATTTTGACCTCTCTGCCTTTGAAAATGCCAAGATTGTAAATGGAAATTAGTTTCAGGGATGGTGATGAAAGAGACAGTTTTGCAAGTGAATTAGATGAGTCAGAGAGGGTAAACATATATGAATGTGAGTGAGAGGCAAAACTCAATGACCACCCTCTGCTGATTGTTCAAACTCTGTGTTAAAACACCTTGCACTGATGGAAAATGGCTATGAAAGAAGGTAATGAAATTGTTAATCTTTTGGTAATGTAAGGGACTCATTTAGTGAATGGAGTGAGTGTAGGCACAACTTTAAGTGAGTGAAAAATATCCAACAATGCACTCCTTTTGGCTATGACCGGTCTTCTTAGTATGCAGATGAAGAAATATTTTTAAATAGTGATGTCAAGCATGAAAATTAGGGTTCCATCTTTGGGTTTCAAACCCTTTCAATTTCAAACCATCAAAATGCTTGAAGAGGGGCTTGATGAGCTGTAATTACCATTTAGCATTACTTGAGAAACCCTTGGCGATGACTTGGAGCAAGTTTTAAGGGTTTTGTGTGTTGAAATGGTGTGGGAGGCCCTCTTGGCCAAGCACGCAGCGCCAAGGCCAACGACGCAACGCTAGAGCTAAAGGCACAACGTTCAGTCTAGGTGCGCAACACCAAGGTTTCCTTGTCGGGCTTGTCGGGTAAGATTGGGGAAGCACGCAATGCTTTTCCAGGAATTCAGTGCTTTGAGAAAATACACGTATTTTTTTTCCAAGGGCTCAATGCTCAACTCCAGGCACGCAGCGCCAACCTGAATGCGTAATGCCACAATACTTAGCTAATTTTTTACTCGAAAAACTCAGTTTCTTCTCCTAAATGCTTCCAATTATTTGCAATGTAATAATGAGATTTTTGAAGTGTTTTATATGCGCTTTATAGGCTTGGAAATTGATTTCTCTTTTTAAACCCACTTTCTAATGCTTTTAAGCCCTTTTCAGTTTTACTGATATTCCTTTGATTTTTTTCATGTAGGTGCCTAAAAATACTAACTTGGATCTTCCTTTTACCCTTGAAGCATAATTTACTCATTTTGACATCCTTGGAGTTATATTATTCATGATGGCACCTTATAAAATTTATGTGGCTTCCATTATAATTTTAAACTTTTCTTTCTCACCTTGGTTGGTAGTTAGGAAATTTGTGTTCCTTTGGTCTTGGAGACTTGACACATTTATTTGACATAGCAACAGCCTCAAAAATATTCTTTGGATTCCTCCTTGGAGCTCAACATCATGTTTTTCATCTTTTGACCACTACTACTTTGTAGGTAACTAAAATGATAACTTTTTACTCTCTTTCTGCTTCTTGAGGCATGAAAGGTTGAGCTTGGCAATTATTAGGATGCTTTCACACAGGGGCAGTTTCAATATCTTCCTTTACCTGCACTATGGAGCTCAAACCATCTTTTGATGATTTTGGCATGAAAAACTCCTTTTGATAAGTATGGAATCTGATCAAATAGTGATATCTTCCAAATCCTTTAGCTTTCCCCATGGAGTTTGGCTTACCATTTTACTTCTCTAACACTTTTGATACTAGGTGACTGAAAACCTTGAATTTACCTTTCATACTAATATTCTTTACACCTTTTCCCTTTGAGGTAATGAGGCATTCACCTTGGCAAACTTTGGGATGCTTGCACAGAAAAACACTTTCACAATCCTTTCTTTTTTGACATCATGGAGATTTTAACCTACACTTTGCTCATTTTCCCAAAACCCTAGGTGTCTAGAGTACTTTAAGAAAATCATCAGTGCTTTCTTCTAAGTTCTCTATAGCCATTTTAAGTTCATTCATTTCTGTCCAGTTCACCTCACCATTTTCCCTATTTCATCAATAATATTTGAAATAATTTTCTTCCTGTTTGGTTTTTGGTGTACCTCCTCCATGGTCATTTCTGCATTTGATCATTATTTGGCATTATACTTGGTCCATTAAGCTCAAAACCTTAGTTTTCATCAAGACCAAGTGGTTTCTTGTCTTCCTTGCTGTAAGATGTCTTCATTTAAGAGAAAACCATATACCTTATCAATTTATTCTACTGATTGACCTCTTAACACTCTTGCAAAAGTGCCAAATTACATTTACCTTTTGCAGAAGTTAAATTTGACAAGGTAGTCTTCTTTGGAGACATTTAGATATTTTCTTGAGTAACTATGTCTCATTATTCCAATACCTATGAACCAAATTCTAACCAAGAAAAATGGTGTCTAAAACATCAATGATTTACCTTGGAACATATGAAACCCTAATTGACCTAGTGGGAGGATTATTTGACCTAGTCTTTGATTGAAAATTGGCTTGGAGTCTTCAAGTGTAAAAAAAAGTATTGACAAAGTGGTGTATTGAAGATCCAAAATCCGATGTAATTGA
Organism: Pinus albicaulis; assembly: GCA_034641835.2. Lineage (NCBI taxonomy): Eukaryota > Viridiplantae > Streptophyta > Pinopsida > Pinales > Pinaceae > Pinus > Pinus albicaulis. The sequence continues at coordinate 1,131,623,528 of CM076582.1, forward strand.
TTTATCTAAATATCCTACAGAGATAGTTTTAAGACTATCAATGATTGAGGAATGTGGTGAAAATGGGAAAGAATAGGCTTATAGGTAACCCTATATGTAAAGTAGAGTTATGGACAAGGGAAAAACAGAGTAATGAGGTCATAGGTGGGAAAAAAGGATGGATATGAGTGGCACAAACCCATAAGGAGTCCTTTAGGAGTGGTAGGGTGACCATCGAATGGTAAGTTTGATAGAATAGTGAAAATTTTCCTATAAGGATAATGAAGGCAGTGAGATTTCTAAAACTCACAATATTCAGGGAATTTTTTTTTTAGAAATCTAGAACCAACCTATATTCATCTTCAAATAGTAAAAATTACTGATGAATAACATAATCTTTCAGGAAAAGGAGGTGCATAAGTAGATATTGATGGTTACTCTATTATAGGAGTTGAGCTTATTGGTTCTTTTTGTTTTTCTTTTTCAGAATTTTGTTTTTGAAGAGATGTTCCTTCTTCAAAACTTTTATTGGGTTTTAGAGAATCTTCCTCAGAATTGTGTTGTTCTTGAATGACTACAAAAGGATTTTTCTTTTCTAATATCCTACTAGATCTAATTTGGACATCATTAATATCTAGAGGAGTAATCATGTAGGTTGGAAATTGTTGTCCTTCTATCATATAGGTATTATGAGGATCTTTATTGTTGGGGTTTGGTAATGGTTGGGTAGGAAGCTAATTTGGTCTCTGAGGGAATGGTAGTGAGAGTTGTGGATTTTGGTTTTGGTTTTGGAGTTGTTGATTTTGTTCAGGAGGATAGTTTGGATTTGATGGAGGATATTGATAGTATTGAGAGAATCTTCCATAGGTATTTTTCATTCCTTGAGCCCAATGTTGAGATTGAGATTGAGATTGAGGGCAAGGTTGCTACCAAGAATTCCAGTCTGGTGGGGGCTGAGTATACATTTGGTTATTAAAACCTTGAGATTGTGGCCCCTGCCATCAGGGAAAATTTTAAGGATGGAAATTTATCTTAAATTTTAGAAGCATTGGTGAATATTAGTAGTCCCTAATATGCAAATTGTAAAATTTTTGGGGATATGTTTTGTAAAAGTACTTAGATATATGATAATTTTATAATATTCTATAAAATTTTGGTGATTTTTTAGGTAAAAATAATTTTATACTATAAAGTTTGGGCGAATAAATTTTAGAAAAAACTAGAAATTGGGGAATCTTTTTTTTATGGAAAAAGCATAAAAATTTAGCTCACTTGCGAATATTAGCCCCTAAAATTTTCCCTACCTGCTATGGCCTTCTAGAGACAAAGGAAATAGATTCTGTTGGATTTTAAGTTGTTTCTTCTTGAAAAGCAGCATTAACACCAGGAATTGAAGGACAACTCTTAGTCTCATGACTTTCTGAACAAATCATACACGTTTCTATGAATTTTTCATCAAGAGGACATTCTCTTAAAGCATGCTTCTTTCTGCATTTAGGATAGAAAATAGCTAAAACATTCGTCTCGGATTTTTGCTTGTTTTGTAACTTAAGGGTGTCTATCTGTTCACTAAGACTATATAAAATGTCTGTTTGAAATTCTTCAAGCATGTTTCCATATTTATGCCCTACTCACTATTCTAGTTGTAGATCTAGTTACCCTAGCAAGAGAGGAATCTCTTGGACCTTTCCTAGTTTTTTATTTTCCTCTTGAGAGACGAATACATAATTCCCCAATTTCAGGTAATGGGAGCTGACATATGTCCCCCTTCCCCATCTTTAAGGATGTCTATCCACTCATCTCTAATGGCTTTCAACAAAAGATATTTTAAAGTGTCTTGATCTAAATTATCCATTTTTGCTCTTTTTATGTTGTAGTTGAATCTTTCAATTAAATCCTCCAAATTCTCGTCCTCTCTTTGCATCATCTTAAAGACTTCATCCTTATGATTAATAGGTATGCAATAATCCAAATACCTTTCTAAAAATTCTCTATTCATATCATTTCATGTTCTGATAAACCGAGTGATTAGAATCATGAACCATTTTAGAGTTGCTCCTTTCCGATGTTGAAGGACAAAATTTGAGTTTTTGAGAGTCTTGTTAATAATCATAAGTTCAGCACAAGACTTCAAATTCAAACAACAATGTTTCAGGGTCTTCACTTTTCAATCCATGAAAGTTTGGGAGGACAAAAGGTGAGATATTTTTCATCGTGGAATTTGTATCTTCATCAAATATAGGGAATCCAAAAGAACCCTCAATTACCCTATTTATTATGGCTCCTTCTACATTTCCTCTACCTCTTCCTCTATCTCCTCCTCTACCTCTACCTCTATCTCCTCCTCCAAATATTACATTTTCTCCATTTAGAATTTCTCCTTCTCCTTCCCCTTCTTCTCCTCTTCCTGCCATTATAGATTCTTCAGAGTTGATATACGAGTCAACTTGTAAGGTTAGATGCTCTTCCTCTGGTTCTTCTATCAATGGTATGTTGAAGAAAGGTTTTTCTTCTTCCTCTCCACCAGGAATTTCTAACTCTTCAGCTAAAATGTGTTCTCTTGTATAAGTGAAAAAGGTTACTCCTATTGTTGGAGACCTAGGATCTTCTACTTCTAAGACTACCTTAGTAAATTAATAAGGGGATCCTCCTAATAGGATTTCTGACCTTAGAACATCAGGAAGTCTATGGCTAGTAAAATATGGTATATGAGTTTGAGATGGAGGAGTATCACTTCTTAGTCTTGGTGGAGTGAGTGGTGTTGTAGGGATTAAAATCCTGCCTCTAGATATGAATCTTCCCCTAGAGTCTCTTTCTCTACGCATATCATTTTTTTAGATGTAATAAATGAGGTTAGCTAATTACACTTCCCCGACAACGACGCAAAATGTTTAGTAAATTTAATGTTTTAAATTTCTTGCATTAATTATCAACCAAGGTTTGTAAACTCATGAAGTGTGATGCACTATATGTGCTTAATTAACCTATTTATTACTTCGTTGTTTGTATTTTATGTTGTTTTTGGGGGGTTTCTATTCTTTGAGGTCTAATAATTTTCAGTCTAAAACTATAAAAAGATTTTAAATGAATCTAATGAATTTTAAGAAGGAAGAAAAGGAAGTGTTACTAAGGTAATCTAATTTTCATAAAAATAAACCAAAAACTGTTGTTTAGTTAGAATCTAATTTGGAAAACAAAGCATCTATCTTATCTTATCATTAGTCCTATTCCATGGATCTAATTCTAAAACTAAGATTTGAAATTACAGTGCTTGTCTTAAGTAAAAGAAGAAAATGAAAAGATGTACTTATGGTTACTCCAACATTCAATTATGAGGTATGACCTTATTGAGATTATGTTAAGTAAATTTCTGTACTTTAACTTCTAATGTCCTAGAACAGTAAGAAAAGGATCCAAAGGAAAACATCTAATGTATATTTAGTTACTCCAATATTCAATTATGAAGTGTGATCTTTTTGAGATAGTGTTAAGTAACTAATTATACCTAATGATCTAGAAAACCAAGTAAAGTATGCAAAAGGTAACTCAATAATTGCACTCATTAAAAATTCAACCATTCAGTCTTGAAACATGGTTAAATAAATCTCTTTGGAATTACTTTTAGGAATATCGGTGATGCAATTAAGTGAGGATCTGAAATAAAAATGTGAAAGCATGTAAAACTCACTATAAACAACTAATGTATATTTGAATTTCTGCAACATTCAATGTGAAGTATTACCGTCTTAAGATGCTATGTGCAAAGTCAATTATGCCTTAGTTTCTAAATTCCTAGAAACCAAATAACAATTTCGAGAGTAAATTCAATCATTGTATGAATTAGACATTCAAACATTTAGTTTAGGATCATCATCTTGAAATGGATTTTGAAAACATCCATTGACACAGTTAATTGACAAGTCTGTTCTAAGAAAATGAATGAAAAAATAGTAAGGAAACTAGGAAAATGTGTATTCTTATTACTTCAATCTTAATTCGATTTGAAAAAAAAGTTGTCTATATTCACGAAATATCTTTGACGAACAAGGCTGCACAATCGTGATTTAATGTTATGCTATTGATAAAAAATTGGAATGAAACATTAACCTAATTACAAAACAGATCTGCTAAAAACTAAGTAATTGAAATTGAACTAAAAACAACAAATGAAAATTTTCCTCTAGTGTAGGGGCCCTCTACAATTGATTCAGCTGAACTGCTACCTGGTTAAGGATGCACTTAAAAAATCATTGGAAACACGAACTTTGTATTATGATAAAATGAAGCCTTGATACAGAGTATCAACAAAAATCTTAAACTTAACATTTAATTTTTGAACTGTGTTCTTGGTATTTTACAACCGATATTTAAAGGAAAATAATGTAACTATTTATGAGATAAAATTTCTACAGGTGCCTAATTCGAATTAGACTTGCAATAGGACTGTTATAATCTTGATTTTCTACGATAGAGCAAATCAAGAGTCCTGCTGCTTTCAGATAACGTACATTGACCACACCTTTGATCATGATCTTAGGCCTACTTTTCTGTCGATTTGGGCTGAGTGAATAGGATAGAATCCATGTGGAGATGATTCTAGAAACACCCATTTTTCCCAATTCTTCATTTGACACCTAGAACCTTCCAGACCATGAGAGTAGCTACAGAATCCATGGTTATCTTCAAAATAGGCTGTGTTATGTAGCTAAATTGCAAAAAACAATCCAAATAGTAAGAACATGAAAATATAATATGGAAATCATTTTAATGCATCCTTAATAAAAAACCTAGCATTTATCATTGATTGGGGTCTATGATCTTATGAGAAAGTGAGGGAAAGAGGTGAGAAAAGCTGTCAAAGAGAGGGTAATTCTGAGGTTCAACACTTGGCTCTTTGGGATTAAGATGGTAAATTTATTTTACAAGATGATGCTCAACTCCAATGGTTTTTTGGATTGTACCAATGGGTTTAGAATACCAAAATACCCCTATATTAACTGCTCAATCTCTGGAAATGAACCTAGGCTCCCTTGGGCTTGACCTCTTCTATTGGTGTCCTTGAGCTTCCCTAAGATTCTCTATGGAAAAAATCTCCTAGAAGCCCTCTCGTCCTCCTTAAACCTATTTTACTATCTCCATCACATATCAATCATCCAAAATAGGCTGTTCGTTTTCTCAGAATGACCTCACGCTCCTCGTTCTATGCCTCCCACACCTCGTGGCACTAAGCTCCTTGAAACTTCCCTGTTGCTTATTCAGCTCTATAAGTCTCCAAACTGATTTGAAAATCCCTCCATTGGATTCATAATGTCAAAAATAGTCATAAATGACTATTCATTTCCTCAAAATGGCCTCTGGCTGCTCTAGTTATACCTCCAACACTCGGTGGCACCCTGTGGCTATAGGATCATTGAAACTTCCCTCTAGCATATCAGCCTTCAGAAGTCTCCAAATTATTCTACAAACCAAATAATTGCATTCAGAAGGTTCAATATAGTCAGAAATGACTATTGGTTTCCTGAAGATGGCTTCTGGCTACCCTAGTTAGGCCTCATTCTCCTGTCTCCTCCTAGTGGCTCTAGTGGCCCTTGGAACTTATGTGAAGCAAAATCACACTTGGAAATCCTCAAATGGATCTGAAAACCTCACCAATGGCTCAAGAATTCTTGAATTAGTCAAGAATGACTCTTTATTTTCTATGAATCGTCGAAAATTGAGCGTTCTACACTTTTTCCCAATATCTCCTAGGAACACTCCACTAAACATGCAGAACTCTAGTTAACTGGAGTTAGATTAGAGCTGACCGCCAAATTTGGTGCTCTCTTATATGATATAAATTCATGCATTAAAATTAATGGTTAGGGTAGTTGCCACATGTGCACCCCTAAACGTTAAGTGGCTTATGCGTTAGCAGAAAGAACATAATACAATTGCAGAGTTTATTAAACATACATACGTTCACGATCAAACAACACATAAGTTTAAAATAGATCATACATAGCCTTAAACAACTTACATACACACTGAACAGGGTTCTTGGGTCCCACAACATGTAACCAATCACATCACATCGCAAATCAAATTTTCCGCAAGTTCAACTTCGTACCAATAACACTGAAACCATAATTTATGCGATGTGAACTCGTGCGCAATGCCGACATGTGGCTCCCCTCACGCATCAGATTTTTCATTTACCACATCGAAACCAATTTAACATATCTTGTGAACTCTTAACTTATAAATATTTCGATTTTCGAAATCACTTTTCAAGTGCTGCAATCTCCGTCATCAGTTTGTTCCTTAATCCGATGACCCTCGTTACCTCTCTGCCTTATCACTTCGCATCACAGCATAAATAACATAACTTGTGAAGACTTGACCATAAACTTGAACATTGCCAATGTGTGATATGCGCACGGTCACTCCACACTACACGTATCCCATCTCAATCACATCACAAGATATATATCTGAACTTGCGATGAATGAATGGTAAATATAACAATCTCTGATGCAATTTACGCTATTCCATCTATCCTCGTTGTCACTTTGTTCACTTCATTCTGCAATTTTAACTTATTGTCCATTCCATCTGCAACATTTCCACAGCTATGCAATACCCGATTCTATATGTAGAGTTAAAGACTGCATGACAACCACCTATTCAGATCCCACTCTACTAGTCAATTGTGTTTTGAACCTGTTTTGGAAAGCGAGCAGCAAGAGATAACTCAATCATATGAATGCATAATTTGATGAAACGAATTGCTTTGGAATCCCAGTGACGAGCTCTACGCTCTCGTATTGGTTTGAATCAATTTTGAGCACTTTTAAATTTTTGCTAATACTTAGTCCTTCATCCCAATCTGATCACTCCTTCCCACTAACTTGCTTTTGGACCCACAAAAGCTAATGATTATCTACCTTGAGCTTCAACACTCTACTACTTTCAAGTTATATCAACTGATTTTTCTTGAGAAGTCTCTTTGGAAATCACCCTGACATGCCTTGCACCGCAATTATCTATGTCTCTTGACCACTGCTCTCTGCCTGTTGCTAACCCAATTCAACATTGTTGGATGCTGTAAACTAATGCATACCCTGTTGTACCACTGTTCTCTTTATGTGATTGGCAAACTGTTAGCCTTCCCACTGAGAATGAAGTCCCTCTTGCAACAAAGGCTTACAATCTTCTTCTTGGGAATCCACTTTGCAAATTAAGCTCGCAAGATGAGTGAAATCTTGTCGTAAAAAAAAACACCAACTTGTTTTTCAATGGTTGCAAAACACCTTGCATATTGTCCACTTCTTCACCGAATGGACCGAAACTTCCTGCAACATCTTGTCACAAGAACACATGATCAACCTTGAAAATAAAATCTTATGCAAGAATTGAAATGAAGACCACCTCTTTTTTCTTCTTCAAAGCACTGATTGTCACCTTCCTATAACATCACATACATGGCAATCCTATTGCACATTGGTGTATCCATTTATTGACTCACAACCGACAACACCCTCAACTAAAATGTAAGTCGTGCAACATGTGACATCAACAACATGTCAACATGAAATGTGTAATACAATCGACACAAGTCGATATACAACATGATACATTTTGACAACACTCATGCATGTATCTATTTACAATGAACTTATTTACAAGTTCGCCATTTACACATACAAACTCATGCATATGTACAATTTCAACTCTTCCTTTCAAGTATAAACAAGTACATAATCCCAAAACATGTGGGTGACTATAAGAGCTGAACTGAATGATATTGTTGCAACATAAGTGAGTAACATACCCATCTTTTATACCTCCATGGTGAAATTTTGCAACAAAAAGAAATGCATTCAACTGAACAACAATCACATTCAATATTGCATCATACAATTTGTGATAATCTACTGCAACTTGTCATACTTTCAACGGAAATTCGGGCATACATAAGGCTTCAATTTACATCTATGTACAAAGGAAATGCATGCCTTACTTGCTCAATAAATCGAGCCATTTCTGAGCAATCCACTTCAATGGCGATTTTTCCTGCTGAACACCCTCTTCTTGTGAATCATGTTGACTCACATCGATGATGGAATCTCCTGTTCCATTCTCATCAATATTTTACTCCACTTGCTTCAAATGCTTGGGATGAGTTGTTGGATGTAGTGTCCAACATTGGTCAATGAGATGTCCCTTTTTCTGGTAATGTGTGCAAATATTTTACATCTTCTATGCAAGTCTCCTTTTCTTGAACTGTTTCCTATATTCTTTCATTCTCTTCTAGCATTTTCAAACTTCATGGTTACACAAACCACAATAGGAACAAAAAATCCTTCTCCCATTCATGCATGCGGAATTTTCATGTTTAATATAGTCATAAACAACATGATTATAGGAAAAATTATACCTTGAATGTTCATCTTTTTCACCTTTTTGAGAAGATGAACTTGAATAGGTTCCGGCTCTCTTTTGAATACGAACAACATTTTTCATGTCCTTAGAGTTGTCACAACTCTCTTGTTCACCAGAAGTTGCATGTCTAAAAGCATCTTGCTGCAACATGGGTTTCACAAAATTGCATTGATATTGATTACAAACTTTTTATGTTTAATGGTCTGAACCTGCAACAAAATTCCTTCATGGAACTATTTCAAGTTCCTTCATGGCTTTAGAAGTTTCTCCCTAAATTTTTCCATATCCAAGACGCAAATACTTAGGGCTTTCCTCAACCATAATTGGCTCAACTACGCCTTGTGCATGTTTGCCTAATCCCTTACCTTCATAGCCCATTTTGATCATCAATTTGGACCCTGTTCCTCTAGTGTGTTTTTCAAGTGAACCTACATATTTATCTTGAGAGGAAATTGAAGACAAACTTGAATTATTTACCTCTTATTCAAGCACATACTTGGCTAAGGCTTCTTTAGCATCATGGAGCTAAATCTCCATCTCATGCATCCTTTGAAGAAGTTCTTTCTTCTCTTTCTTCATAGAAACCAATTTATCTTGAAGTTTAGTGCTCTCCCTTACATCTTCATACAAATGTTGCACCATATCGTTTATGATGTGAAAGTCCTTCTTCATCTCTTTATCAAAGAGTCTTGCAAAGGAGGAGGATTTACAAACATTACTTGATGAAGTTGTCATCACTGTGTAAATGAATTAAATAACTTCAAAAAAAATTGTCAAAGCTTTAAAAACAATTTGGGTGTAGATTCAAGCTCTTCTCTGTAGCTTGTATCTCTTCTTCAAGCAACCTCTTTTGCAAATAGTCCCTCTTGTGCTTCAAGGGTTTCTTTGATGTCCTTTGAGTAAGGAGGATGCTTTCATCCTTCTTCCTTCATTTCCTCTTCACCTCTAGAAAAATCAAACTTGTAAGCATCAGTCAATTTGTAAGCAGTTACATTCTTTGCACTATTAGACACCCTTCAAGTCAAACAAGCAAGCAAGAAACCTTGTTCTCTCTCAGGCAAGCAACCTAGTTCTCGATCAAGCAAGAAACCTAGTGCTCTGTCAAGCAAGCAACCTAGTGCTTTGATACATGTTGGAAATTGGGTTCAATGCTCCTCGTGTGTTTCGTGACATGGACTAACCGCCTCTTATGGATCCTAAATATGCCGATTCTAGCAGAGGCTAACTTGTTTTTACTATGCAAGAACCTCCCACTCCAATAAAACAAATTGAGTATCTTGCTTATACATGCATGTGCGGAATTTAATTCTTGATTTAGGTGTATGTGTTTTAACTTGTTTAAGGATTTATGTGTGAGAAATTAAAAAATTGTTAAAGTTTATTAAAATCATGTACAACAACCATAAATTGTAGAAAATTAACCAACAACACATAATAGCAAACACAATAAAAGAGTTCACCCTCAACACTTGGGCTACGTCTCCTTGAGCCTCCATAAATGGACTTGGCTCTTTTGGATTAAGATGGCCAATTTATTTTAAAAGATGATGCTAAAATCAAATGGTTTTTTGGACTATACCAATGGGTTTACAATACCAAAATACCCCCGGATTGACTACTCAATCTTTGGAAATGGACCTAGGCTTCCTTGGGCTTGACCTCTTATATCCATGTCCTTCATCTTCCCTAAGATTATCTATGGCACAAAATCTCCTAGAAGTCATATTCTTCTCCTAAAATTTTTTCTATTGTCTCCAACACATATCAATCATCCAAAATAAGTTGTTCATTCGCTCAGAATGACCTCAGGCTCCTTGTTCTATGAATCCAACACTTAGTGGCACTAGGCTCCATGAAACTCTCTTGTGGCTTCTTCAGATTTAGAAGTATCCAAGTGGCTCTGAAAATTTCTCCATTGGATTCATAATGTCCAACATAGTAAAAAATGACTATTCATTTGCTCAAAATTGCCTCTGGCTGCTCTGGCTATGCCTCCAACACCTGGTGGCACCCTGTGGCTCTAGGCTCACTGAAAAATTCCCTATAGCATATATGCCTTCAGAAGTATCCAAATGTTTCCGAAAACCCCATAATTGGATTCATAAGGTTCAATATAGTCATTAATGACTATTGGTTTACTGAAAATGGCCTCTGGCTGCCCTGGCTAGGTCCCATTCTCTCGCTGGCTCCTAGTGGCCCTTGGAATTTCTCTAAAGAAAAATCATGCTCCGAAGTCCTCAGTTGGCTCTGCAAACCTCACCAATGGCTCAAGAATTCTAAAATTAGTCAAGAACAACTCTTTATTTTCTTTGAATCATCAAAAATTGAGCCTTTGACACTTTTTCCCAATATCTCCTAGGAAAAATCCATTAATGTGGAGAACTCTAGTTAACTGGAGTTAGATTAGGGCTGACCACCAAATTTTGCACGCCTTTATCCGCTCCGCCAATAAATTCGTGCATTAAAAGTTATTTTTAGGGTGGTTTCCACATTTTCACCCCCAAACATTAAGTGGCTTATGCGTTAGCGGAAATAATGGAATAAAATTCAGGATTTTATTAAACATACGTATGTTCACGATCAAAACAATGCTTACACTTAAAAAAGATCGTACATAGCCTTAAATAGCTTACATACATGATGAACAGGGTTCTGAGGTCCCACAACACGCAACCAATCACAGTGCATCACAAATCGATTTTTTTGCAAGTTTAACTTGGTACTGATAACGCTGAAACCATAATTTATGCGATGTGTGCTCGTGTGCAATGCCGACACGTGGTTCCCCTCATCGCATCACATTTTTCAAATTTACCCCATAAAAAAAAATTTAACATATCTTGTGAAATCTTAACTTCTAAATATTTCAATTTCTGAAATCTCTTTTTCGGGTGCTGCAATCTGTGCCGTTGGTTTGTTCCTTGATCTAACGATCCACATTATCTCTCAACCTTCTCACTTCACATCATAGCATAAATAACATAACCTATGAAGAATTAATCGTAAAATTGAACTTTGTTGATGTCTAATATGCACATGGTTAATCCACATGATACGTGTCCCATTTCAATCGCATCGTAAGATATATATCTTAACCTGTGATGAATGAATGGTAAACATAACAATCCTTGATATGATGTATGCTCGCCCATCCATCCTCGCTATCGCTTTGTTCGCTTCATTCTGCAACTTGAACTTACTGGTCCGTTCCACCTACAACATTTTCACAGTTGTGCAATACCTGAGTATATATGCAGAGTTCAAGGCTCCATGATAGCCACCAATTCATATCCCACTCTGCTGGCCGATCTGGTTCTAAAACTGTTTTGGAAAGAGATCAACAGGCCATAAATCGATCATACGAACTCATAATTTGATGAAACGAGTTGTGTTGGAATCCTGGTGACAAGCTCTATGCTCTCGTCTTGGTTTGAAGCATTTTTTAGCACTTTGAAATTTTAGTTAATCCTTAGGCCCTGATGCCAATCTGATCACTCACAAATATTCCCAACTCAGTTGTTGGATATAGCTTCTTTGAGGCAAATTTTGTTACATGGAAATAAACTGATGAACCAAAAATTTTAAAATGCGGCACATCTGGATTCATACTTGAAAAATATTCCTATGGTGTACTTATCCCAAGTATCTGATGAGGACTTATGTTCTGCACAAATATTGTTGTCTTGCATGCTTCGGCCCATAGATGAAACAGTAGGCCCTGATCTTGCAACATCACTGGTGTTCTCCCACAATAGTTATGTTTTTCATTTCTTCAACCCCATTCTGTTGTGGGTTATGAAATTCTATCAATTCCCATCAAATTATTTCTTAAGCACATAATTTCATGAATTCGTTCAATACATATTCTCCACCATTGTTGCTTTTGAGAGCCTTCACCTTCTTCCTTGTATATTTCTCAAAAAGTGCTTTTAACTCATGAAACTTTTAGAACGCCTAATATTTGTTTTGCATGAAGAAAATCCAACACTTGCGTGAAAAATAAACTACAAAAATCACATAATACCTGCATTTTGTTGTGGAGGATTTTGAGAATGGTCCACAAACATCTGTGTGAACCCTCTCAAGGATCACCTTTGCTCGACTTTCCTTATCGTGAAATATGGCTTTGGTGTACTTCCCAAATGTACTCCCTTTGCATGTATCTTTCTGCTTAAGTGCACCCTTGGGAAGTCCTATAGAAATTTGTTGCATAATCTTCACCATGGTGTAGACAGCCTAATATTCTGTGCCATAACTCACTGGTGTCTCGGCTCTCCACCTTCTTTTCTTTCATGATCAAGGTAGCAGAGTCTTCTACATCCAATTTGTAGAGGTTCTTTAATTGAACCCCAGTATTCTTCACGTGTATCATGGATTCCTGATGAAACAAAACCTTTCCTTTGCTAAATATCACATCATATCCACAATTTTCCAACATAGAAACATAAAATAAATTTTCTTTAAACCACAAACAGACATGACATATTTTAATGTGAGAGGAGTACCTGACTCTCTCTAAAAGGTAGCTATACCTATAGTGGTCACTCTATACCTCCCATCATCTCTCATATTGATGTGCCTATGGAGATCCTTCTCCTCCAAGTTTCTGAATAATTATTTGTCTTTGGTTACATTGAATGATGCTCCACTATCTAAATACCACATTGAACCCATCACCAATGACACCATGAATGCGATGAGGGTGAAATATAGCTCAAACTGTAAAGCAAGTTCTTCACATGCCTCTCCTCCCGAGTGCTTCTTGTTGGTATTCTTGTGTGAACACTTTGTAGCATATTGTCCAAGCTTGTGACAATGAAAACATTTTACCTTTGAGAAGTTTCTCTTATTTCCCACTTGACCATAATATGATTTGGAATGGGATGTCATTCGTTTCAATTTATTCACCTTTCCAGCCAAGGCACAATTATCCTCATCATCATTCTTTGATGAAACTCCTTCTCTGGTGTTCCATCAAATCTCTTCTTGTACCAAGTGAGACCACAATCGCTCCCACTCTGGTAGCGTCTCCCTCCCATTCATCGAATCCTAAAAGTTGTCCTAGCTCTTGGGAAGGCATAGAAGTGTTGGCTCACCAAATCATCCTTGACCACTATCACACCAACACTTCGAAGCTCATCTCGACATTGAGTGAACTTCATCAAGTATTTTGGTATCGTGTCTCCCTTCTCCATCTTGATATTTCTGAGCTTGTCCTTCAACGCCCGATTCCTGTGGTCAATGTTTTTATGAAAAAAATATGTTAAGGCATTCCACATAGCATACAAAATTTCCTTTCCATGGACGTTATAGACAATATTATCTAGAACTCCTTCTAACATAATCCTTCTCGCCTTTTCTACACTCTTCTTCCATGCATCAAGATTTTGAGCATCTACTGCTGCAAGCCCTGGGAATATCACTGTCTATGAATTCCTTCAGTTTGTTTTCCTCCAACACTACCTCCATCATGTCCTTCCAAGATATTTAATTTGAACTACCCTCAAGGGCATATTTGAGTCTCAACCCACATAAAGACATCCTGATATGTTGATGGTCCTGAAGAATATATCTGTAAATTCAATTCACATGTTCAAAACAAACTCGTATTCTTCTCTTCTATAGTGATTCATTATCTAATACCATGTACAAAATCAAAATAGATTCAAATGATATTTTAATATGCTAAAAATAATATACTTGAACCTATTCTACAAATTGTGGAAACCAATTACGATCGCATAATCACATGAACAAGAAAGAAAAATATTTTGAATCACACAACAAAAAGATTTATCTAAAAACCCCTTTATCTGTATATTGCATTAAGTCAATAATATGAAACAATACAATGCTTCTCTCAAGATTAAGAGCTCTCTGCACTATCTTTGATTGTCTCACTCTGACCCCGACAAGTTTTGTCCAATACTTAACCAATTTCTTACCTCTCGGTTTCTCATCCTTTCTTACGAAATTCTGGGGGAATTGAGCCCCTATTAATTAGGAAATTCACAATAATTGATTGCGAAATTCATCCAAGGCATCCTTCTCACCTCATGCATGACGTGTAAAATTTTCTAATTATACCACTATTAATATACTTCCCTTCAACTCCAATCTCAAATGGGTATTCCTTAGAACTGAAATGAGACAACTATTTATAGTAAATTATCAGTTATATAATTGATCACCACATATGAATTAAATAAGATTTAATTCACTCAACATCTCACTAGCTCATCCATCAGTTAGAACTAGTTAAATTGATTTTAACTCAAATAATTAAGTTAAACAATTACTGTAACAAGTCCAATTTTTTTTTTGTACTATGTCATCTCCATGTTTTTCCTTCTTTGGTTTCCACAATTACTTTGTCTCCTCAACACTTTGATATTACTCTTATTTAATTTATTATCCCCATTATTTTTATCTTACACATAGGTCATCCCCTTACCCTAGGTATTGTACATTCCTCTTTGGTTTTTTATTTAGATTCAATACTTACTCAATTCCTCATTTTTTTATTACACATAGAATATAATTATTTCTTTAACCTTTAATATATCTAATTCCTTTATTTAACTTCCATACCCCTATACCTTATCTATACTAGAATATATTCACCAAATCTATTACCCATACTGTGCTTATATGCATTTAACCCCTTTCATATACATAACTTATTTCTCTCCCTTAATACACATTGCAATAATTTGAGGTATATATGAAATCTAATGTAAATACGAAATATATCATAAGTTTAATGTTTCTGTTAATTCCTCTTACCCCACAGGTTGAATTGGCCCACTCCTAGGCTTCCTTGTGTCCACTTCATGTGTGCTTCACATGGCCGTTTCTCGCTTTGATGTGCCACTTGTACGAACTAGATATGAATCAAAATCGATCGTAGAGATCTATGGGAAAAAACCCTAATGTTTTGTACTACCCCACCTATTGTATCATTTCACCATTTCAACCCTGTTGTTGTGGCCGCTATGCTCTCTGGAGTCTACCTCCATTACAGACTTGTAGTATAAATTTCCCTTCAATTTGTGATGAATCCTTCACAATACTTGTGGTGGGAGAACTTCTCTCTCAATCGATCATCCTTGTGGCCTTATTCATGCTTCTGTGCATGGTTTTAGTCTCTGGTGTTATGGAAATTGCATTGTTTCATGAATTTGACAAAGGGTTACTTTCAAGTCTATAAGGTCAACTCTATCAAGATTAATAAATTCATATTTTTCTTGTTATTTGTAGAATTAAGGGAGATTTGTTTTCCATCTAGCCCTCTCACTGAGAAACTCCCATGTACATTGTAGTTTTCAACTTAATTTACTAGCTCTATATGAAAGGTATCTGCTGATTAGGATTATTTTTCTTTCTATTTAATGTTATATATATGAACTAACCTTGGTGTTCTTTCACACTCCAACATATTTAATTTCTATACATTGCATGAGGAATTGCTCTAGTAGTAGTGTTTCGATTTAAACCTGTGCTTGATTTTAAAATTGTTTTTCTTGTATATAGATTGCTTTGGTTTCGTCGCAATGTTTAAATTTACTCTCACGGTATTTGTATTTATATTGTACATGATGGTTTTGTTCATGAACAACGCTTGATATGAGTCTGCATGTTCATTCTTTATTTTGGTATGTTTCCTCACATGTCATAGTTTATCTATGTATACATTATGCTTTATTATCTACTATGTGATGCATTATTGATCCAATTATGATTATATATATCCGAATAGGAATGAATTATTATTTCTAAGTGAATTCCAGAAATTGTTTTATTCATTGTCTAAACTTTGGCTTTAGTTTGTTATTAAATGTATGTCAATTCATTCAATTTATATATCATGTCCTGTAGAATGATATTCTAAATTTAATTTCTAGATCCTTCTATTTTTCCATATTTACTCCCTGCTCACTTTTACAATAGCCTTTGTTATCATTTTAATGATACATTACATATGTTATCTGTATTAAGAGGATGCTTCATAATCCTTTCATCTTTATAAGGTTGAGTGGTTGATTTAGCTCCATCAATTAGATTTACTTTCTGTTATATTATTCATTCTCAATGATTGTAATTAATACTTTGTTTTATCTTCTATCATTTGTACATAGTTGTGGTTCATGAATGTACTGAATTCATTCATTTAATTTAGAGTAATATTGATTAGTCTGAATAGTACATATGGTGCTATAATTTTTCGTTAGTCCCTTTTGTATACTTAATTTCTTTGAAGGATTGCGTACCTACCAAGGGGTTACA
Source organism: Pinus albicaulis (assembly GCA_034641835.2). NCBI lineage: Eukaryota > Viridiplantae > Streptophyta > Pinopsida > Pinales > Pinaceae > Pinus > Pinus albicaulis. The sequence continues at coordinate 1,131,640,214 of CM076582.1, forward strand.
CAGGCTGCTAACGTAGGCCTTCTCTGAGTAGAGGTTTGCCAGAATATCCCTCTTGTTATATTTTAACAGTACTTCATATTTCCATAAAGTAATTGCATATTTTTTTTTAATATGTTGTTATAGAGTTCAATTACTTTTTCTGAATGTAACATGCATAACCACTACACAGGTTAATGTTCTTATTTTAGGATTTCCCAGCACTTCGGGAAGTCTATATGCCTACTCACTAAGGTTAGTAGTGGAAATTATTTCGACTTCTTCTTTAATGTTCTTATAGATAAATTCAATTTAGCCTTACAACATTTTCCTACTATAGGTACAAGGCAAAGACCAAGTATTGAAGAGTATATTCAGGTGACCTCCTCTTGCCTTCTATACTCTTAATCATAAGATTTATACTCATATTTTATTTTCTTGTATTATGAATATGATTCTAATTTTATATTTACTATTTTTCTTCAGGTTTGATTTTATACTCTTTGCCTGATGTATTTTTCGCATCTGTCATCTACCACCTCAACTGACAGACAAACTATTTCATTCCCAGGTCGGTCACTGGACCAAGGAAGACTCTACGACATTCTCTAAATTACACATGTTTTATCTTAACTGTTTAAGATTATACCTGGGTTGTGACCCTGTTTTATTTCTGGTTTCCTTATACAATTTCCAAACTTTTAGGATCATGAACATTTAGCTCCTCCATTCTTTAAAGAGGATTTGTATTTAACAGTTTATGTATAGGAATTATGAACACTACAAATTTTTGTGTAACATATACTATGAGATTTTATCATCATATATATCTATATATATATATATATATACATTAGTTTGGCATATATATGTCTTTAGATCTAAATTATTCTTTGGTTAGTATTTGTTCTATTCAACAAAATGTAATAATCTCCATTTTACATTACTATATGAATTTTATATTAGCATTATCTAATTTTCTAAATATGATGTTCTGTACCACTACAGTTGTTTATGCTAGAATATTTGTGTATGTCTTAATTTCGACTAGTTTTATACTCGTTGTTCATTATTTATAGTGATAGTTTATGACTAATTTCTGTAATTATAGTTATTAATAAACATCAGATTTAGACCGACTCTCGGGTTTAGATATTCTAACTGTTTATCTAATAGAAGTTCCTGAGCCTGTGTAACATGAGTGGAGACTTAAATTTATTTGTTACAGATGGGACTCTATCAAATACAAATGGAAAAATGGACACTCTACAATACACAGATAATAATTTACTTAACTTTACACAACTAATTCTAAGAATTTAGTTACTAATAACATCTGACAGAGACCTATCCCTCTTATTTCTTATTTCTATTAGACCTCTGATTATAATTTCATAATCATTTCAAAATCACAACAGTAGAATTAAATTAGAAATTCACAGTAGGCAGAGAACATTAAAGGAATCACATACCACAGTTTAAATACCGTTTTCCTCCTAACCACAAGTTTTTTCCACAGCTCTCCCCTAAGAAAAGATCTATGTTCTCCAGTGTGGACAACCCCTTTGTCACACTAGTGATGGCTTATTTAAGCCTTCTTTCCCTGAGCCCGTTTCCATAACGACGTCCCGTTATTATGGGATGTTGTTTCCCATAACCTAGGATTTTATTTTGTTTTTTTCCACAAAATATTCTCTTAAAAATAGCTTTTCCTTAGCCCAATTTATTCCTACATATTCTCAGTAACTTTCCAGTTTACAGATAATTTTATTAGATATTTTTCTCCCATCTAATAAAATTTATTTATTTAATTTTTTCTCCAAGGATTTCTGGAGAGTTTTGGGAAAGTATGGGATTCTATTCCATCCTCATGAATCAGAATTCCTAGTATCCATTACCATATTTACACATTAATGTTAAATCCACAATTATTTATTAATTTAAAAAATAATATGTTGATACAAAAAATTTCCCTAGGTCCACCTGAAACTTTGGCTTATTTTCTAAATATAAAAGTTGTAAATAGGGGTATTGCATAGTCCCCCCCTAAAACAAAAACATTGTCCTCAGTGTTGTAGATATTTCTGCTTATTTATTGAACAGTCATGAGTACACTTCCTTCATACTTTCCTCCCGCTCCCAAGTAGGTTCCTCAGGTGAAAAGTGCTTCCAATGCTCTTTCACCCAAGATATTGTTCCATTTAAAAGCATGGTTTCTTCTCATTCAAATATACAAAGGGGTTATGGAAGAAAGTACCCTTCTATTTCCACCTGTTTCAAATTCCACTGAACCACGTGAGAAGGGTCGTGTACATATTTCTCCAATAAGGAAACATGAAAAAAATTATGAAATTTAATATGACTAGGTAGAGCCAATTTCTAAGCTACTGCCCCCACTCTCTCCAAAAACTCAAAGGGCCCACAATATTGTGGTGCTAACTTAGCACAACTACTGATATGCATGGTACTTTTGCAAGGTTTAATTCTCAAGTACACATGATCTCCAACTTTGAATTCTCTATGACCTTTTTTCTTGTCTGCATAACTCTTCTTGTGCTCTTAAGCTACTTTAATGCTCTGTTGAATTTATTTCACGGTCCGCTCCATCTCATGTAGTGCATCAGGTCCAAGTACCAGTTTTTCCTCTTGTTTACTCCAGTTAAGTGGAGTGTAGCATTTTCTACCATACACAGCTTCAAATGAATTGATTTTAATGGAGGCCTGATAACTGTTATTGTAAGAAAATTCTTCCAAATGTAGAAATTCTTCCCATTTGGTGGGTTTGTCCATCACATACATGCAAAGCATGTCCTCCAATATCTTATTTTTTCTTTCTATCTATCCATTTGTTTGAGGATGGTAAGATGTATTAAGTTTAGTTTTGTCCCCATTCCTCCAAACAATGTTTTCTAAAAGGCATATGTAAACTTTGTATCCCTATCAGAGATAATCATATTTGGTATTCCTTTTTTAAAGATTTATTTCATGAAAACATTGGCCACTTGTGTTGTCCCAAAAGTGGATTGTATAGACAGAAAATATGTTGCTTTGGTTAATGTGTCCACCGCTACCATAATTGAGTCATGCTGGTACATGGTATGTGGCAGTCCTATAATAAATTCCAATGATACTACTTACCTCTTCAATTCTGGAATAGGAAGAGGATTCAATAGACTAACATGATGTTGATGTTCCACTTTAAATTGTTGGCATTCTAAACACCTTGTCAATTAATCAGCTACCTCCTTCTTCATTCCTGGCCAAAACACATTTTTCCACAAGGATGTCACCATATTTTGATAAACTAGATTACCTAAATAAGGTATTTTATGGTATTGATCTAAGATTTCATGTTTTAAGGTGTATACATTTGGAATATAAAACCTCTTATTGTAACTAATCAATCCTTTCTGATTCATAGTGCATCATGAAATTTCATCTTGCTGTAATTTTCTTGCAATTTCACTTATTTAGGATATTTCGATAACACTTCTTGAATTTGTTCTTCCTCATCAAATTTTACACTAATCCTTGTATATGCCAAAACTTGATGAGAATTTCTACTTAAGGCATCAACAATTTGTTTTTCCTTCCATTTTATGTGTTTGATTTCCATATCAAATTCACTAAGGAAAGATAACCATCTTTCTTGTCTTGCATTTAGATCTGGTTGGCTAAATAAATACTTCAGACTTATATGATCTATCATTAATACAAATTTATTACCCAACTGATAGGGTCACCACATTTTTAGTGCATGTATGATAACAGCCAATTCAAAGTCATACACTCCATCATTTTTCTCATGCTTCTTAAATTTTGAGACTCATAAGCTATTACTGCATTATCTTGCCAAAATACTCTTCCGAAACCTTCTATACAAGCATCAGTAAATTAAAAAAACTCTTTAGATGGATCAATAATTTTTAGGATAGGTGTAGTAGTTAATTTCTATTTTAGTTGTTCAAAATTCTCTTGACACTTGGCTGTCCATTCAAATTTCACTCCCCTTTTCTGCAAGGATGTGATGGAGTAAGCTAATGCAGAAAATCCTTCCACAAATATGCAATAATATCCGGAAATACCCATAAATGATCATATTGCTGGTACATCGGTTGTTATAGGCCAATTTAAAATTTCTTGCACCTTTTATGGATCTACGGCCAATCCTTCCTTGGAAATGACATGTCCCAGATATTGAATCTTTCATTTTTAAAACTCACACTTGCTAATTTTTTCATACAATTATTATTCTCTAAGTGTTTGTAGCACTATTCTAAGATGTTCCTGGTGTTCTTCTTTGTTTTTGGAGTACACCAGAATATCATCTATGAATACTAACAAAAAATTATCCAGATGTTTGTGCCGAACACTGTTTATGAGACACATGAAAGTAGCAGGGGAGTTTTTGAGTCCAAAGGGTAAAACTTAGAAGGTTGACTTATGAATATCTTCATCTTTAATATGGAGCTGATGATAACCAGTTCTCAAGTCAATTTTAGAGAATATGGTTTCCCCCCTTACTTGATCGAACAGATCATCTATTCGTGGAAGAGGGTATCGATTATTTATGGTTAAATTGTTTAACTTTCTGTAAGATATGCACATCTGAAAGGTTTCATCCTTCTTCTTGAAAAAAAAAATAGGTGCTCCCCATGGAGAGACAATTGATCTAATATAACATTTTTTTAACAATTCCTGTAACTAAAGTTTTAGCTCTAACAGTTCAAGAGTACTCATTCTATAAGGTCTTAAGAAACTGGGGTGGCCCCTAGTACCAACTCAATAGAAAAGTCAATGTCTCTTCTAGCGGGAAGTTGAGGAATTTCTTTAGGAAACACATCCTGAAAATCGTTGATTATAGGTAAGCTTTCTATGGGTTCATTTTTTGTTGTCTGTTCCAAATATTCAATCTCAACAACATATACTAGAGAACCTTTCCTTGTTTTCTACTTCAGTTGTAATGCAGAAATTTGTCTAACAGATATAGGTTTAAGTTTCCCCTTGAATACCACAAACTTTCCTAGAGTATCGATACAACTTAATGTTTTCTCCAAGCAATTTACTATTTCTTTCTGCTCTTCCAAACAATCCATTCCAACTAAGAGGTCATAATATCCTAACAGAAGGGTGTTTAAATTGAAATCTGTAATGTAGCCATTTAAGTTTACAGAAATTTTGGGTAGTTTAGGTGTGAGCTTCCTCTTTGTCCCTATAGCCAACTGCACCAACCAAGAGTGCTGAAATTTTTATTTTTTCAGTTTACATTTTTCCACTATGTGTGGAATAATATAGCTTAAAATAGCCCTTGGATCAATTAAAACAGATACACGTTGGTCAGAGATGATACCTTCAATTTCGATCATGGTTGATTGATGCTCAGCATGTGTGTCTTCTAATGTTGCACTAATCTGGGGAATGTTTTAGGCAATGTCATTCACTTTGGTCGCTACCTACACTACTTGAATGTTCTGAATTGCACGATTATTGTGTAGGAAGTCCTGCAACATGTGAGGCTCACTGCATCCCAACATTTCAATGATTCCTTGGTATTTACACCGTTTCTCGCTTGTTGTTCCTTTCCATGGGGTTGGAACTAGTATGGGAATGTGTGGTCTGATTCTCACTACTTTTATTAAACTTTTTTCTTTGGTGGTTTTTTTCTGAAATTTTTCAGATAAGCTGGTTTTGATATTTTTGTAGTTGCCTTAGCTTTCCCTTTCTCCTTATTCTGCCAGTTTTTCAACTGATCATTCTTGCCTTTAAATTGTCGGTAGGACATTTGTTCTTTCCGAACAACCTCATCTATAGTCTTAGGATTGTCAAATTCAATTATTTCTTTGTAGATGGTGGGAAAATAGTTTAGAAATCATTGTAATTTAGCTTTTTCTTCCTTTATGTATGGCACATAACGAAGTAAATCGCTGAAATTCATCACAAATTCAACAATAGTGAGCTATCCAAGCCTTGGCTCATGAAATTCATTTTCCCTGTCATCATAATACCTCTCATTGAGGTATCGAGATTTGAATTTCTCCTTAAATTCTTCCCATGAAATAATATTTTCATCAAGAAAGTGTATGATTTTGGTATCTTCCCACCAAAGTGTGGCTTTACCTTGCAATTGGTAAACTTCCAATATTAATTTAAAATTACTTTTGTATTCATATACCTGGAATTATTTGCCCATGCTCAGAAGACAGGCTTCCACATCATCTTCCTTATCCCCATCAAATATTTGAGGTTGGATCTTGCGAAATTCCCCTTGCAACTCCCTTTCCTTTTTAGACTTTGAATCTATTTTACCAGATTCTTCCCCACGGTCAGATCTCTCTGATTTGGGTTTGGTTTCTTTCCTTTTTCTTTCTGGTTCTACATCATGATGACTAGATTTGGAGGTTAATTCTCTTATCAACCTCTCTTGCTCATTGTTGGCTTGCAGTAAAAGTTCATTGCTAGTCCTTAGCTTAACCATTTCTTGCTGCAAATTCTTAAGAATTTCTAGCATTTGAGAATTTGGATTTGGTGGGGCCTCCTCATCCCTCAGTTCCACATACAGCTCGTATATGTGAGACATGACAACAACTGCAATGTTTCTGCACCTTAATCTGATACACAAAACACAATTAGCATTGATAAACGGAAGATAAAATTACTTCATAATTTAATTTTTCTCACAATTGAGTTTTATTGTGTTGGGAATTGTAAGCCCAAAGTTTTAACTTGGGCTCTGATACCACTCGTGACAACTGCATTTTTTTTTTTTTTTTGTACTATGTTATCTACATGTTTTTCCTTCTTTAGTTTCTGCAATTACTTTGCCTCCTTGACACTCTGATATTACTCTTATTTAATTTATTATCCCCATTATGTTTACCTTACACATTGGTCATTCCCTTACCCTAGGTATTATACATTCCTCTTTTTTTTTTAAATTAGATTCAATACTTACTCAATTCCTCATTTTGTTATAACACATAGAATCTAATTATTTCTTTAACCTTTAATATAGATAATTAATTTATTTAATTTCCTTACCCCTACACCTTATTTATATTAACATAGATTCATCAAATCTATTTCCCATACCATGCTTATATGCATTTAAACCCTTCCACATACATAACTTATTGCTCTCCCTTAATAAACATCGCAATACTTTGGGGTATATATGAAATCTAATGTAATTATGAAATATGATCATAAGTTTAATGTTTGGTTTAATTCCTCTTACCCCACAAGTTGAATTTCCCCACTCCTAGGCTTTCATGTGGCCACTTCACGTGGGCTTCACATGGCCATTTGTCCCTTTGGTGTGCGACTTGTATGCACGATATTTGGATCGAAATTGAAGGTGGAGATTTATGGGAAAAAACCCTAAGGTTTTCGACTACCCCACCTATTGTCTCATTTCTCCATTTAGACCTTGTTGTTGCGGTCGCTCTACTCTCTAGAGTCTCCCTCTATTACATACCTATAGCCTCATTTTCCCTTCGATTTGTGATGAATCATTCACCCTACTTGTGGCAGGAGAACTTTGCTCTGAATTGATCATCCTTGTGGCCTTATTCATACTTTTTTGTGTGATTTTAGTCTCTGGTGTTATGGAAATTACATTGTTTCATGAATTCGATAGAGGATTACTTTCAAGTATATAAGGTAAAATCTGTCATGGTTAATAAATTCATTTTTTTCTTGTTATTTGTCGACTTAAGGGAGATTTATTTTCCATCTAGTCCTCACACAGAGAAAATCCCCTGTACATCATAGTTTTGAGCTTAATTTACTAGCTATGTACGTAAGGTATCTGCTGATTAGGATTATTTTTATTTCTGTTTACTATTATATATATGAAGTGACCCCAGTTTTCTTGCAGGCTCCAACATATTTAATTTATATGCATTGCATGAGGAATTATTCTAGTATTATTATTTCAATTTAAATCTGTACCTACTTTTCAAATTATTTTTCATGTACAGAGAAGAAGTGTTTAACTTTACTCTCACGGTATTTGTATTTATATTGAACTTGATGGTTTTGTTCATGCACAATGCTTGGTATGAGTCTATGTGGTCATTCATTATTTTATTATGTTTCCTCAAATGTCATAGGTTATCTATGTACACATTATGCTTTATTATCTATTTTGTAATGCATTACTCCTCCAATTATGATTATATATATCATAATAGGAATGATTTCTTATTTCTAAGTCAATTCTAGAAATTGTTTTATTCACTATCTAAACTTTGGCTTTAGTTTCTTATTCACTGTATGTCAATTCATTCAATTTATATATCATGTCCCGTGGAATGATATTCTAAATTTAATTCTCGGATCCTTCTATTTTTCTAGATTTACTCCTTGCTTACTTTTGTAGTAGCCTTCATTATCATTTTAATGATGCATTACATATGTTATCTGTAGCAACAAGATGCTTCATAACCCTTTCATCTCTATGAGGTTGTGTGGCTAAATTAGCTCCATCAATTAGATTTATTTTCTGTTATACTATTCGTTCTCAATGATTGTAATTAATGCTCCTGTTTTATCTTCTATCAATTGTACATAGTTTTGGTTCATGAGTGTATTGAATTCAGTCATTTCATTTAGAGAAATATTCATCAATATGAATAGTACATACACTGGTATACTTTTGTGTTAGTCCTTTTTGAATATTTAATTTCTTCGAAGGATTGCGTACCTACCAAGTAATTACACAGCCTGCTAATGCAGGCCTTCTTTGAGTAGAGGTTTGCGAGAACATTCCTCTTGTTATATTTGAATAGTAATTCATCGCATATTTTTTTCTATATGTTGTTCTTGAATTCAATTAATTTTTCAAGTGTAACATGGGTAACCACTACCCAGGTTGAAGTTCTTATTCGAGGATTTCCAAAGACTTCGACAAGTCTATATGCCTACCCACTCATGTTAGTAGTGGAAATTATTTCAACTCCTTCTTTAATATATATATATATATATATATATATATAAATTCAGCCTTATTTACAACATTTTCCTACCATAGGTACAAGGAAAAGACAAAGTATTGAAGAGTATACGCATGTGACCTCCACTTGCCTCCTATACTCTTAATCATACGATTTATTCTCTTCTTTTATTTTCTTATATCATCAATATGATTCTAATTTCGGATTTATTGTTTTGTTTCAGGTTTGATTTTATACTCTCTGTGTGATGTATTTTTTGCATCTATCATCTACCACCTCGAGGATTTCCAAAGACTTCGACAAGTCTATATCCCTACCCACTCACGTTAGTAGTGGAAATTATTTCAACTCCTTCTTTACTATATACATATATATATATATATATATATATATATATATATATATATATATATATATATACATACATACATACTTATCTATCTATCTATCTATCTATCTGTCTATCTATCTATCTATCTATCTATCTATCTATCTATCTATCTATCTATCTATATATATATATATATATATATATATATATATATATATATATATATATATTCAGCCTTATTTAAAACATTTTCCTACCATAGGTACAAGGAAAAGACAAAGTATTGAAGAGTATACGCATGTGACCTCCACTTGCCTCCTATACTCTTAATCATACGATTTATTCTCTTCTTTTATTTTCTTATATCATCAATATGATTCTAATTTCGGATTTATTGTTTTGTTTCAGGTTTGATTTTATACTCTCTGCGTGATGTATTTTTTGCATCTATCATCTACCACCTCAACTGACAGACAAACTATTTTAATCACAGGTCGGTCACTAGACCAAGGACGACTCTACAAAATTATCTTAATTTTGAATTTTTTATCTTATATGTTTAAGATTATACCTGGGTTGTGACCGTGATGTATTTCTGGTTTCCTTGTACAATTTCCAAATTTGTAGGATCATGAACATTTAGGTCCTCTGTTCTTTAAAGAGGATTTATATTTAAAATTTTATGTATAGGAATTATGACCACTACAGATTTTTGTGTAACATATACTATGATATTTTATCATCATCATCATATATATATATATATATATATATATATATATATATATATATATATATATATATATATATATATATATATACATCATTTTGGAATATATATTTCTTGAGATCTGAATTATTATTTGGTTAATATTTGTTCTATTCGAAAAAATGTAAATAACCTCAGTTCTACATTACTATTTGAATTTTATATCAATGTTATCTAAGCTACTCAAATATGATGTTCTGTGCCACTACAATTTTTTATGCTAGAATATCTGTGTATGTCTTAATTTCGACCATTTTTATACTCGTTGTTCATTATTTATAGTGATATTTTATGACTAATTTCTGTATTTATACTTATTAATAAACATCAAATCTACACCCACTCTCAGGTTTAGAGATTCCAATTGTTTATATAATAGAAATTTCTGATCCTATGTAACATGAGTGGAGACTTAACTATATTTAATTACATATGAGACTTTATAAAATACACATGGAAAAATGGAAACTCTCCAATACATAGATAAGAATTTACTTAACTTTACAAAACTAATTCTAAGAATTCAGTTACTAATAACATCTGGCATAGACATGTCCCTCTTGTTTATTATTTATATTAGACCTCTGATTCTAATTTCAAATTCATCTCAAAATCATAACAGTATAATTAAATTCGAAATTCATAGTAGGCAGATAAAATCACAGGAATCACATACCATTGTGTAAAGACTATTTTCCTCCTAACCATGAGATTTTTCCACAACTCTCCCCTGAGTAGAGACCTATGTTCCCAAGTGTATACAACTCCTTTGTTACACTATTGATGTCTTATTTAATCCTTCTTTCCCTCAACCTATTTCCATAATGGTGTCCCATTATTATGGGATATTGTTTCTCATAGCCTAGGATTTTCTTTTGTCTTTTCCATAAAAAAATCTTTTAAAACTAGCTTTTCCTCAGCCCAGTTTTATTCCTACCTATTCTTAGTAAATTCCCACTTTACTGAGGATTTTATTAGATATTTTTCTCCCATCTAATAAAATTTATTTATTTATTTTTTTCTGAAGGATTTCTGGAGATTTTGGGAAAGTCTGGGATTCTAGTCCATCCTCATTGATAATAATTCCTGGTCTCCATTACTCTGTCTTTACACACTAATATTAAATCCACAATTATTTATTAATTTAAAAAAATATGTTCATACACAATTTTTCCCTAGGTCCACCCGAACCTTTGGCTTATTTTCTAAATATGAAAGTTGTAAATAGGAGTATTACAATTACAACTCAAAATAAACTGGAACTGGACCCCCCAAAACTTAGGGTGAACGCTACATGCCTCTAGTTCCACCCCCAACTTGAACTAACTGAGCTATCTAAGTCTTCCCAACTCAGTTAAATCATACAAGCTGTCATGTGATGTGGAATTTCAATTTCCATATAATTTAATTAAGGGAAAATTAAATTAGAAGCCTCTTCTTATTGCCAATTTCAACAATAAAATCTTCTAGTGGTTTTTATCGTCAATACCCACCCTCGGTGTGTGTTGATATGCTCAATAGTTTATTTTTAGTTGATAAAGGTGTCATTATTGAACATTAATTCCTAGAATCTTCCTATATGATGCAAGGTGTATATTTCCTTCTTCACATATGTCTAGTGCATATAGAATGATGTGCCTAGCATGAAAAGTCCCCTAATAACACCCATATATAGAATAAAAGGAAGCCATTACCTTGAGAGGTCTTTGGTGGTTGTTTTAGAGGTTTTTCATGACATGTATTTTGAAAAGATAACTTTAGGGTTTAATAATGTGTTTCTTTCCATGACTAGGACAAGGGAATCATGGATCATAACTATGGATCATAATATTCTCGTGATGCACATATCCATCCTTACTTCTAATATAAGGATGCCCTTAAGTTGCAAAATGTGGTGATTCATGTTGCTAGTATAGAGAAATTGATACTTAGATGAAACATCTATGGCCTAGGGAACAAGTTTCCTCCCTTTACCATGTCAAGGAACCTATTACCAATACGCAATGCTCAAATCCTCTAGTTCCATTAATATCCCTAGTTTAAGAGGAGGGGTATACATTGGGAAAAAGAATTGTCACCAGAGTGTACATGCATTCTATAAGTTTGCACAAACTTTCAATAGTGTGCATACACTTTGAGGAGCATGTGTGTGCTTTCAATTGTGAGTGTGTGCTTTCAATAATCTGTCAATGCTATTTTATATGAAAATTATTTTCAAGGGGGTGATGACTCTATCACATTTGTTTGCTAAGTTGGACATCTCTAATATAGATACATGATTAAAAGTATGGGATATTGATGAAAACTTATACTAGAAAACCCCTCATTATATCTATATTTGATGTTATTTTTCTATATAATAGACAAATCCAATGTCTATAAAACTATAGACATATATAGAATCAACTACGTAGATTTCACACACATACACACACACATATACATATTAATATTTTTTACAATTGTATTATGATTTTGTTTTGACATATATTTGAATCTTAAAATCTATAAACCTTCTATTTCTTCTATAATTTTTTTCACTTAACTAGTTAATGAAAAAATTTGTTTGATAACGTTAAGAGCATTTTACTTGTCATTAATGGAAGGCATTATAATTTTAAAGATATAATGAATTTCTCAATTTAATAAAATATAAAAGTAAGAGTACAGATTTTGGAAAAAATATTGCGCATAAGAGCAAAGTGTTGTCTACAATTCTATAATTTATAGGGAATCTTCATTGTTTAGGTACTCAAAACTATCACGAAAATATGTGCATTATATTTTCCAAGAAAAATAACATACTAATTTAAGGAAAATTCAAATGTGATGTAGTCATACACAATTTCTATATAAAAAAAAATTATGTCTTTGGAAAGCTAATTCATTTTCATTTTTTACACCATATTCAAATTAATTGTAGACGTACCTTAAACCAACCCTCCAAGTTAATTCATTTTTGGTTTTCCATGTTTACATTACCACCAATGTGTCATGGAATACCATAATTAAGTTGTGCCCGCCATAAAACATAGCAATCAACAAATGGATATGCATCTTATAAGAACCTTGTAGTTGGTAACCTCCCATTTTGTAATCATCAAGATATTTGTAATTTACATCACAACATGATGACACTAGAACTCTTATGATTGTATTAAAGGGTCATTACACCTATCATTTTGCATGGGGTGATAACCTTTGTTGTAAGGGGGTTAGGCCACCATTCCCATATAAAGTTATTAGAATAGAAAATTGTGTTCAATATGATTTTTTGCAACATATAATTTATGGAGTGATCCTTCCATTTGAAGAAATATGTAAAAACAATGACCAATAGGCACTTGACATGTATTGGTATTTTTGGTATAAGGCATGCTTTTCAAACATCCATGTTATGACATGATGGATGTCTAACAATTCTTTTTATAAATTTATAGTATGTAACTATGTTACATGGAATTAATAAAACTTTTTAAATATCAAATTCTAAAATTACTAAAAATATAAAAGTGTTTTTTTGTCATTTCTTTATTTTTCATTAAAAAAAAAATCTCTGTATTCATTTATCTAGGGAAAAATATAACAAAACCCTTTTTACTTTGTAGCATGAGTTGAACTAATATTTTTCAAATATTTGAAGAAGAAATGGTGATTTTAAGAAGTAATATTGTGATCATGTCAAAAATAATTTTATTTATTTTGTTTGCAAAATTGACATTCAATGGTTGAAATGGTGATTTTAAGAAGTAATATTGTGATCATGTCAAAAAGAATTTTATTTATTTTGTTTGAAAATTTGGCATTCCACAACCGTTGAATAAAACAATAAGAATTAACCATTTTATAATAAAACCAACTAGAATTAGTTATTTTACAATAGAAATGATATCTCTTCTTCCTTAAAGTCTACTCTTTCTTTTAATGTTTCGCTTGACTATTGCATTTTCCCCTTAAATAATAACTTATACAAAGTCTCTTTCATTTAATCGTCTAACACCAAGATGAAATATATATTTTTTAATTCTCTTGCATTTAATTATTCAGCTTTAAAATAAATATTTTTTAATTTTTCATCTTAAAATATGTGATGCATTATAAATATAATGTCAAAAAAATAATAAAAAAAGATTTCATGAGACATTTAGGAAATGTAGAGTAAATTGGTAGCAATATTAATATATACAATGTTCCTAACATTTACTCGTCCAAGTAGCTTAATCTTCATATAATTTACTTATTTCATTAATTTGTATATATACATATTTGTACTCTTGGTATATATATATTTAAATTTAAATGTAGATTATTTATAAATAAAATTTAGACGTTTCACAAATTTAGCATATCTAAACTTTTGTTCATCATGTTCCATAAATAACCATGGGAATGAAAAAAATATGTAATAACTCGCCAATCATATTTTAACCAAAAAAATCTAAAATAAACTTTTTTTTAAGAAACAAATCATATTTTAACATTGTATGAAATTAATTATATTTTTACTTTTTGAAAAAATTGAATGGATATTATTTATAATTAAAATTTTCTTTATTAAAGTTTAAGAAATTTTCATCATGGGTCTTCAAAAAAAAAAACTTGTAGTCTTTTTCAAGGGCAGCCTAGAGGCAAGTTTATGCTCACAAGGATTATGTCGACGTTGATATCCTCGTCAAGTGCTTCACGGAAGTCATGGAAAAAATGAAGAAATCACAGTTTCGTTATGACATATAGACGTCCCGGCTTATGTGACCTTTGTAATATTTTGAATAATTCATCTAGTATCAAGGCGTTTTAGGCTTTATGTGATCATCAAACAGTATTTCTGGTCAGAGATCTAATTCTCTGTTGTGTAAAGTCTTCGATGTTTTCATGTTTAGACAAAGAAGTGATTGCTATGAATTCATACCTAGTTTCATTTTTATCATTGGGATTAACTATAGATTCATATAACACATAATTTCATACAAAACACAAATTTATGAATGTGTGGATTCATATAACACATAATGTTCAGAGATTATTTGCAACAAAATTGTTCGAAAAATCAACACCACATCGTAGAGGGTAGCTTTAAGGACTTTAAAGAGTGTTTTAAAACCTATACACCATTTTCTTATGATCATCTCTACAGGTTTAGCCATATTCTCGAAAATAATACACGTATTAAATAATTGAATAATAGGATAACAACAAACTGGCAGGTCAGAGGAAGTGTAGATATGACGACATTATCATGGAGATGACAACTAATGGAGCCATATATGTCATCCTTAATCCAAAATTCCCTCACTTCTCTTCTAACTCACTCATTTTCTAATCAGACTGAAGCTAGCCAAAAGGAGGTCTCGGCGAAATGTCAACTTTTTTGAACCATTACGGAAATCGTTTTTTCCTTCGGGAATTATGTCTTGAGGTCCAATCAAACAGTACCCACCACCTTTGCAAATAGATTTCATGCGCTGAAACCACCGCTGATGTTAAGAATACGAAGTTTGGGCAACCCGAGTCCGGAAGCCAAATTGAAAACGCCACCAGCGGTTACGAGACGACCGGGGTAGACGGCAGAGCATAAGACACAATTGATACCTCACTCTGACACCTAGCAAACAATGGAATCAAATGTGATGACACTTTGTAGAAAGTGACATTAATATCTCAACCGCCCTCTCCTAATCTCAAGTGGCACTTACAATGCCTAATTTCTCTCTTTAAAATCCCAATAGTTTTGTGAACATATCTGCAAGCTGATCTTTGGAACCACAAAACGAAAGGACTATGTCCCCATCATTGACAAGCTCATAGATGAAATGAAAATGTGTGTCAATGTGCTTCCTCTTTCTTTGGAAAACACGAGTTTTTGATAAAGAAATTATTAAACTCTTATCACAGAAAATAGGAGTTGGCAATTTAAAATATCTTTCAATAATATTCTCAACCATGCTCCTTGATAACATGTTGAATTTTCTCAGCTCAGTTCGTTGAGAAATTGGTGTATCAGTTTGTTTGGAATTGGTCATTCTGAACTTTTAGATGATATGAGTGGCATATTTGTGTTGACCAACAAAAAATTCATTAGCAGATTGTTGAATTAAAATGCCTAAGAAGTATTGCATGACCCTTATATCAGTCATATAAAACTCTGTTTCCGTTGTTGCTTTGAACTCTTCTAACATCACATTTCCTGTATAAAGAAAATCATCTATGTAAATGCATCAAATAAGAATTTTACCTTGATGAGTTTTTTTATACAAAGTTGGCTCATGGTTGCTTCTGCAAAAGCCACTTTTGATGAGATAGGTGTCGATGTGACCGTACCAAGCCCTTGGGGTTTGCTTCAAACCATATAAATATTTACTAAAACTATATACCTTATGCTCCTTCCCTCGAACTTAAAAACCAGTAGGTTGCTCTACATAAACTTCTTCCTGCAATATACTATTTAATAAAGCAGATTTTACATCAATTTGATAAACATTCCATTTTTGTTGACTTGTTGTGGATAAAATGGTTCTGACAGTGTCTAACCCTGCTACTAGAGCAAATATTTCACCATCGTAGACACCAAACTATTGTGAGAATCCTTTGGAAACCAACCTTGCCTTATGTTTCTCAATTTCTCCCTTCTCATTCAGTTTGGTCTTATATATCCATTTTAAACCAATTTTGGTTTTGTCTATTGGGATATGAGCTAATTCCCAAGTTTGGTTCTTCTCTATGGCAACAATTTATTGGTTCATTGCATCAACCCAATTTTTTTCTTTAATTGCTTCTTCAAAATGCGTTGGTTGAGATGAAAGAAAGGAAAACATATTATGTTGATCAAACTCATGCCCTTTCTCATATATTTCTCTGATGCTTCTTGTTTTATGATTGTATTCCTAATATGTTCAATCACTCATGGACACACTTCTTGAAGATGTACCATTTTCAAGGTGGTATGACTCTTCTTTAACTTGCAATATTCGTAGATGTGGTGGATAAATAGGCTAATTTGAAGCTTCATCAAAATGATCTGACCAAGGTTTATTTTCAAAAAAATTTACATCTCTGCTTAAAACAAACTTCTTGGTAACCAAATTGTAAAGTATATAGGCCTTTGACTACTCACTATAGCCTACGAAAATACATCTTTCACTTCTATCATCAAGCCTCTCTCTTAGCTACCTAGGAGCATGTGCTAAAGCTATTGATACAAAAATTATAAAGTGAGATAAATTTAACCTTTTTCCATCCCATGTTTTTTCAGGTACTATTTATTAGATACTAGTTGTTGGAGATCTGTTGAGAACATAGATTGAAATCGAAACTGACTCACCTAAACAGTCATTTGAAAATTTCTTCTCACAAAGCATAGTGACCTGGCCATGTTCATGATTGAGTGATTTTTCCTTTTTTCTACTCCATTATGACGTGGAGTATATCTAGGTCTCTTATGTATTGTGATTCCTTGTTGTTGACAAAAAGCTTTGAAGTCATTGGAACTGTATTCTCCTCCTATGTTTGACCTGAGGACTTTTAAAGACTTTCCACTTTTTGTTTTTCTTCTGCTTTTAATTCTTGAAAACTTGAGAATGTATCTCATTTATTTTTGAGAAAATACACCAATATCTTCATGCTACATGCTATAATCATCAATGAAGGTCAGAAAATAAAGGCTACCAATGGACTGTGTCTGCATCGGGACACACATATCAGTATGGACTATATGTAAATCCTCTTCTTCTGTAGAGTAATATGTGGGAAAGCTATCTCTTTTATGTTTGTGTAGAAAACAAAATTCACAATTACAATATTTTTCATTCATAACACAGATGCCAATGACCATTAAATATTTATAAAAAATACTTTGACTCTTGAATGGGATGTGGCCATACCTAGAATTCCATAGTTGAGACTCATCTATTCTTGATGCATTGTGGGAAAAATAATGTGAGATATTTCAACGTCTAAGATTCAATGACAACCTCCTATTCTAGGTTTTTCCAACTTTTGCGATCAGTCTTACATTGGTCATTTTGTCAAATATATAACATGTGTTCCATTGGAATATTACATCATAACCATGTTCCATAAACTTTTCTACACTAATGACGTTATGCTTTATATGTGGAACATAATAAACATTAGGTAGGTATTTCTGTTGATTTTGTTTTGTAAGAACTGGTAAAATACCTTTCCCTTCAGATTTAGTATAGAAACGATCTGCAAGATTAATTTTTCATGTTGTGGAAGCATCAAGATAAGAAAGAATGATTTTGTTTCTTGCCATATGATTGTTGCAGCCACTATCCAGCAACCGAAGTTCATTGCTACGAGTTTCTTCAGAATGATGGAAAGAAATAAACATTGTCTTAGATGATTCTTCGTCATTGTTGGAGATATGCACATTGCCTCTTTGTTGATATAATTGTTTCTTTTTACACTGTGCATAGTGCCTGAATTTCTTCTAGTAATAGCATTAAACATTATATTTTCTCCATGTCTTTCTTCTCTGTGTTTGGTTTTATGGAGGTCTCCATTGCTCCACTGCATGATGATGTTTTGATATTCCTTTGCCTCACTTGTTTTTTTCTGGATTAATCCCTCTTGCACATAAGAGCGATCTCCCTAGTACCCCAACTGGTAACTAGAGACAAGCAAGCATTTGAATATCTCTTTCTCTAAACTATTTTCATTCAGATTATTATAACATAGAAATGACGAGGATATGCTCCTACCTTTCAATGGGATTTTTTATTTAGCCTTTTGTATTTCGCTCAAAAGAAATCCTTCAATGATGAGAAGAACCTGCAATAAAAAACAATGCAAAATATCAATGCACCTTTAGTATATAATAATAAAAAATACCAGTTCAACTTAGTGATAAAGGAGACTAAGTATTGACAACATTTAAATGAATTCAGAAATAAGACATTAACAAAAAGAGATCCATATGTATTATCAAGAATCAAAAAGTGCAATCTTACAGCCTGAGTCTTGATGTTGTGTACATTTCTCTCGTATATCTGTGTAATCATATCCTGGGTTTGACAAGCCTTCCTCTCTATAATGACTAACATGAATTATTTTGTACAAAGGTGTAATTTTCAATGTACAAATAACTCAAAATCCATCCACTTCAAAACCAACAATACCCTCAAACCTAAAACTTCAACTCATTTTATACAGAGAATGAGGAGGTTTCAGATCCATCAAGAAAGGGATGAGATCCTCCACTGAAGGGATTAGGGTTCCTTTAGCCAACGGATAAGCTCCATGAGTAGAGGGATATAGATCAAACTAGCATTACTCTAGAGGTTTTTAGTTGGGAGAATATTTGACCAACTAGGCTTATAGAAGTTACTTTTTTGTGTTTACTTCCTTTTACGGGGGTGCACATTTTTCATTGGCGAACAGAGTGGAAATCGCCATGGATAATAGAAGAAGTATCGGCTCATACGAAAGAAATGGTCACAAATAGCATGTATGTAACTTTTTAAAGGTTTTAAAGAGCTTTTTTCCTGTTTCCAAGACTTGGTTCAGGAACATGAATTTTTTTTTACTTCTAAGGAAGCATGAATATGGATGGCGATAGATCTATAATAACAGTAAAATGTCATGGTGACAAAATGATGTGTAAAAAATTTCCCACTAAAGTGTGAAGTCTGAGAAAGCTTTTCAAGAGAGTGAAGCGCTTTATCATTCCAATGACTGGATTGGAGACACTGGTCAAAAACCTATAAGCAAAATTTAATACAAATATATATCGTCACTGAGGCAGGAATTCCCATATTCAGAGAAAAACTAACTAAATGTTCTAGTAAATATATGACTTTAACATTACATCAAAAAGTAGACACAATATGGGTGCAACCATCTGTTATAAAAGAATTCTACTATATCATGAACACATAACTCCTCGAATCCTGGATGGTTGAGACTAGATCCAAGGTCTTGATTTCCGCTTCTCGAACTAGTACGAACCTGTCCATGTGATTGATTGTGTTAAAGTCAAACATGGTATAAACCACTTGATTACTAGTCAATGGTGAAAACCGTTAACAAGTGTGAAAGAAACCACCAATAATGACAATGGTTCTCAAAGTACTTCAATAAAATATATGAAGTGTGAATGAATGATTTGTAGTCGAACACTCATAAAATCGTTCAATTGAAGGTCAATGATGATAAATTTCCATCGAAGGCGAGAAACCTGCCATCAGGGCATGCAAATTCCAAGGTACCAATAGGATTCTAAATTAAATTTCTAGATAATGAGCTAATATCGATAGAAATTGATCCGTCACAGGAGGGTCTACAATACAAAACCAATAAGTCAAGTTTTGAAGAAACATTTTGCAAGGATTAATTCAGGTATGGTCAACATGAATGGAGACAAATGTTTGCAATGAATGGTGAATTTTAAGTTGTAATTTCTCTTCAACACATAACAACACTGTAAATGACTTGGGAGAATTTGACTCAAATATAATACCCAAAATAGGTTGAATAATTTCAATGAGGTCTAATTAACTATAAGAAAAAAGGATTACCCAGCCTAGACATGAGTGCGACAAAGTGTCATGTTCAAGAGCAAGATGTTGCTTTTAAAACAAGAAAAAAATATGGATTATTTTTCCCACATTTTCCCCCACCATGAGGAGGATAACATTTTCTTGTCGTATAACCTCATCCTTTGGATGAGTCCATCTCAGTATTTTTAACAAACCCTAAGAGAGAGTGGTTCAGTCCTGTTATAATCAACAGGTCTTGCATTGTTTAGTTTTAACGAGTCCATCATAGGATTAACTCGATGTTTTTCAGTTCTAAAAAGTTGGAAGAAAAACACAAGTAAACTTCGTACTATTCTTTTTCATAAATTTAGTCTCTCAAAACTGAAAAAGGATAGAATAATGTAGGAGAGAACTCTATTGACCATGTTTAGTCAATGTATACCTTTTTCATAAATAGCCTAATTCAGTATGGAAAAGGGGTAAAATTATACTGAATAAATGAAAGTTCATTTATTTTAACGAATTCCAATAGTCAAGTGCTCAGTGATATTTTCACGTTTAGAGAGTCTTAAAAGGGCTTAAAAGAGGACTCCAGGGTTTCTCTTTTTCGTATTTTTTAAGAGTCCGAAAAAGTGATAAAAGTCTAGTCATTGTCAAAACGATTCGTTTTCAAACATAACCTGTTCCTTGCACAAAAAATAAAAAGTTACAATCACCTATTCTAAATCATGGAAAAACATTCAAAATTTAACTTCTAAAGGTGAAAATAAACAAAATAATATTATTTTATTCATTGAAACCTATAAAAAGTGGTCAGAACAAATCATTTTTACCATTTGATTTTCAGAGCAAAGAAAGAGAGTTTTTACCACAAATATTCCAAAGAAAATATCAGGAGAACTAGTCAGCCATTTTGAGAACCGTCGGTTCCAAGTATTTCACCTCTTCATTATCTTTCTTTTCATTCGCTTATTTTTTAATTTTAATTTTTTAGGAAATTTTTAGGAGAAAACGATGTTTTTAAATATGCCCTTAGGGTTGCGAAGGTTTTCATGGCAGAACCCGCACACCTTGATGAATTTTTAATATAAAAAATAATCGAGTTGTTGTTGTTTTTATACATAACCAGTACAGTGCAAAAGCGCACTGCGTTTGAATAAAAATTGCACAGGCACCATGGGGTTTTCAAAAATACATTTATATCCATAAAAAATGCTCCAAATTCTCTCTAATTTTTTCTAATATTCCTAAATGATTGTTTGGAGGCCATCAATCATGTTAGAATGGAGAGAAGGAGAACATGAGCTGCATGATAATGAAGCCATGAATGACCCAGAAACACTTCGTGTGCTGAAGAATTGTGGCTTGTATAAATTCTGGTCAATAAAAGGAATGAAGGCACAGGTCGAACTCATGACCTGGTTGGTCAATGCCTGGGATGTATAGGAGTAGTGCTTCATAATTGGGGATCATAGGCTTGTGATCGAGCCAAAGGATATTTATTTCCTCACCAAATTCCCCTGTAGAGGAAGAGATATTTCCTTAATTGAGTCATGACCAGGGGGATTTCCCGCTACATCTTATGTGGCACAACATTGCACCCAAGATTTAGAGCTGAAGGATGGTCACATTGACATCAAAACCATCATGAAACTAGACCTTAAGATCATTCCATTTACAGTTACCTGATTGTGTGGTAGTGAAACTCCACATGTGGCTACCGAAGTACAAATAAGACTGCTTTTGTGTGTTCTGGGCAAACAATTCTCAACTTGTGTGAAGGAGTGTTGGTCAACATGAAATACCAACTCGCGAGAGAAAAGAGTGAGAAGCTGAAGAAATTTGGCTAGGGAGTCATTCTTATATCTTTCTCTTTGGAGATGATTCCACTCTTAGCACCTCAGCAGTCACCAGTGGATCCGACGGGACCTAGGAAACCGCACATGTTGTGATGGGTTTCACTGATGGATTGCCATGGTGGCGACAGTGGTCCCATGGTTCGATTTACCCCTCAGTTCTTTATGTGGCTTAGGAACCAAATATTCATGATTGAAGATTTTCCTTATGCAAGGTTAGATTTCAGGAGTGACCTTGACACATCACTCCCACCGGGAACATAGTGGGATGCATGAGGTAAAAGATCTCATTTTGAGGTTTTTGTGTTATGTAATTTTTATTTTATTTTTTATCATCCAATACTGATAAAAATATTAAAATGCACATGTTGGCCCAACATGACCAGTGACGCTTCGTCGTTTTGATAGATGAGACGTAGAGCCTGTAGCAGCAATTCCACCACTAACCAATGCAGCAGAGGCCATTACATAGCTATAACAAAAAATAGATATAATGAATATTGCAATCCCAGAGACAAGGATGAATGAGCTACCTCTTAGGCTCCAGAGACATGTGACTTGTGTTTCAAGTCCATTCATGTGATATCTGCAGAGGGTGGCATGCACTATACTCTACTACTATGATCATCATCATGGATAACTGATGGTTGATCTAGATTGGCATTTTTTTTATCAGTATATTTAGATCATAAGGTGTTTGAAACCTATGATCATAGATGATGTAATAAATTTTGACACACAACTATTTTGACCTACTGGTATTACTACTTTCGATCTCTGAGTATCTTGTTTCAATACAGATTAAATATTGTTTTGTTTTAATTTTAATGCTGCAATATCTATTTAAAACTTGATTAGCTAATGTATCAGACAATGTGTTTAAATTTATTGAAATGTTTTGATATTCAATGTAATCAAACTTTCTTTCCAAGAGATGAACCCTTAAAAACATTCTTAACAAAGATAGATTTTTGATAGCATAAACACCGTTTAAATGTAATACAATGCGTTTTGAATCTAATCTAACAATCAAACGTCGAATTCCAAATGTAATGGAATTATATAATAGCTCAATGATTGCGTTATATTATGAAATATTGTTCATTTTTTGATTGAGGCAAATCCAATGAATAGAAACTAACTCATTGGTGGGTGAATAGATAACCCAACAAGCAAAAGAAATGTTCTATGTACTACAACATGCATCGTCACCAAAGCCAGTGTAAGCTTTAAGGAATGTTTACATCTGTAGTATCAAGGGTAATCAAGATAAGCAACAAAGGTAGTGAAAACTCTTCAAGAAAAATAACTAATCTAAGGCACACTATTATAATCTAAGGAAAACTAGTTTGAAATGTAACTAATGTACAAAAATGATCTTCAGACAAAAATTCATGCGTAATATCTCTTCAGATAAAGGCCATTTCTGGGCCTATCTAAAGAGACATTTTCATAATAAATTGACTCATAGGCCCCTTTTTCAAGCACACGCTTAACAATATAAGGACCTTGCCACATTGGTTTGAATTTCAAAACACCTAGTTTGTCAAGAGCTTGATTGTATACTAAAACTAGGTCACATTCTAAATAGATAAGAGGGTTAACACTTTGATCATATTGAGCCTTAACAGGTTTTTTATGAGCTTCGGTAGCTAATGTAGCGGTGCGATGAGTCTCATATAACTATGCTAGGTATAAGAAGTGTTTTTCCTCTTCATAGGTAGTTGGTAATAACTTGATGGTTAATTTCAATGACGAGACTTCACATTCAATGGGTAATACAACTTCCAAACTGTAAACAAGTTAAAAATTAGAAAACCCTGTGGATGTTTTTGCAGAGGTTTGGTATGCCCACAATGCAAAAAAAACATGGTATACCCATTTGTTTTATGAATTACTACAATCTGTTTAATCATGTTGGTTAAAACCTTGTTGACAACTTCAACTTGACCATTAGCCTATGGGTAGTATGGTGTAGAATTATCATGGCATAGGCCAAGTTGAGTGCAAAGTTTGATCATCATAATGTTTCGAAAGTGACTACCATGGTCCATAATGATAGCTTGAGGGACACCAAACCTAGCAATCACGTGATTGAATATGAAATTGTTTTATGTTTTTCCATCATTCATGAATGTAGGCATCGCCTTGGCCCATTTGGTAAAGCACTCTATAGCGAGAATAATATACTTATGCCCCTTGTCCGAGTGAGGGTTACATGTTACAAAATTGATGCCCCATTTTGCGAAATGACTGACAACAATCATTAGGTGAAGAGGAGTTGGAGGTGCATGCATATTTCAATAATTTTTTTGGCAATTATCGCATTAACCGCAATAATACAATATTTGAATAGTAACCACAAAAAATAGCTAGCGTGAAATATATTTTGTGTTGCGGAAAACCTAGACATATGACTACCATACACCCCATAATGGTAGTCATTTAAGACCCTTTCAACTTCTTCCTTAGTTATAAAACGTCGAAAAACATAATTAGCACCATGATGATAAAGAGTGTCACCAACAATATTGTATTTTTATGATTGGTATCGTATTCTATGTCGATCAGATCGTGAAATTTATGGCCAAAAGGTTTGGGTTTGAAGATATATAATGATATATCCATACCAAGGATCTAATTTACTGATTAAAAATATAAATTCATTAGCAATATGGTTCTATGCGGCTATTTCTAATTAAGTATTCGGAAAATCACACATAAGTTCAACAAAAACCGGTGAATTCTTAGACTTGGATTTCTCGAACTCCAAATCGAAATATTCTAGGATAACTATCCATTTAGAGTATTTTACCCAAGAAATTTCTTCATAAAAATGTACATCATCATGTTGCAATTAGATATTACTATGCTTTTACGTAACAATATGTAATGACGTAATCCTTGGACAACTTGAACAACTGCCAAGGCCAAATTCTCCACATGTGAATACTTGATCTCTATCGGGGTGAGATTCGGACTTAGGTAATAAATCACATGTTCATTATTGGAGTCATCCTCTTGAACTAAAACCATTCCAATCATGGAATAATATGTAGTTAAATACAAAAAGTAATCTCGGTGTTAATAAGGTGGATGTAATAACGGTGCATGGGTCAATGCGTGTTTGAGTGCATCAAAAGATTTATCATAAAGCTCTTCCCAGATGAATGGAACATCCTGTTTTAACAATCGAGTGAAACCTTTAGTTTTTTAGAAAATTATATATTACAGAGCAACGCAACACATAAAATATGCAGAAAATACAAGCACACAAAACACATAAAACCAGAGAGACACAGATATACGTGGTTCACCCAGTTTGGGCTATGTCCACCCCGAACAGCCAGTCCTTCCTTTCTATTATCCAGCAAAATGAAGAGACACAACCTACAGCAGATCCGCTGTAATATCCTATGTTCTCTCTCATAGTCTCCCTCTCTGTTTCTCGCTCCAAGAATACACAGCGGCAATACAATACCCTCATAAAAGTGAGGGGTTGCCTTCTAGGGCAAAAAACCCTAAACTAAATATAACTTCTACCATCAGATCATTTGCCTAATGAATGGCCCAGATTGACTAGAAATTACTATAATTTTACAAGGTAATTTTACGTCTATTTTTAGCTTCGGGGGCGCTGCCCCCGAAACCCCCCGCCAGGGGGGGGCTCCATAAAGTCACTTCCACCCCCCCTGGACCCCCCATGGTAGTGATTAATTTACGGGCAGCGTTGCTACCCCATTTAAGGTACAGGGGTCCAATGCTATGATAGAATGTAAACAAGATAATCAGGCTCCACACCCAACAATCTCCCACTTGGAGACTGATTGTAGCAACTCCACCACTTCTTGATTTGCTGGACAATGAATCCTCTTTGGACCTGGATGTTTCTCATCTTCATCATCATCCTTGAAGACCAATTGAAGCTGAGCACATTCTCAGTTTCTCCCTGGTTACAACTTTTGTTAGCATATCTGTAGGATTCTAGCTAGTGTGTATCTTTTCCAGCTTCAACTCTCCATCTTCCAATATTGACCATATGAAATGATACTTGAGATGTATGTGTTTAGTCCTGGAATGAAATTCTGAGTTCTTTGAAAGATGAATGGCACTTTGGCTATAATTGTATAGTGTGCCCATATCATGCTTCTTACCCAATTCACCCATAAAACTTTGTAACCAAATCATTTCTTTACTAACCTTTGTAGCAGCAACATACTCTGCTTCTATTGTTGAGAGTGCAACAACACTTTGGATTTTTGAAACCAAACTGACAGTTGTTCCATCTACAGTAAATACATATCCTATAGTGCTCCTCCTGTTATCTCTGTCACCTGCCATAACTGCATCAACATATCCCTGTAGAGTAATGTTTGAACCACCAAAGCATAATTCTTGATTTGTGGTACCTCTCAAATATCTGAGAATCCATTTTACTGCCATCCAAAGTGATTTTCCTGGATTATTCATGTACCTACTTACAACTCCCACTGCATGTGCAATATCAGGCCTTGTGTAGACCATTGCATACGTTAAGATTCCAACTGCTGATGCATATGGAACTTTAGACATATATTCCATTTCTTCGTGGGTCTTGGGGCACATCTCCTTACTAAGTTTGAAATGGCTAGAAAAAGGTGTACTAACTGGTTTTGCATTCTGCATATTAAATCTTTTCAACACCTTTTCTATGTACTCATTCTGAGACAGTGTTAATTTGTGATTTTTCCTATCTCTATTTATCCTCATACCAAGGATTTGTTTTGCAGCTCCCAAATCATTCATTGCAAATGAATTTGCCAATTTTATTTTGAGCACATTTATTTCCTGCATGTTAGACCCTGCAACAAGCATGTCATCTACATAAAATAACAATATAATATAGCTGCCATCATTTTTCCTTTTTAGATAAACACAATGATCAGAGTGACATCTAGTATAACCTTGTTCGGACATAAACTTGTCAAATTTTAGATACCACTGCCTTGGAGCCTGTTTTAAGCCATACAA
This sequence comes from Pinus albicaulis, assembly GCA_034641835.2. Lineage (NCBI taxonomy): Eukaryota > Viridiplantae > Streptophyta > Pinopsida > Pinales > Pinaceae > Pinus > Pinus albicaulis. Next base: position 1,131,667,606 of record CM076582.1, read on the forward strand.
GCTCTTCTTTAACCTGCACACCAATTTTTCTTTCCCTTTTACCTCATATCCTTCTGGTTGCTGCATGTATATCTCTTCCTCCAAATCTCCATGGAGAAATGCTATCTTTACATCTAATTGTTCAAGATGTAAATCTTCCGCTGCTACAAGACTTAAAACAGTTCTGATTGAATTCATTTTAACAACAGGAGAAAATATTTCATCAAAATCAATACCTTTCTTCTGTGCAAATCCCTTCACGACAAGTCTAGCTTTGTACCTTTGTTTTCCTCCATCTTCTTCCTTCACCCTGTAAACCCATTTATTCTGCAATGCAATTTTACCTGCAGGCAACCTGACTAAGTCCCAAGTCTGATTATGCATTAAGGAGTCCATCTCTTCTTCCATGGCTAGCTCCCACTTCTTCCTGCTTTCAACCTGCATTGCTTCTTCATAACATTCAGGTTCACCAGAATCAGTCAACAATAAATAATATAATAAAGGAGAGTATCGTTCAGGGGGTCTACTTATCTTGGTAGATCTTCTAACACCACTTTCAGGTGTTTGAGGTGCCTGTTGCTGTTTTGGTGGTTGCTGCTGCTGTGACTGTTGATTATTATTATTTTCAGACACCTTTACTTTTTCGGTTATCTCATCAAGAACCATGTATTCCTTGCTTTCTTTTTCCTGTTTCTTTTCCTGCAGATGATTCTTATACAAGACCTTTTCATTGAATATTACATCTCTGCTCCTAATGATTTTGTGATTTTCATAATCATATAAGCGATAACCAAAATCATTAGCACCATATCCAATAAAGGGACATTTCTTTGATTTTGCCTCAAGCTTTGTTCTGCTTTCTTTATTAATATGGATAAAGGCCTCACAACCAAAAGGCTTTAAAAAAGAGTAGTTTACCATTTTACCTGTCCATGCTTCCTTTGGAATACCACCATCCAAGGAACTTGAAGGCCCTCTGTTTATTAGATAAACAACAGTATCTACAGCATCTGCCCAAAATTGTAAAGGTAATCCCGCATGCAATCTCATGCACCTTGCACACTCCATGATTATTCTGTTCATCCTTTCTGACACACCATTTTCTTGTGGTGTTCTTGGAACTGTCTTCTCTCTACGAATTCCATGCTCTGAACAGTACCTATCAAACTCTTTGCCGCAATATTCACCTCCATTGTCTGATCTGAGACACTTCAACTTCTTTCCTGTCTCAATCTCAACCAAAGCTTTCCATTTCTTGAAAGTATCAAATACATCAGATTTATTCTGAATACAATAAATCCAAATTTTTCTAGTTGCATCATCAATAAAAGTAACATAATAACGAGAGCCACCAAGAGATGATACCTGAGCAGGTCCCCATACATCTGTATGCACAAGCTCCAATTTTTCGCACTTCTTTTCTTTCCCAACTCTGAGAAATCTGACTCTCTTCTGTTTTCCATAAATGCAATTCTCACAGAAATCCAAATCAACATTCTTCAAACCTGGCAACAAATTTCTTGAGTGAAGAATCTTCATTCCCTTCTCACTCATGTGTTCGAGCCTATGATGCCATAATGCTGCATCTGCTCCTTTGGAAGTTAAAGCATTAACAGAGTTAGAAATACCATTGCATAAATAAAATGTACCAACCTTTTCGCCTTTTGCTATTACCAGGGCTCCTTTGGTGACCTTCCAAGATTTATCTGTGAAAGTTGTCACACAACCTTCACCGCCTAACTGCCCTGTTGAAATTAGATTTTTCTTTAGATCTGGAACATGCCTTACCTCCTTTAATAGCCATTGGTTTCCATTCTGTTGTTTTACAAGAACTTTACCCATTCCAACAATTTTACAGGGTTTATCATCACCCAAACGAACTTGTCCAAAATCTCCTTGAACATAGTCATGAAAATATTTCTTATCGAGTGTGGCATGGAATGAAGCCCCTGAATCTACAACCCAAGAATCAGTAACATTTTCGAAAGAAAGAATCAAAGCATCTTGTAACACATCACCTGTCACATTTGCTTCATGATTATTTTCTTGCTGTGTGTCTCCTTCTTTTCCCTTCCGAGATCTACAGTCTTTCTTTAGGTGTCCTTTCTTTCCGCAATTCCAGCACACTATCCCTGATCTGGACTTGGATCTGCCTTTCCTTGATTTACTGCGATATCCCGAGCTATTTCCTCTTTCCATTCTTCTTCCCCTAGACTCTGCACTCAAAGCATTACCTGATGTCTCACCGGAGCTTTTCCTTCGCATTTCCTCGCTAAGGATAGCACCAACAACATCATCAAACTTTAAAGTACTAGATCTAGAGAAAGAGTTACTAATGGCCATTACTAAACCATTCCAACTCTCTAGCAATGAGCACAAGAATAACAGAGCTCTAACTTCATCATCAAAGTTTACCCCTACAGAACTTAACTGACTGGTAACTGTATTAAAATAATTTAAATGGTCTGCAACAGATCCACCTTCCGACATCTTCATATTAAATAATCGTTTCATAAGAAATACCTTGTTTGAGGCCGAGGGTTTTTCATATAGTTTTGCCAACGTCTGCATCAAACCCTCTGTTGTTGTTTCCTTCGAAATATTGAAGGTGAGCGCGCGCAAGGCATAGCAAGTATCGTTAAAGGTGCCTTTCTATCGAGAATGTTCCATTCCACGTCTGTCATGACGCCAAACTTCTTCTTTCCTCTCAATGGCGGTACATATCTTTCGATACGAGATAATCTTCTGTCTGCATCTTCCACGATGGGGAGTTTTGGCCATTAAATTTCTTGATCCTAAACTTATCATCTTCCACCATTGCTCCTCGAACCAAGAACCCTTCTTTCCTGCCGAGTTTATAAGCCAAATATACCTTCGGCTACGATACCGGTTGTTAGAAAATTATATATTACGGAGAAATGCAACACACATAAAATGTACGAAAAATACAAGCACACAAAACACATAAAACCGGAGAGACACGAGTATACGTATGATTTCACCCGATTTGAGCTACATCCACCACGAACGACATTCCTTCCTTTCAATATCCGACAAAATGAAGAGACACAACCTACAACAGATCCACTGTAATATCCTATGTTCTCTCTCACAGTCTCCCTCTCTGTTTCTCACTCCGAGAATACACATACAATACACAGCTGCAATACAATACCCTCATAAAAGTGAGGGGTTTCCTTCTAGGGAAAAAAACCCTAAACTAAACATAACTTCTACCGTCAGATCATTTGCCTAATGAAAGGCCCAAATTGGCTAGAAATTACTATACTTTTAGACGAAAATTTTACATTTTTTTTTAGCTTCGGGGGCGCAGCCCCGAAACCCCCCGCCAGGGAGGGGCTCCATAAATTCGTTGCCACCCCCTCTGGACCCCCCACGGCAACGATTAATTTACGGGAAGCGTTGCCGCCCCATTTAAGGTACAAGGGTCCAATGCTGTGATACAAAGTAGACAAGATAATCTGGCTCCATACCCAACATAGTTAACTCTGGATAGTTTGGGATAAAATGATGCAGAATGTTTGCTTTCCCTTGTAGACTCTGAAGTTGGCGAAGGGTGGAAGGAGGAGGTAACTTGACAATGGCCTCAACCTTAAACGGGTCGATATGATTTCCTTCCTTTGAAACAATGAACCCAAGTAAGCGTCCAGAATGTACAAAAAATACACATTTGTGTGGATTCAAATGAATTTTGTAATGTCTACATCGCATAAAGATGGCATGTAAATTTGTGGGATGATCTTGTCTACATAAAGAATTACACGTAAGTCATCCAAGTAGGGCTGCACAATGTGTTAGATATCATGAAATGAGTAAGACATAGCTCTTTGAAAAGTTGCACCAACATTTTTTAGTCCGAAAGGTAATTTATTGTATGAAAATGTTCCCAATGGACATATAAATGTTGATTTGGGCTGATCAACAAGGAGTATGTTTATTTGATTGTAGCTAGAAAATCCATCCATAAATGAAAATATTTTGTTTCCAATACAATCATCAACAATTTCATCGATGTAAGGGGTAGGATAATTGTATTTAGGACAAGCTTGTTAATATCCCTTTAATTGACACATACTCTGATAGTTCCTTGTTTCCTTATCACTGCAAGAATATTAAATACCCAATCCATCAAAGGAATAGGATAAATAAATCCTGCACGAAGTAGTTTTTCAACTTCAGCTTTAATTGCAACACCTTTCTGTGGATATATTGGATGTAATCTCTGTCTAATATGTTTAGCATCCGGGTATGTATTAATTTCGTGAATTACAATATTTGGATCAATACACGAAATTTCTTCATAAGACCAGGCAAAAATGTCTTGGAATTACTACAATAGGGCTTTGTAACATATTTATCTCTTCAATTGGGAAAGAAGACCCTATATGAATGTTTTCAGTTATCCCTAGTTGGATTGATATTTCAATGGTAATTGTGGTGGAAATATTTCCTAAATTTGTCTCAGAATCTGAATGAAGAATGAACAAAGGATTGTTAGGTTCGTCGACATAATAAATCGAAAAGATGGATGAAAATTCGTTTTCGAATCTATCAAGGTTAGGTAAAAAAGAAGATCGATGATGAAGATCATCCCATGGTAATTCATAAAATGACAAGATTTCTTGGATATTTTCATTAGTTGAAAAAATGGTTGAAAAGGATCAGAAAATGATGTCATGATTGAGCTTGATAAAGAAGAAGAATCTTTACTGACCACATTAATTTGATCATTATTAGTTGATGAAATGTCATGACATGATTGTACCACTAGATATGTCAAATCATATGAACTTAAAGGCATCTCATTGTCGTAACAGTCCAACTCAGTTTCTAAAGGCACATTCCATGTCTCATCAAATGACATTATGCTTTATATAATCATATTGATATTGGAAAGAGTTTGAGGTACGTAAGGAGGAGGTATAGCGAAACTTCCCTTAAGAGTGGAACCATTAATGAGTCCTACCCCAACAACTTCATAAGGTATAATCATTTTTCATACACGTTGGATATTATATGTAGAGGTGGGGTCTGAAGTGAAGTAAGAAACTTATCGATTTTAACAATCTTTCCTTGGAAACATGATCATTTGAAAGGCTGATGAAACCATAAAAATCATAGAATAAGACCGAATTTGACCTAAAATAAGGTTGTATTTAAGAAGGTCATCAACAACTTCCACCTCAAGCATTACAGTTTTTCCTTCTCCCTCTATAGGTAGATCCTAGAGTATGCCAAATGGGTGAAAATATCTTCCATCAAAGGCTTTAAGAATCGTGGGTGATGGATTGATTGGTGGAGAACCAAGATTTTTCCAACAAGCTAAAGAAATAATGCACATAGATGGTCCCTCATCAATTATTGTGCAAAAAAACTCACCTAGATTTGACTAAAACTGGAATTTGAAAAGCCATTTTATGTGGGAGTCTAGCTACAAATTTCTCGAGATCAAAGAAAATGAGATTAGAGTCTTGAGGATCAATCGCTCCTATAGTTGATAATAGTAATTTCCTCCGATCTGGACAAGATTGCAACACCTTGAGGGCTGGCATCGTTGAAGGTGATATGGCCAAATCTTCAACAATGTTGTAAATCTGAGTGGCTCTCACATGTGGATTGAAAGTTGATTTTCTAAGTACACCTTTGGCAGGTGGTTTAACCACTAAATTAGGACTAGGGTTCTCAATGTGTAATGGTTCCGAAATGGGATGAGTTGATACTAGAAGTTGACTATATTATTATGTTTCCTTTCCAGTTACAATAATCTTAGATTCATTGTCTTGAGATCGCGTGGCAACCATGACCTAGGACATCATCAGGATATCCACTGATGAATTGGAAGAAGATCCAGTCATTTTGTTGTCTTGTGATGTAAAAGGATCTTTAAGGACATCGGTTGTGAGTGAACCTTTGACCAATTTGGATACCTTCGTCCAATGTGGGAACTTTTTTGTGTAGTGTTCCTTGTCACAAATAAGAGAAGGTAATGAGGCTTCTGGTTTTTGTGTAATAGTTCAATTTTTTCTGATTTTTCTTTGGGAGAATTGTTTTGTTTATTTTTACCCTCCCCCTTCTTCTTATTTCCAGATGATTTAGCTTTTGTTGTAGATGAGTTTAGAACATGAATCTCGGTTGAAGTTTCTAAGGAAGGATCTCATTTAGGTGAATCTGGTAGAGTTATTATTAGAGAAGCAGATTTGGATGATTTCTTCTTACTCTTTGACAATTAATTGTACCAATTACACTGTCTCCAGCATGAGAACTAGAAGGAGTTGCAATGAGTTGACTTGGGCATGGTAAATCATGAATTTTTTCATACAAAGTAGGAGACTATGTGTAAAAAAGGTTTAGATACTAGGCTTGAGCTATGACCTGCTCTTCCGTTATGACGCCTCCTTTAACTACATCTTTAGTAATCTTAGGAAGTGATGATTTGAAAAACCATTCAGCCTAAATTTGATCCAGAATGAAAATTTTGACTAAGTGGCATCTACATCACCATTCATTTATGTTATCCAAAATGTACATAGATTTACTTTTTTTTAACGAAGTGAACAATTCCGTGCCATTATCATAATGGAATGGTAACTGAAAATAAGTCAGGAAGTTTGTTTCTAAAGAATTGGAATTTTTGAAACAGCCTTGTGGTAACTCAACATACCACTTTGCGGCCATGCTGATCAAAGTTCTTTGAAAAGGTCTCCAATGGATTGAATCATCGATCAAAGAACTGGATGCACACCAAATATGATAAGTCATCACATGATTCGAAGAGTCCTCTCCTAATTTTCCTTTAAACTTTGGAATGCCACTAGGAAACTTAGTAGGAATTGTTGGCCAAAACGTAAGTTAGTAAATTGGATCATTCGTTAGCTGAGACAAGTCTGGTAAATCTAAATTTGCAATGAATGGTAATCATCGGTTAGGGTCTTGCTGAGCGAATTGATAACCTTGAGGAATAATGTGAGTACCCAGAGGAGGATACCCAGGAAAACCTGGGATAACCTGAGCCGTTGGAATTGATATACCTCCAAGGTATCTAGGGTTATCCATACCAAGTTGAGGTTGAGTTGGTATTTGATATGTATAACCAGGATATGGTTAGCTCTGATAAACTGGATTTTGTCCCATTTATCCCTATTTTAATTTCCCTTGAAATGGTTTACTTTGAACAAATTGACCTTGAAAAGGTTGACCTGCTGAAGGTTGTCCCTGAATAGTTGGTCCTCTAAAAGGTGGCCCTTGAATATATTGACCAACAAAGGGTTGTCCTTGAAAATTTTGACCTATAAAAGGTTGACTTGGTTGTATAGTCATTCCACTAGGTTCTCCCACAGAGGTTTGAGGAACTAACTGGATTTTAGGTACGGTTTGATGAGTAGTAATATGAGGAATCATATGTGTAACATTTGGTGTTATAATTTGAAGGGTCATAACAAAATGGATTTGAGAATCTCTCGGGATAGGTGTAATTGGTTGTTGAATAGAAGTTTTCACATAATATTGGATAGGGGTACTAGGAGTACTCAGACCAATTTTCTAACTACTTGGCACATATACCTGTGGGGTAATTTGAAGTGCACCTTCAACAGGTTGTTGGACTTGGGTCAAACAAAATTGTCCAGATAACTGAGAAGGTTCATTATAAGGTACTTGCAATGTAGGTTGCAAAGAATTTTGAGTAAAAAAAGAGTTCCACATAGTATTTATCCTTGGGTAAGGAGTTCCCATTTAAGGTTGGGATGCATAAGGTTGACCATAACTAGTTTGAGACATTAGAACAATTTTTTTATAATTACCAGGAATATTCACCCTATATCCGGGGGATAGGTTCGAGTGAAAAATTGTCCTCCTTGAAAATCTGACTGCTCTTGTAAACTTAGTTCCCCTTGGAGAGGTTATTATCCTTAAAAAAATTTCTACCCTTGGAGAGGGTGTTGTCCTTAGAGAGGTTATTGCCCCCTAGGCATTGTATAGCCACCTTGTCAACTAGCGTGAGGGATATTCCCGGAAGACATATATACATGTTCTGTTTTCAAGAGTTCGGTGGTAGATTCAAACAAACGAGTTCACATGGTAGAAATTTTGGAGAATGGAGATGCTCCCGAGAAAGTGACAGAAAGAGAATGGTACCTAGCAAGAACAGAAGGATCACCATTGAAAAATATTTCTGGTGAAAAAGAACACATAGATGACTTAGTAGACATGGTTTGAGAAGCCATGTTACTATTTTTGGGTAAAGAGTAGAATAGTATTCGACATGGTGACTGAGTGTAACTAGAGCTATATAGAAAATTGGTAAATTTATGATACCAAGGATCCGGTCTAAAAGGAATAAAAGGGTAAATGGGTTCACTAAAACTTAGATCTAAATATTCTTTGAGAGGGAAGTGTAATCTCTTATTCTGTGTTAGAAATATCGCCAATGCTAACAAGTCGAGGAGGAAGCTTTTTAGTGATGAGAAGCTCCACTCAAGGTGAACGAGGACGAACAGGTGTCGGGGCTATGAGATCCAAAGGTGACTCATACGAAGTGGAATCAGATTTAGGCTGAGATATTTCAGGTTCAGTGGTTTGTGTATCTAACAACTCTCAGGTAACGGAAGTTTCTCCTTGTTCAGTAGACCCGATTCCTAATGATTGAACTATTTCAGTTTTAATTTTTTCCAATTGACTGGGTGTATATTCAGGGGTTTTCCCCTACATTCTACATGAATGTCTTGGTAATCCAACCATAGTTAATCTTTTTAACACATGAAATCAAAAAATTTCAAAAGAATCACACCTAAGGCCTCTAAAAATCAAACAAATGAACACGTGTCTACAAAATCTAAGTAAAAATCCACTCGTAAACAATATGTTTCCAGAATAAAAACACTAGTTGGTGATGAAATCCAACGTCATGAAGATTAATGTGGAAAACTGGAAGTTGGAACAGTTAACCTGACAACCTTCTTAATGAAACAATCTTGTGAAAGTAACTTCACTATGCCAGCTCAAACTGAAGAGTACCCTCTGGAAAATCCAAGTGAGTCTAGTCAACATCTACTCTAGGTAGAGTGGGACCTTCCCTCCACTGTCACCTTGGGGAAAATCATAAATATTACGGCCACTAAGGTCACCAACTAAGACATTTGAACCTGTGGGAATAGTCTGTGGTCCGATATACATGCAAGTGCAGAGTATCAAGGCTCAATCCCCTCTAAAGATCCTTGGCATTGTAAATCCAAGGTTTGCTACAAAGTGATCCCATGCTCCTTGACAATGGTTATTTCGAGGTTTACCGTTTGTATTACATGCACATCTTCTATCTTTTCCAATGAAGTAGGTACGATTACCTCACTCGGTCCGACATGACATCGTGCTTGACTCTTTTAAGAAGAGCTTCTGAGAGCACAAATGCGACAATTGGATTTTCCCCACCACAAGATTCTACTTTTTTGTTTTATCTGATTTGGAACGTTAATTACAACCTATTCCAAAGCACTAGCCCTAAGCTAAATTGGCGGAATGAGCGCGAGAAAATATAAAAAATATCTAGATCATTTTTATTAAGCATTGTATTGATTTGGATGTTATTGATGCAAAGGGGTATCAAGAAGAAAAATGATGATATTGTGACCTGAATCAAAATAATCTAAATGCATCTATATGAAAATAAAACACTTTATTTTGACGAATTTCTATTTAAGATAAATTTGAAGGACTTTTGGACTCAAAAACTACAAGCTTCCTGATGCTTCACATAAGATTCTCTTTCATCAAGAAAGTAGTTTCATTTCCAAGGGTGACCAATATCTCTTTGTGTTACAGGTCAATTTTGGCATCACTCCCAAATCCCATATCAGTATCAATTAGGGTCTATCATACCCTAAATTAGTCGCAACATGCCCTAAACAAGTCATCCCATTGATAGTTTTCCTCCCTGAAAGTTTCACTGCATGGATAATAGTTGAAGTGTTCCATTGATCCATCAACACACCCCTGGACCATAGTAAGTGCTTTGCAGAGCATCTACTCCCATGCAAAGCTGCGTTACAGAGCATCTAGGCCCACTTACAAGTGCATTGGTCGATTGGGAGTGAATTTTTCATAGGATTTAGGGAATCTTCCCACCCTCTAGTGGCTTCTATAAGTTGTTCCAACTATCATATCATTTTATAACTTTGAATATGGACACCATGGATCCATTGAACCTCTTATCATCCTATTCCCATGAACAAGGAAACCTCTTCATCCATTTTTGGAAAATCCATTCAATGATCCATTAATGTCAAACTACCTTCACTACTTATAAATTGAGCACTGATCATCGTACACAAGGGGGAAAGAATTTGAATTAGTAGAATTATGCTCATGAGACCACAACTCTTGGAGGTATCATCTGCATGTAATGTTAGGCTGCTAGAGTAATGTTGTTGATGTGATGAGGAGAGGACTGAAGCTGGAGCGAGTTGACATCGAATCGATCCAACTGGTTGTAAATTCTCCTTCTAGTCCATAATAAAGATATTTATTCATTTCCTAATACATGTTTTGATGATGTTATATCTGTATTTTCAAATGCAATCGATCCAATTTGTTTAACATGAATAGATCGTATGCCTTTATGTCATTTTATATCTTTAGTTTTCCATTGCAGGTACCAATCAAGCACGTTCAGTTCAATTGAGAGCGATGGAAGTGACAAAAGGGAGGTGAGGAATAGCGAAATATCACAAGTAGGTGTTCTTCCCTTATCTATTCATTTTAAGGAAAAGGTCAAATATATTTCTTCTGTTTTTCTAAGTGCTAACACCAAACTTAGGGAAAACATATCTATATGTAGGTTTGATTTCCGTAAAACAAATTGGCGACCATAATGGGGAATGACGGATCGTCCCTGGTGGTTTTATCCTTTTTTATCAGCCTCTAGTAGACTTTACTTGCTTTATTTCAGTCATTTGAATGTGTTTTAGTAAAAGAAGTGTGTTTGATTGCCTATTTTTGAGTTTACTCTGGAACCAACGCATCGTTGGTCTTGACACAGTGCTCTACATAGCACTTGGCTTAGATATAGTTCTCTACAATGCACTATGTCCCACTCAGGGGTATGTATCTCTTGTGACCAACCTAAAATCATCATATTTTTGTCTTTTTCCATTCATTTCAATATCTTGTTTGCTTATTTTTCAAGTCTCTGGTTCCCTCTAGAGATAAGATTTCCTCTACTATTCTTGCCTCACGTTGGATATTTGTTTGTTCAATGTTTATTTTCGTTTTCTTTATCATTTTCAAATAGCTCCAAAGTTTATAACTAACATTTGATCAATCCTTTATTGTTGGAATGATGAATTGTCGTTCAAGTCTTCGTTTCTCTTGAAAGTATTGAATGATTGTTTGTGCATTTTAGTTTCTTTTTAGTTCATCTACACTTAAAAGAAATTGAAAAGAAAAAAATTCATTTGCATATAGGGATTGTGAGTGCTGCATAGGAATAGTTAGGGAATTTTCATTTAGATGTGCTCATTGTTGATTACTTACAATCTGATTGCTCTATCACTTTAATCTAAACGAATGATTATAATTTTTGATGCATTCTAGGAATGTCAAATACATCTCGCGGTGAACCTGAAAGGAAAACCTTATAAGGAAGATCAACTTAAAATTTATCTCAATTATCCTAGGGGAGCACTATCACTTAATGATAAAATTTGTAGGTCTAGGCTAAAGATGTGTTCTAGATTCGTATAACATAGCAGTTGTCATTAATTGTATGCGATACATTCCGAGTGTGATACCTAATTGCACGTACGTAAGTATATCGGAGCTCGTCATCATACCTTTGGGTATATCGAGAAGTGTTATAGTACGAAAAGTAAAAAGGGATGCTCTCACTGTGTGGTTTCACATTAGACAAGGCTAATATGGATTGGGCCTCCACATACCATCGAGTATATTTGGGACGACAACATTAGGTTGCTTACCATCCATAGGTAACTAAGTTGGCCACCTTGTACACTGTGATACAACAAACACAACATTTGGGGAGATTCACTGCATGTACATAAATCCTTGGTTTACTGGGGCAGTATATTGCAGTTCACAGTTGCTTGGTAATCCTTTTTCCTAGCATTACCCTTTTTTTGTATTGAAATTAATCAGCAATCATGGAAGAATATTGACCCTTTCCCTGTCATTCGCGTAGGACAACAAATAAACCACCTTTACCGCCAGAATCTACACCTAGTAGATGAAGGTGAGCTCATCCTACCGAGTCCAGTACCTCTGGAACCTTTGGTGCTACATCTTCATATAATTTACTAGAGTCATCTAATCCTTTGAGTAGCGAGTCTTGAGTCATTTCTACCAATCCTAGTTTATCTGGTACTATCGAGACAGAACCCTCACAACTACCCGAGGACGCTGAAATTCAATCCAATGAAATGGTAAATCCAGAACCAAAATTTGTTCCACTAGAAGTCAAACCAGAACCTATTGTTCTTTTACCAGAACATATTGGTCCTAAATTTGAGCAACAAGAAGTTGTTCCCGATCAACTAGTTTATCCTTAGTCATTTGTAACTATTGAGTATTCCTCTTTACCGGAGAGTTTACTGGTTGAAATTTATCCTGAGCCTGACGGTAAAGGACTTCCACCTTGTTTGATTTCAATTGAGGAAGAACTTCAGGAATAGACAACCCAGTCAACTCCAACTCATTTTGGGTCAGGGCTTCATCTTTATCTATCTTTTCCTCGTTTTACCTACTCTTCTCCTGTTGGTACTACTCAATCTCAAGTTCCTGTAGATTCTTTAGATTATTTAATAGGTTATTTAACCATGCCTGAGACAACATCCCAGACTGTACCATCTATTATAGCTGTGAAAAAATATACTACTGCTTCATCTTTGATATTTTCTACAACACCCGAGTCTCATCTATATGGTGGTCCTTCTGTCCCACTGGGTTACCAAGCTTTAAATGGAACCTACTCTAGTGTCTCCTCTAATCCATGGACTTCATCCATGTCATCATATGGAATATTATTTGGTTCCTCTCTTACAAGTACTCAATGACTTGATCCTTTATTGACATCATCAGCTCAATATCAAGCTAATCCATCCAATTACCATCCATCTTATCCAGTATCTGCTGGACTCCCATCATATGAAAGTTAGTATGTTCAAAATATTAATACTCCATATGCTGAGGGAAAACAGATGGTCGCACCATATGGCGATACTCCTTCATTTTTAGGTAAACATTATGCTAAAATTCCTATTTGTAATTGGCAACCTACATTTCCTATCCAACCGCAAATGGTTGTGTCTCAATATGAACCAGTTCAACCTGTTGCATCTGTACCTACTACGCCTGTTATTAATTTCTTGGTTGTTGTTTAGTCTGCTCAGGTCGGTCCTTCAACCCTTAACCCTAAATTTTTGGGTCTACAGACTTCGTCTTCCCAGGACGGTATACAAAAACCGTCTGTATCGAGTATTTCATAATAAAAAGCTAATTTACCCGTGTAATAGGCTTTTACTGGTCCTGTCTATTCACAACCTGGTCAAAATTATCCTAGCAGGAAAAAACATTTTTATCAAATCCCATGGCAGCCACAGAAACCATTCCAATAGTTTCAAGCTTATCTAGGTCTTGGTCAACAAGCCTATTAAGGGTTTGGTCAAGAAAATTACCCCTATCTAGGTTACCAGTAGAAAAATCCTTATGTTGGTGCACAATGGCCTATTAACCAGGAAATTCCATCTTATCCTCATTACGCTCAACCTTATCTAAATTGAGAGTTTTTGTTTGTTGAAACATTAGAGTTACTTGATTTAAACCGGCTCACTAATGATACCATTCATTGTTTACCTTGGTGGAATGTGATTTCTCATAAATTACCCTATGATATTCTGAAATTCAATGGAAAATCAGGAGAAGATCCATCTACGCATGTTATGACTTAATATTTATGGTGTTCATCAAACTCCTTGAATGATGATTTGGTTAGACTATGTCTTTTCTAGTGAATGCCCACTAGTCTGGCTGCGAAGTGGTATATTGAATTACCACGAGATTCTTTCTATAACTTTACAGCTTTAGCCACTAATTTTTTAACCGACTTCCAATTGCCCTTCAGATATGAAGCTGGAACGAAACTTTTGACCAACTTTAAACAAACGTCTTCTATTCATATATCAGATCATACACATGAGTGGCATCGTCGTCGTCAAATGGTTGAAACATTTGTTTTCAAACAAATTTTAACTAAGTGGTTTATAAGGTCCTTATCGCTGTCTATCACTGAGGACATGGCCAAAGGCGATGTTTTCACTGAAGAGGAAGTAATTATTCATGCCCAATATTTGGATTTGATTTACACTTAGTATGGCATGCTCTATGAAAATATTTTAAATGCAACATGACCAAATTTTACTGTTCCTCCTTCTCCATTTGGAAAGGATATTCAAGCCGACGATGGTGTGATTTGTTCTGCTGGCACTCCGACAGCAAGTCCACCATATGGTTCCACACTTAATGTTTAAATCAAACCTATATTACATCTGATCCTGCATCTTCTTCTGAAATACAGGCCGTGTCATCTGAAAAAGTAAAAAGTGACAAGCAACCTGGAAGTAAGAAGAAGGGGAAATATAAGAAGAAAAAAAACTCACCCCCACAAGAAAAATTATCGGATTCATTCGGTTCTTCCCGGAAACCTCGTTACCCTCGTTTTATATGTAATAAGGAGAATTTTGCGTGAGATTTTCATCACCGCTCAAAAGTATCAAAGATTCTTAAGACTTCTGCCACATCTGTAGTGTTGAAAAATCCTTTTCCGAACCTAGAAACACATATGGTCGCTACATATCCCACTTATAGTTTGCAAGTGATTATGCTATCTGCCACTAAGCCCAAAACTGATTTTTTGGTGTCTACTTGAAGTAAATATTACGCTAATCATATTTCATCATCGAATGGTCAGGCTACAGATCAACCTACTACTTTGACTTTGAATTTGTCTGATTCAACTCCATTTCCTATTATTCCTAAATTAACAATAAAGCCACAAGAGGGAGTTGTTCATAAATCGACTTTCAACTTTCGAGCTCTTGTAGATCAAACTTATAACGTAGTTGAAGATCTAGCTTAGTCACCTTCTACTATGTCAAATCTTGAGGTTCTTCAGAATTGTCCCTCCCAAAAAAAGATTTTTTTGTCGGCAATTGGTGGAATCAATCCTACGGATTCTAATATTGTAGTCTTTAATCACGCAGGCTATCTGCCATAATTAACAACACAATTAGTATTTTTTATTCAAGTAAATGTCATGAATCACCTCATTCATCATACTATCATTGATGAAAGCGCACGTACCTATATCATGTTTATGAGTTGTTTGAAGTCACTTGGCTCACCGAATTTATCACAATCACCTACGACATTGAAATATTTCAACGGTCATACATATAAGCGTTGTGCAATTCTGAGTAACCCAGAAGTCGAAATAGGGGAAAAATAGTTACTATTGAAGTTCAGGTCATTGAAAAACCTCTTGAATACAATATATTACTTGGAAGACCCTGGGTTTATGCTATGGTTTCAGTTTTATCTACTTACTTTCGTATGGTCGTCTTCCCCCATAAGGGAGGAATCACAGTCATTGATCAACTGTCCTTCTTTGCCTCTGGTTCACAGAAAACTAGAAGAATTCTATTTGTTCACGGACCCCCGCCATCTCTTCTGAACATTGGTGTAGGAATATTTAAGGATTCTTCCCTAATGGGCACCTTTTCATTACCATCAGTGCCTGTGAAATCGATGAAAATCGCAAAAATAGAGACCTACAATATGATATATTCCACTTCATCTGAGTTAAGGAATATTCCCAATGATTCCAAAATAGATAGGATGGATGAAATCATGCCACTAAGTCTAATTGATCTTGCATAGCAATCAATATCTCTGGCTTATGCGTCCAATCAAAATCCTTTGTCGTTGACTGTTTGGTTCGATCGTTCTTTGGATTATGGTACTTCTTCTGATTATTTTTCACACATATTCTCAATTGATGAGAGAATTATGGAATCCGTGATGCCAGAAGAAGAACCATGGGTAGAATCACATCAACAATCCCATATTTCAGATTATAATAAAGATAATCCAATTGAACTATATCACCCTACAGTTGTTGATTTCTTGAGGAATTCCATTCCTATCCATGCCGTCGATTTTGAGAAAAAAACATCAAATATAGAAGAAACAATTTCTATCAATATTTCGACCAAACTTGGCATTGTAGAAAACATTGATGTCAGTGCATCTTGTTTCCCATCTAAAATTGACACTTACTGCTCTCTTTTCTATGAATTGTGAGATGTATTCACTTGGTCATATGAGGAAATTCCAAGCATCGATTCCAACATTATCGAGCACAAAATTAAAATGTACAGTGATGTACATCGGCTCCATCTTTTTCATCCTAAGAAAGTTGTTGCCATTAAATCAAAGGTTGAATTTTTTTTGCATGTTGGTTTCATTTACCTTGTTTCACTTACTGATTGGGTTTCTAACATTGTTCCTCTCACGAAGAAAAAAGGGAAAATTAAAGTGTGCATCAATTATCAATATTTTAATCATTCTTGTCCAAAATATAACTATCCCACTCCCTTTATCTACCAACTCATTGATGAAGGTGCCAAATGTGAGATATTTTCCTTCATGGATGGATTTTCCGATTACAATCAAATAAATATTCGTCGAGAGGACCAATATAAAATGGATTTTATCTATCCCTGTGGCACATTCTCTTATCAAAAGCTGACTTTTGGCTTAAATAACATTGGGGAAACATTCCAACGGGCAATGAATTATGCGTTCCATGACATCAAACACATTGTTCAACTGTATATGGATGACTTAACTACACATTCATGGAAATGGGTTGACCACTCGGTACATTTGAGAGCGATCTTTTTACGATTTTGTCACTACAAAATATGTCTCAATTTGCACAAATTTCTGTTTGGAGTCGGTTCTGGTCATTTTTTTGGATTATTTGCATCGATAGACGAAATTCGAATTGATCCATTGAAGGTACACACCATTATTTATTTTCCTTCTCCTTCCAATTTTTTAAGTTACAAAGAATCCAAGGGAAGGCTATCCTTCTACGGAGGTTCATTCCAAACTATGTCAAAATGGCTAAAGGATTTAGTCGAATCTTGAAAAATGGGACTCCCTTCCATTGGGATGAGGTTGCACAAGCTTCCTTTGTTTTTATTAAATATACCTTGATCCGAGCATCGTTAATCTATCCCCCATATTATCAGAGTGATTATTTCTTGTATCTCGCCACTGTAGATACAACCATTGTTATGGTTTTAATCCAAGAATAATATTGGATTGAACATCCGATCTATTATTTGAGTTGCAATCTCAATAATATGGAATTTAAGTACACTTATGTTGATAATATCACTTTGCATTCGTTCAAGATATATAAATATTTCACCATTATATCCTGCTCTAGAATACCATTTTCATTTAGGATTGCAACCCTATGACATAAATTTTGTCATGTCAATTGCTGGGGGGGGAATATTCAAAATGGATCCTCATTTTGCAAGAATTTGATTTGGAATTCATCAAATCCAAGTCAAAGAAGTCTTTGGTGTTCATTGAGCTTATCTGTGACATTACTTCGAGTAGCACTAAGTCTACTACAGAGCCATCCATTCGAGATGAGTCTTTGTTTCTGATCGCATCATCTGACCCATGGTATGGATATTTCCTCATCTATCTCCAAAACCAAACTTTATGGACCAATACCTCTCGCTCGCAACAACAACGTATTCGATACCAAGCCAAATATTATTTGATCATCTACGATACACTTTATAATTTTTGTGTCGATATGATTCCACATAGGTGCCTCACTCATGAGGAGGCCGAGAAAGTTTTAAATGATTGCCATGGTGATGCATGTGTTGGAAATTTGTCTGGTTTTTCTACTGTGCAGAAGATTCTCTACACCGATTACTTATGGCCTACCATATTTCGCGAGTGCATTCTCACAGTTTGAGGTTGTCATGATTTCTAGATATTTGATCGTAAAACCCACATGCCACCATCACCAATGCATCTTGTTGTCATTGTTGGACCATTTTCCAAATGGGGCATTGACTTCATGATATGTCACCCTTGCTCGGCCAGGGGGCTTGGGTATAATATTGTTGTCGTCGACTATTTTACCAAGTGGGCCGAGGTAATGCCTACATTTAACAACACTCACGAGACAACTACATTATTTTTCTTTAGCCATGTGGTTACACGGTTTGGTATGCCGCAAGCCATAGTCATAGATCATGCAAAAAAATTTCCCAATCACATGATGATTGAGTTGACTACCATGTTAGGAATGTCACATGATAGTTCTACCCTTTACTATCTGTAAGCTAATGGACAAGTTGAAGCCATCAAAAAAATTATTAAGTGTATGCTTCAACGCATGATTTGGGTTCATAAACGAAACTTCCATTTAATAATGTAATCGACTTAGTGGGCTTATTGAACCTCAATGAGAAACGCGGCCATATTTACTCCCTTTCAGCTAGTTTATGGTCTGGAAGCTATATTACGATTCAATGTGAAA
Source organism: Pinus albicaulis (assembly GCA_034641835.2). Classification (NCBI taxonomy): domain Eukaryota; kingdom Viridiplantae; phylum Streptophyta; class Pinopsida; order Pinales; family Pinaceae; genus Pinus; species Pinus albicaulis. The sequence continues at coordinate 1,131,686,246 of CM076582.1, forward strand.
TTCCATCATTGAAAATCACATTTGACCTACTACTTGATACTTCTGATGAAGAGGCACATATTTTAGATCCCATCCATCTAGATGAAATGTGTTGTGAAGCCGCATTGGAAAACGAAATGCGTAAGAGATGAATCAAGGTGCAATATGACCGCAATGTTAAGCCTCACATCTTCTTGAAAGGATATCTGGTCTTACTTTATGATCAAGAAGCTGGAAAAATAGGAATAGGAAAATTCGAACCATTATGGCATGGCCCCTACATTGTCAAGCACATTCTGGCTAAGGGTACCTATGAGTTGGTAGATTATGATGGGATTCCATTATCGCAGCCTCGGAATGGGTTGTGTCTTAAACGTTACTATTCTTAATTTGGCGTAGTAAAAACTGTATGATACTGTATATATGCTTTTATTTCGTGTGCGTCACAATGTGTCTTTTAGAGTTTTTTTTAAGTGGTTAGTAATCCACTTCTTTTTTTTTTTTTTTTTTTTTTGCAGATCTCAGAATCTTCAAAACCATTTGTTGGTTATGCCGATGGTGCTAGTCATAGTACGCAGAATCTATCCTTTGCAGCATGGGCCATCTTTGCTCCAAGTGGTGAGTTAGTGAGTTTCCAAGGGATTTGTATCGGTCAATCCACCAACGATATTGCTAATTATAGTGCATTGATCGAACTCCTCTATGATGCCATTTCACTTTTCATTCACCGCATCATCATCAGGCTAGACTCAAAACTTGACATACTACAAATTACTAGTGTTTATATTGTCCGAAATAGAACTATTCATCGCATTACTAGTGATTACATCCAATATCAACAAATTTCCAAAAAAATTAACACTTTAGCTGATTCTTTAGCAAATTATGTGTTAAAATTAGATTTTCAATTCACATCACACAATTGAATAGGATTTCACATAACCATAGGAAAACATTGAAAGTAAAATAGATATATAATCGAGGCTTGTACAAAAATTGTGTCCAAGACACGTTGGTCATATGACCTCAAAATGTATACAAACATAGCATAATCTAAGTAGACCTAGTGGTGCTCATGATAGCAGGTCATTGTTTGGGCTATCATGCACAATAGCCTCATCCAACGACTAGGCACACCAATAGTGTGGCCTTGCATCCTCATAGGTAACTCCTAGATCTAGAAATTCTTTATCCTGAGAGTCAACCCATCCAAATGTTGTTGTAACATAGTCAAAGTCTTGGCCAAATCCAAATCCTAAAGGACTGCTCTCCCGAAAATCCTCTCTACTAGTTCTCCTGCTTGTTGTGCATGACCCACTGGTCGAACAATACCCACATCTTCATACATAAAACATATTTAGTTTAGTCTTGGAAACATCAAAAATAAAAAATATGTAAAAAATCCAAAAAATAAAAAACATGGTCAAAACATTTTACCTACAACACCCCATTAAGCGCCGGATGGTAAAATCAAATATGGATCTCCACATAAATCCATCCTTGCATATGGATGCTCCCCTATGACGATATGTTGTCGTCGGAACCAAGTGAAGAATGCAGTGGAAAACGAGGTCGATGATTGGCCAGCATGTCTAGCCATCAACTCTACCCACCGCTGCATCTGTGGATCTTTAGGACCAGCTAAACCTAGTGTCACATGTTATGGCTACATCAATGGAACTTGCTCCAAAATGAAAGTGATCAAGATCAACCCATAGCTGAAATTCTTCTTCTTTCCCCCTTTTAATTTGGTCAGTTTTTCTTTCATCTAAAGGAGTACTGCTCCAACCTAGCTGAACACGGTCGGCTTGAGACGCTCAAGCACATACTGCATGTATGATCTATTCGTGACATTAATTTTAAAACTCCGAGCTAACTTTGTGATAGTAAATAGGAGTGTTCACAAATTCATATAGTGTGCATCTCTAATGCTTATCTTTCCATATTTTCTAGGCTCTATCCCTAGTCGACAAAACCCTTGAATGTATTCCTTCATTATCTCACCTCCTCAGATGGAACCTGCAAGGGAAATGGGGACACCACGTCTCGACAAAACTATCAGAAAGTAAATTTCGTCAACCAATAATGGGAGATCTTTGTCCCCAATGTTAAATAACTATAGTGTTGAGTCCCATGAGTGAATCAAGAAATGAAATAGTTCCATATGTTGCCTCATCCCTGACAACATAAAGTACTTGAGTAACCCATAGTCAGTGAGGGCTTTAACAATGCTAGGATAATTTAGGGAAACCATATCCTGTTCCTCATGTTCTCTTTCTCTCCATGTAATCAACATTATGATCTGATAAAACTCTGAAATCAAACCATAGGCTTAGTTAGGATCTAATTTATGCAAAAAATTGGAGAAATTTTGGGCAGAAAACACAATGCAAGTTTCTGAATTACACCCAACGCACCCCTGTTCCTTAGACAGAGCATTGCAGAGGAACTAGGATTCTTTTCAGCCCCTTCGCAATGCACTTTTCAACATCCAACGGTGTGATGGTCCTAGGGTGTTGTATATTTACCCTAGGAGCCCAAAAACCCTAAAAAAATTGCATGAAATTGAACAAGAATGCAAAAAATAGAAATAGGAAGGTTAGATATCCTACCTATTACAGATGGCATGAGAAATGGTCCTCAGAATCTGTCGAAATCAGCTACTGAAGTTCAAGGGTAAAATTGGCTCAGAGCACTAAAAAATGAATGGTAAATGTGAAATGGTAAAAATGAATTGGTAAATTCTTATTTAAATAGTATTTTTGATTAATTTATGCATATTTAATGAATTGACTATAGTTTTTACCCATTTTTACAATTAAAACAATTATTTTTAATCCGTTTGGTGGTTCTTTGAGCAGGTTTACACCTGATACAATGAATTCAACGTACATGATTGTAAAAATAATTTTGACCACAAAGCACACTTTTATCTCCTTTTAGATCTCTGTTAAACATGGAAAAGGAACCCCCCTAGAGTTCTCTTTCAGCTCTTTCTAGACTCCGAAAACACGAAAATATTACCGAGCACTTTTCCTTTCGAGCTAGTAAAACGAATTGAAACGACATCTACTTGGTATATTTTAACCATTTTCCAGGCTGAGATATATTATTTATGTAAAAGGAAAACCTTAGTCGAACATGGCTAGGAGGTTATATTAGATATTATTTTACGCTTTTTCGGATCTGAGGGAAAATTTTACGAAAAAGAACTTGTGGATTTTTCTTTTTGTCCCCTTTTCAAACTCTCTAAACATGAAAAAGGATCGATTTTTCACTGTCGTTAGACTCGTTAAAACATCAAATAGCGGTGGAATTTTCCATCATGATAAGATCAAGTTTCACCTTTGCTAGACTCGTTAAAACATAACATAGATATGGATTCACCCAAAGGGTGGAACTATACATCAAGCATATGTTATCCTCCTCAAGCTTGTTAAAAAATAAAAAGGTATTGGTCAGCATTGACTGGGGAAAATTGGAAATGGATAAATCACTTTATGGTAGAAAATTTCTCTTGAACATGACACTCATTCACTTCATCTCTGTGAATTTTGAGTTGGGTTATCTAATTGATGGTCTAGCACACCTATGATCTATCACACCATCCATCACATTGGTTTTGGGTCAATGCTGCCAACTCATTCAGTGTCATCAATATGTTCAAGAGAAGTCACTTAGATATTCCTCACCCTTTGCAATACTCATAAACCTTCATTTCATGATCTCCATCCCTGAATATTTCTTCATTAGCTACATTCTATCTCTAAAATAATTTCTCCCATTTCATGTCGTTGATGGGGGATACATCAAGGCCTTCCTGCGATGAGTTGCATCCTATAGACATCAGCTCATCATCCATGAAGTTGACTTAGAAACAACCTTTCAGTACCTTGGAGCTTTCTTGCATCAATGGCAAGTTTCTCATTTTCAACAACAGGTAGACATCACAGGCCTTCAACCGAAAGAATTTGTATGGTGTTTGACATAAAATCATCTATTCACACCATGCATTATGTACTGCAGTACCTTGAGAGCCATTATCATCATCAATGGTTTCTCTGGCATCTGTTAACGACTTAAATCATTGGCTGGTAATCAGACAATGTTTCCCATGTTCGACTTTAGATCACATATTCGCATGATTAGACTTATAGTCAAGCGATTGAGTGAACGACATAGAAGTCCCCATATCTAGTTTCATTCATCCGGGCTGCGATTTCTGGAGTAGTACCACATCATTTGTACGATGATAGTTACAAAGATAATCATCCTATCATGGGTCTATATCTGTAGATGACTTTCTGATGTTATGATAGTTTATGATATGAGTATGGGTATGCCTCCCTCAAAAATTCATTTCTAATATGAAAAATATACCATAATTTAATGTATTATAATTGATGTAGGTCATTGTCCGCTTCATATCCTACTCATCACATCGTAAAGCATATCATTCAACATTCTCATTTTTTACTTCATGCTTTAGGGGGTAGCTATTACAGGTCAATTTGGGCATCAATCCCAAAAAACATATCAGTATCAATTAGGCTCTATCATACTCTAAATTAGTTGCTACATGCCCTAAACAAGTCATCGCATTGATTCTTTTTGCCATGAAAGTTTCACTACTTAGATACGAGTTGAAGTGCTCCATTGAGCCATCAACACACCCCTAGACATCAGTAAGTGATTTGTAGAGCATCTAATCCCATGCAAAGGTGTGTTGAATAGAATTTAGGACCACTTACAAGTGTGTTGGTTTACTAGGAGAAAATTTTTCATAGGATTCCAAGAATATTTCCATCCTCTATTGGCTTCTAGAAGTTGTTCCATATATCACATCATCTAATAACTTTGAATATGGAAACCATAGATCCATCAAGTTTGCCAGACAAGGCCATTTGGAGAAATTCGATCCATCAAGTTTGCCAGACTCGTGGAGATACGATTCTAAACTCTCTGATAATCTGTGAATACTTCAACTGAATAATTGCAGGACACACTAAAAAAAATTACCACATACCAGATCCTGACCACTGTTTTCCAAAAAAAAAATTTGTACCTTCAATTTGCCACCACCGGGCAAATCCAATCTGCTGCCACCGAGCAAATCAGGAGCTTCAATGTGCCACCACTGGGCAAATCCGATCTGCTACCATCGAGCAAATCAGGAGCTTCAATGTGCCACCACCGGGCAAGTCCGATCTGCTGCCACCGAGAAAATCAGGAACTTCAAAGCGCCACCACCGGGCAAGTCCGATCTGCTGCCACCGAGCAAATCAGGAACTTCAATGCCCCACCACCGGGCAAGTCCGATCTGCTGCCACCGAGCAAATCAGGAACTTCAATACGCCACCACCGGGCAAGTCCGATCTGCCACTACTGGGCAAATTCGAAACTTCAATGTGCCACCACCGGGTAGGGCTGATCTGCTAAAAAATTGCAGACCTTCCCAAAGAGAAAGAGGTTGGCGCTTCTCTGATGCGAAAAATCCGCGCCGAAATCAAAATGCGCGCGAGTCCTAGCCCTGGCGCGCCTTTTGCGTGTACTTCCACACCAATCGCGTACTTTGGCGCACTGGCGTGCTTATCTCCCTAAAACCCGCACCAATGGCGCGACTGTTCACGAAAAAACCGCGCCAATCCTTTCTCCCGCTCAGAGATGATCAATCATCTGAGACCTGTGTTTCAGGTGTTACTGCAGTCCACCTGAATCTACGAAAACTTCTGTAAGCTCTTCCGCCACTACAGTTCTGTAATCAATAATGCATCCTAAAAAAAAAAAATTAAGGCTGTCCCTACTCTGAGCTCTGATACCAAGATAAAAATCACACTAAATTGAAAAGAAGGAGTTGCAGCTAACAGGTGAGTACTGCACCTGGAGACTGCACTCAAACAGAGAGAACACTCTGAGTTTACTCTACATACATGAATGAGGAATTACATCATTAAGTACAACACTAGGAATTAGGAAGTTGCAAACAAACTCCTAAATTATAGGAACTAATCCTAAACTAAGGAGATACGTTACAACTTGTGTAACCATTTCTCCATTAATATAAAATAATATTAATTATTTTCAACTGAAGTCAACTGTAATATTGAAATTATTGTAAAGGATAAACAAGTATAAGTCCAATATTCATGGCAGTCCAAAGGACATGTAATACCAAAAGTCATATGTAATTCCAAAAGTCATTTTGAACTTCATAGGTTGTAGAAATCCAAAGGTTTCTAGAAGTTAGAAAGTCAACAGTCATGAGGATATGAAAATTCACTCCTCAAGTTATAAATAGATCATCATTTCTCATGTAAAGGAATTTTAACCTTGGCTTAAACAATAAGGCATAAAAAAGATAATTTAGTACTTTTAGGGAGCATGTAGTGGCTCCAATGCTCCACTATAGGAGAAAATGATGTTCGGTGATTCATGCATCTTGGGACTTATACTTAATATTTGATGCTTGAGGGAAAAAATGCTTTCATACATGTATTATGAAGGTTTGTAAGACTATTCTCTGAATGTTTATGATTCATGTTTTTTTTTAGGAGTGTTAAGATAGTTGAACTAATTTGATTATTTTAGTGCTTATTCTTTTGAGAACGTGTTGTAATGGTTGTAACGATCGTCCTGTATTTGTGGACTCTTACACTGGATGTTAGACTAAGCATTCTTGTTTATGTGTGTCTCTATTAGGGTGGTACTATTAAATCTCTCTTAGGGACCCACTTTATTCCCCCTCTATAGTAGAAGAACCTTGATGCAAGTGCAACTAAACATTCACTAGGAACACTTACTTTCTTTTGGAAGGAACATATGTGATTGTCTCTCTTTCTAACAGATAAAAACAAGTAGTATCTTTAAGTAAATGAAATTCCAGCCATATTTTGATGGGGATCCTATCCAAAACAATGTGAGGCATAGTTGGGGCTGGATATCGCGGAGACCCCTTCGAATGTTGGCAGGTCAAACAATGTCAACATTTTTGGCGCTAGAAAGAGGGAACCATATTTTTATGGCTGATAACTCCACCAACCCACATAGTACATCCCCTCGACAAGGAAAATAATTCCTAGCAACTCTCCAATTCATATTCTTGAAGTAAGCGGACCTTCTCAATTTATCCCTGAACAAAGTTGTGAATTTTATTATGAGCACATCCAGGAAATCCGACCTCTAACTTATTTCTCTGTGAAGGATATTGGATTAATTCTTGGAGCACATAATATTACTTATTTTGTAAGGAAGAAAGAAAAAACACATACCAGGATAATGGTTTCTACAAGGAAAGATTTGGGTTTCACCACCATTGAAGAGTTAGTGGAATCTGCGGACAAAATTGAAAAAATAGAGTAGCCTCCATCTTATAACGGGGGTGACGGGGAAAATGTTGTGCTCTGAGATGAAACCTTCCACATGTTCTGTGGTATTAGAGAATATTCCTAAGATTTTCAAGAAGAGGAGGATTATATGGACAAGAACATGGTAGATCAAGGTGTGTATTAGATGACTCAAGGCCCACTTTCCCTTCTAGGTATTTTACATAAGATGCGAAGACACAGAGAAAATTTTTTAATCGAATATGACCCTAACAAGGAAATAAAAGTGGAATACGATTTGGATAACATCTACCTTCACCTGCAGATGCTCGAGGTATGTTAGGGTGATGTTTCATGTATAATATTTCCTTGTACCCTAGATGGTAGAGTGGTTTCTTTGTATCATAGTCTTCCTAAAAATTAATTTTAGAATTGGACGGGATTTAAAAAAATTTTCCTTGAAATGTTCATTGATGACAAAACCCCAACTATGTTATTAAAGGAGTTAGGGAATTTGAATATGGGGGAAAAATAAAAGGTCAAGGATAGTAATCATAGGCTCAAATAGAAAATGAAAAAAAATCCTCCTCATAGGACACCTCATGCCTCTATCACGACCGATTACTACACTTATACCTCACTGATAAGCATTCCATAGTTTCTAAAGAGATTTGTGAAAGAAAATTTAGCACAAAAATTCAAATAATCCATAGTTGTTTAAAAGCACTTTCATGCGATTGGAGTCATTATCGACGATGAATAATCCAGGGAATCTAAGGAGACATGTAAAAGGTCTTGGGCCTCTTCAAGTATGGCCAAAGATAAAGAAGCTACTGATTTTGAAATATTGAACAGGACAATCAAGAATTTGATCAATGAATTGGTATAATTAAAACAAAGGACAAGCGACACCAATATCAGCAGTAAGGCACCAAATTTCAACTTCTTGAGAAGGACTAAGAACAATAAAAACAACAGTAATCAGCGAGCTAAATTTGCATAGTGCTCAATTGTCATGCTAAATGTCAAAATCATGGAAATGGACCAATATTGTTTGTTTCATCAAGAGTATCATTGAGAGAAGACATGATGGCAATGGAATCACAACATGAACTCTTTGGTTGTGCAAGTCATTAACTAAATATGGAATAAAAATAAGAATCTATCGTGGCTAAAGAAACTATGGTTGTCAGACACATAGTAAATACTTTTAGTTGTGTGCTCAATGTTGAGAAGAGAATTGCTAAAGGACCACCACTAAATCAGGCCCCAATTCAAAAGAAAAAAAATTGATATAAGTTAATACATCAAGGGCTTGTTCCTCAACAAGAGCTGACAAGGAAAAAGGTTAAGGAACCTTTTTTAAGAAAATTCACATAAGCCATTAGCTAAGCTCAAAAAAAGTCTAGAGATGTTTCCACACTGCGACACCATTATGAGAAACAAGCCCCCAAAGTTAAACTTCTTGAGAAACAAGTCTAGAGATGTTTCCAACTTCTTGAGAAGCCCCCAACAAGTCTCTAGAAGTGTCAAACAATGTGACTCCCTGAGATACTACTACAATTCATTCTATGCTTTCCTATAACATAGTGGAAGATATGAAGAAATATCACACAAATATTTCAATCTTTAAGCTTACAAGGATATGAAGCCAACATGAGCTCCTTTGCCAAGCACTTTCCAAGTCCTCATCAAGTGATAATGTTCTTATTCACACAAATTCTTTGGTAAGTCTTTTGGTCCCCTTGAATCATTTGTTAATGATTCAATATTAGAAGCTAATACTCTTTTCCCTCTATTTTTTTTATGTTTTAAATTTTCAATTATAATGTTCACAATTATTTAGTTTATTCTACTCCATCCATAAATGTAACTCCATTATCAGTTGCCAACAAAATTAATTCCAAATGGGATAATACTAATGCACATATTATTCAACTGGACATGTATCTTTTCCATGCTATTGGTGAACTCAAAAACTTTCTTATTCGCTTATCATCTTATCACCGAGTTCCCCAACATATAATCATAATGATTTTTGACATCCCAAAAACCTACTGTTTACTTCTAAGTAGAGATTTCTTAAGAAAACTACAAGGGTATTTTGTTATTGATTTGTCGCATTTATGGATTTTCTACATGGGCAAGAATAAGAAAATATGGGTGGAATCAAAACCTTACATGGAACACATCATTACATATTTCGAAGGGAAAAATGAGTTTTTTTCTTTTACACACCTTATTTTTGGGAACTGATTTTCAGAAACCAAGCTTGGGTGCTACCTTGCACAACCATCACCCATCCCACTAGATACAGAATGGGAACTCCTTCCTTGTTCTCGAGTTGGTGAAAATGAACTATGTAATATATATGTAAATAATAGTAGTAATGATAGTATTCGTAGAAATAATAATGTAGGAAATAACTTAGTAGCTAGCGATTTTTGGATTCTTTATTTTGATGGTTTTAAGATGCATGATGATTCTAGAGATGATGGTGTCATCACAGACCTGCACAAAAAGAAGCATATATTTTCATGCATTCTAGATTTCTAGTGCACTAATAAAATTGTAGATAATAAAGCACTCGTACTTGGATTAAAGAAATTTATAGAACTAAAGGTAATTGTTGACTCAGAGGTAGTCACTTTTCAAGTACGAGATAATATACATTGTGTTTCACCTCATCTTAAAAAATACCAGCAGGAGGTATGGCATTTGATAAATCATTTTAAACATTTCAATAATTTTTCTATTCCAAGAGTTAGAAATACGTCAGCAAATGCGTTGGAAAATGTTGCTGCTAGGATGTCACCATTGAAAAATTCTTTTTCTATTAAAATTTTGTATAAACCATATATACCTGACAATGTCACTAAATTACATGTTTTCAATGATGACCAACAAATAATACACTTTATGGTGAATGTTGATGTATTCAAAAACCTCATCATATACGAGGATGAGCAGGAGAAATCTCTTCAAGAAGCATCCCAAACACTGAAAGGAAACACTACTCTAAAAGGTGTGGTGTACTCGAAGGAACTATATGACTTGGAGAATTGATTCAGAGGACCCAATAACATAAAGACTCAGAGTTCAAATCTTACATCTGAACAAGTCAACCTTGCAACCCCACATGATCCAATATATATGAACCTTGGTACCTATTGTTCCCTGGATGAACAAGAAGCACTTATCTGCCTATTCAAGCAGGATTTCCATGCATTGATATATGTCAATATAAATACTTATGACATTCGTATCATCCAAAATGTAATTCCTATAAATTATGTGGTGAAACCATTCCAGCAAAAACTAGGTAAATTCCACCCAACACTAGAACCCCTCATTCTGAAGTAATTGAGAAAGATTCTGGATGCCAAAATCATTTTCAAAGTTAGACATTCCACGTGGGTTTCCAAATTGGTCCTAGTAAGAAATAATTCTGGTGAAATATGTTTATGTGTATATTTTCTAAATATTAACTAGGCTTCTAACAAATATAATTATCCAGTTCCATCCATGGAGTAGATACTCTAGATAGTATCTGGGTATGAAATTTTTTCGTTATTACATGGATTTTCAGGCTATAATCAAGTGATAGTAAGAGAGTTGGACAGGTTGAATACTACATTAAAGACCAATTGGGGAATGTTTTCTTTCAAGAGAATTCCATTTCGATTAATGAATGTTACAATGAAACTTTTCAAAGAGAGATAGACATCGCCTTTCGTAGCCATATAGGCCAAACCATTGTTGTTTATTTAGATTATGTTACTATTTTTTTCAAAGAAAAGGTTAGATCATGTATGTCATCTAAAACAAATATTTAGGCAGTGTCAAAAGTATGGGATTTCCCTCAACCCAAAGAAGAGCATATTTTTTGTGTCCAAAGAGATTCTACTAGGGCACATCATAGTGAAGAGTGGAATCAACATTGATCTGAAGAGGGTCAAGGCTATCACACAGATCCTATTTCTAGGGAACAAGAAATCCATGTAGTATTTCTTAGGGAAAATCAATTTCCTCAGGAAATTCATCTCTAATTACACACAGATATTCAAACCTATACAAGATATGACCATGAAAAATGTATTTTACAGATGGTACAAACAAGAGAAAGAAGCTTTCTCTGAGATCAAATAAGTTATCATCGACGCACCCGCACTATTTATTCTATATTATGGCAAATATTTCCAACTCTACATGTTCACTTCAAATTTATCAATTACATCCATATTGACTTAGAAGTAAAAACAAGGGAATGAACGACCTATTTCTTTTAATGATCTCTAGTCTACAAAGCCTAGAATTAAATTACCCTGCAAATTGAAAAACAAGTGCATGTATTATATAATGAAGCGAATTATTTTAGGCTCTATTTACATAAAAGTACATAAAATTATATTTTTATCTCATCCAACAGTGAGAACCTTGATCATACAACAAGAGTAGGGTGAGAAAAGGGATAACTAGATGACATATCTTCAAGAATATGATCTAGGATTCAAACCAATTCATAATATAAAGCATCATAGCCTATCCATACTAGCATCTGATGCTAATGATGATCCATAAGAAGATCGTTCTGGATGGGAGTAGCAAATAGAAATTTAAAATATTGATCACATTCCTTCGTCCACGTCCACAACGACTTTTTACGAAGATCTACGACAGTGTTTGGAACATGGAACCTTTCCCTTGTTTAAATACTCTATTATAACAATTGGTCTATGGACTATTATTTTGTAAGCACCACAATGGAGTTCTACTAAGGTGTATTGAACCCCATTTTAAAGAGAAGGTCCTTAAGGATTTACATGATGGATCGGAAGGTGGCCACTATGCAGGAAACATTATAACACAAAACGTTATGGTGGCTAGTTATTATTCACCCACTCTCTTCAAATATGGGAATGATTATGTCAAAAAGTTCCAATATGTTCAAAAATGTGTCGGTCATGATCAAATGTCATTTTTCCCACTGCTTATACTAACAGTTGAAGAACCATTCCAATAGTGGGTCTTTTTTGTTATAGGAGAGATTTTCCCAAACTAGTGAAAGAAGCACCAATATATCCTTACAATGACAGATTGCTTTACCTAGTGGTCAGAGAAAGTTCCTCTAGAACAAGTAAATGACTAAGAAGTAATTCATTTTTTGCAACAGAATATCATAACCAGCCTTCTTGTTCCTACATCACTTGTATTTCATAACGCAATGTAATTTTCATCGTTAAGACTTTATGAGTTTTCATTGGAAAATGGACTGTTTTAAAACATGCATCTAACTATTATCCTCATGGAAATGGTATGGTTAAATGAAAAAATAAAAATCATATTCACATAATTAAGAAGACAATCTTCTCTTAAGAGAAGAACTGGCATAACGCTTTGGCTAATGTTCTTTGGTTCGACCGTGAAACTCTAATGCGTTCCCTGAAACCTCACTATACTTTTAAGTGTATGGTAAAGAATTTATATTTTCCCTGAACCTATATATCCCATCCTAGCATCTCTCCCAAGAGTCACAAGGAAAATATTTCCTACTAGTTCAGAGAAGGATAGACACTTTACTCAAACTCGAGGAAGAGAGGTTCAAATCCAAAGACTTATTTTCCATGCACCATATCCGTATAAAACACTATTTTGATAGAAAATCCACAGGGGAGAAATGCCTCGATGTGGGAGACCTAGTTTTGAAATGGGATAAACCCCATGAAGGCAAAGGAAAACACACTAACTTCCAGTCACTATGGATTGGATCTTTCTCAATTGAAGAGAGGTTCAACCACAACGCCTTAAAACTGAAACCTTGGGACAGGAGGATTTACCCCCTTCCCATAAATTTCCGAGACCTAAAGCATTATTTTTAGTAGAAACCATGAGTTGCACTTCCTGTACATATTTTTTTGCGTTTTATTTTTCTTTTTTCAGAGTCAGTTATGTGTCGATTTTCCAGCCATGTTTTTTCCTATCCCATTGTTGGTAATTCTATATAAATAATAGCTGTGTATAAATTTTATGGCCCAATTACTTTGTACTGCAATAAAAGAGAAGTGTGACAACTGCAATTCTTGGCTTTCAATGTATTCTCCTTAATTGTTTGGGAAATTTCCTTATGTTGAGGTAAGTTCAGATGAAAAATATGATTTTTCGAATAGGGTAACCTTGAGGAACCTATTAGATACATTCTTATGCTTTCACCTGAACTTATCAACTTGGCCTATGTCTACTTGTGTGTTAATGATTTTCCAATCTAGTAGAGAGGGGATAAGGGGAAAATCTAAAGAGATCAAACCTAAATCAAAGGTCTCAAAATACTTCCCTGAAGGGGAAACCTCCTCTACTGTCAATAAGTCAGGATCCCTCTTTCTCCCATTAAAAGTAATAAGTGCCAATTCACAACAATATTAAATAAATAAGTAAAGGGTGAGTGAAGAGAAATAATTCTTGCACAATGAGCTGAAGAAAGATACTTTACTAGGGTATTGTCGAGGCTCACTGGAAGTGAAGCAACACCTGTTCTCTTGAATTGACTCCATCAAGGTATTGTCTAGGCCTGCTGAAAACATAGCAACACTAGAGATGAAAAATATATACTCTAAATATCCTATACTCGCCGCACACATTACCCTTTCCTAAATTGAACCAATTATGATACGATGTATCTTTGTGTGATTTCAACCAAGTAGATAAAAGAGAAGATGTTATGTATGAAACTAGGTCAAAAAGGGGAACTTGGGGAAATCAGTGCTTCCTAAAGGTCTAACCTTTAACTAAAAGCTAATTCCCAAAAAAATAATCTTAATTTCATCCAGTGTGTCGCCAAGTGTCGTCACTAATACAAAACCCTCCAAAATTTCACTACATTATAAGTTTGTAGCCTACGTCATGTTCGTATCAAATTTTTCCTTGGTCGCCAAGTGTCCTTTTGTGTTGTTTCATATGTCCCAGGTGTTCTTGAATACTATAAATTGTTGTCACATTGATTATAAAATCCTTATATTCATTTCATGGTCATAACACCTTCATTGTTGTAAAACGACATTTTTGAGTCACATTCGCACACACTTCACTATTTGTACTAGGGGAATGTGCATAAAGTGAAATTTTTATGTATATTCATTGTTGATCAAGCCTTTATAAGTTTTATTGACGAGTTAGTATGTGTTTCACATGGGTTTTTTTCTAGAAATAATCTTTCTCACCTTGTGACGAATCATCCAAACATAGAAAAATTTTTAGTTTCAAAGTGAGCCCATTAAGGCCAAGAGAACATGAACGCACTACAAAGCATTGATTGGAGATCCTTAATTATTCAAAAGTGTGCACTACACCCTACTTGAGAGTCGAATAGTCCAAAAGTATGAATTCCCTTCCTTGTTCCAAACCACGCCCTCCAAAAATGACTAAGTCTTCCTTGAGCACACTCCTTCAACTTGAAGAAGCATGCCTTTGTTGAGCACATTGGCACACCTTGAAGACATAAAGATTAATCCTTAAACCTTCCCAAATGTTCCATACACCCTCCTAAACTACTTGAGTGCATTGGATCACCTTGAAGGCACCAAGCCCCAACCTTCAACCTTCAAGAGTCTGCCTTGCACCCTTCCTGAGGCATCTTAATCCCATAGTGCACTTGGGAAGCCCGAAGCCTTCCCCTTATTCCTTTTTACATTCGAAATGCACCCTAATTTTATTATTTTCATCCTCAGGATGCATGACGCATGCCAAATAATCGTAGCCTCTCCTCCTCCATACTTTAGCCTTTCTGAGTGTGTCCTTGCACCCTAAAGATTATTTGACCATTTTAAGTGCACCCAAAGTGAACTAACAAGAAAATATGCATAAAAACATGGTAGAGTAGGATATTTTAAGACTAATAGTTTCTCAACATGTGTGATTATGGAAACAAGTATTCCATGGACATCATGGTGAACACACATGAAGAATATTGGGTAAAGAGGATAAAAAAAGGAAGCATGAAAGAACTAAGAACACACCCAAAACATGATGATTGAAGCACCCTAGAGACTCCAATATCGAAGAAAATTTGGAGGGTGGAAGCGCTATGATCAGAATATGAAAAAAGAACAGAAAAATTTGCATCCATGTCATGACTAAAGTAGATCGATGTCATCATTCATTGTTTCTCCTAGTCATCCAAGATAGTGATGTGTCTAGTTTCATCATATGATGATGTGGAAGTTAAGGTGTAAAATTGTAATTATTGTAAAGGAAAAACAAGTAGAATTCCAAGAGTCATATGTGAACTAAAGGATCATATAAATCCAGAAGACATGTAACACTAAAAGTCATATGAAATTCCAAAATTCATTTCGAACATCAGAGGTTGTAGAAGTCGAAAGGTTACTAGAAGTTGGAAAGTCAAAAGTCATGACAATATGAAAAGTCACTCCTCAAGTTATAATTAGATCATAATTTCTCATTTAAAGGAATGTTAAAGTTTTCTTTTCCCTTAAAGCATAAGAGAGAAAAATTAGTAGTATTGGGGAGCAATTAGTTGCTCCCTCTTTCCACTATTGAATCAAATTATGTTCGTTGTATTCACGCATCCTGGGACTTATACTTAATATTTGAATCCTGATGGAAAACACACTTTCATACATGGATTATGAATGTTTGTAATAATATTATGTGAATTTTTATGATTCATGTCTTTTTTTCACCAGTACTAAGGTAGTTGAACTATTTGCGTTATTTTAGTGCTTATTCTATTGACAACATATTGTAATGGTTGTAATGATTGTCACATATTTGTGGAATATTTCGTTGGATGTTAGACGAAAAACTCATGTTTATGTGTGTATTTATTAGGGTGGTACTATT
Source organism: Pinus albicaulis (assembly GCA_034641835.2). Taxonomy (NCBI): domain Eukaryota; kingdom Viridiplantae; phylum Streptophyta; class Pinopsida; order Pinales; family Pinaceae; genus Pinus; species Pinus albicaulis. The sequence continues at coordinate 1,131,702,403 of CM076582.1, forward strand.
ACCCCTCTCGTAGAGGCTCACTTTCTCCCCACTATGTAGTAGAATAACCATGACACACCTTCAACTAAACATTCACCAAGCACACTTTCTTTCTTTTAAAAGGCACATATGTGATTCTCTCTCTTACTGAGAGCTAAAGCCAAGTCATATATCTAAGTAGACGGAAGTTACGCCATATTATTTATGGGGATCCTATCCCAAACAGCTTGATGTCTAATTGGGACCGCATATCGAGGATACCCCCTTGAATGTTGACATGCCTAGCCCTATCGATAGGCCTAAAAAATCATAGAAAAACTAACAAGAAGATACATAAAATTTGAGTTGGTGGAAGAGGTGGTTGCCATTGATATCCCCTTGGGATCAGTCCTCCTCCTGTATAAATAAATTTTATCTATTCCATAAATTTCCCTTATGAGATGGGGTAACCTCTATTGAACTGCTAGTGAGACACTTGCCTTCGTGAAGAAGTTGTCATGCTTTAATGACTAGGTAATGTTGTATGTGATGTTGGTGGTTATCCTTTGTATTGTTTTCCATGATATGGTCCACCATATCCTATTCGGTGTATTTAGGATTGAGTTATATGGCAGCCAATTTATTACCTACCTGCAAGGTGTCAAGAAAAGGTGATAAATATAGTCGAAGTAGCTCCACATTAAATATTGGGTTCAAGGCAAGGAAACGGGAATACTTAATGAAAAATAATTTTCATCATTTTCATGCAAAACCTTTATTATTCTATAAGCATCATATCATAATGGTTTGAGATTCCTATGGAATCTTATTAAGTGCTCTTTCTGTAAATGAAACCACACATTATCACCAACCTAAAAAAAATTTGGAACTTGTACTAGTCTTGTGATTTCTTGTACTTGTAATTGGAATTATATAGGATATCATACATTTCTTGTTAGATTTGTTGGATCCACTAAAAAACTTCATTTCTCTATTTTCCTCAACTTTAACATGGGAGGAATCTCTTAGTGGAGATACCATGTGCATAGGTACATCAATTGGGGGAAATGGTTAAGCCCATGCATACCTTAAAATCATTGTGGCCAATATAGCTATATAAAGATTTTTTATAGTTGTGTTGAGAATATGGAAGGATTTCATCTCATGTACACAAATACTTGGAGTTATACCTATGTATGACGTGAAAAATCACATTTCTAGTCATTTATATATTTCCATCTATTTAGGGATGAAAGGAGGTCAATTTCGTTTACTTGGTATCCATAAGAGGATATAGGTTTGACCAAAAGGTGCTAATGAACCTAATGTCACTATCTGAAATAATAGTTTTAGGTAGCCCAAATGAATCCAAATATGCTTAAAGAAGAGTTTTGCATCGACTTCAAATATGATACTCATATTGCATTGTGTCAAAATCACCATCATAGAGAAATGACCGACAACTAGAAACACATAATCATTACCATGCTTGGTGGATGGAAAAACCAACATCTAATACATGGACGATAATTGTTAGGTATTGTCTAGGATAAGTATAGGAATTTACAACACCTACTTCATGATGTTTGGTTTAGAAAGGGCATAGGTAGTGCACGATCTAGTATACCAATCATCCTATAAAATGTTTGGTCAGTAGAAATATTTCTAAACTATTGATACTATCTTCTCCATAGCAAAGTTCCCTAACACTCAACAATAATTTTCCTCCTAGATCAACTTGGCATTCTTACTTGAAGTAACAAAAAGGAGGCTTGTGTAGCATAAGAATACATCGAGGAGGTGGAACTCTAGAAATTTTTTTCTTACAATCAAATTCTAGTATCTAGAAACAAATTCTAAGCCATTATTGTATAATTTTGGCCTCTTATAGGTATCATGTCCGTAAGGATTAATAATTGTGGTTAGAACCACAATTAGGGGTCAACTAAGGTAGTATGCAACATTATTGGTGCACCCTTGTTATATTTGACATTCAAGTGGAATTTTTATGGGAATGTGGACACTTTTTTATGCCAATAATTATATATATTTCCTTACATATTCATGAATAAGAATGCATGTGATTAATGTGAATGATCATCTACTTCCTTATAATATAATTCTTATACTTTTTATATATCTACGCAATGTATTACATATGTTTGTTTTATGTGAGTATTTATAAAAAGTACCATAGAGTGTTTTATTATGATAGGCCACTGAATTTCCTTGTGGAGTGAGGATTACACTGATAGCATAGTCGGAGGCATGTTTCTCAATCTTAAATTATTAATGCAAGTCTAGTAGGGTGAGGACTAGTGTAGAGAAAATGTAGTCATTAGAAGAAATTCCAGTCTAAAAGTGGCCTTCTAAGGAAGAATAGTAAAATAATAGTTAAAATTATAAAATGAGTGTTATGAATTTTGGATGGAAAAGAAGAAAACACTTCTTTTAATTGTATTTTTGGCTTATATATTTATATTTTTACTCAAATTTCAAGTGTAGACACTCATTGGATGCTAAATTAAATTCCACTTCCAACAAGTGTCTACTCTTGAAATTTGAGTAAACCTATAAGAATATGAGCCAAAAATAAAATTTAAAAAGTATTTATTCTTCTTTTCCCTCCAAAATATTTACATGTACCTCTTTTTAAATTTAATGGATTTTGATTGGTTTACATATTATGACATGGAAATTAATGAAAATTGCATAGGCACTTTTAGGCTGAAATTTCCTCTAATGGTTTTAAACCCTCAAATGCTTTCTATTGTGACTCAAACAAAGAAAAATTTAATTTTTCTCCACCTTTTTTCACTTCACTTAAGGTCCAAGCGATATGATACAACCCAAAAACTAACCTTTGATAGAAGTTAATAAGGCCCCATAAGCTATGGAGCTCTATTAGAGTCACTAGGATGAATAATCTTGAATGACTTGGATTATGGCTAGGTCAACATGCACCCCATGTTCATGGGTAATATATCCATAATATTAAATTCTCTGCATGTTATTAGTCATCCATAATTTTGACTTTATCCAAATATGACTAAATGTAACAAACCCAGATTTCTAGAACAAAATTGCAAGAACATTATGAATTCTAGAAATATCACTGCCTTCATCTTTTCAAATCCATGAGTCCACTGAACTCTTCATCTATGTCTCCTAAAAAGGTAAGCTGTTGTTCCCTAAGTTTTTTTTCCCTATTGTTGTTATTCCTTATTCAGAATCCTCAAGAAATACTACTGAATAAAAAGAGACTATGTGTAGGCCATTTTTTCCGTCATTTTATGAGCCCATTTCATTATTTTCCCTTTGAATTTATCCTCCATTTTCCCTAAAACCCCTTTTAAATAATTAAAAAACCCGTTTATGGTTTAGAAATGCCCCTTTCCACCTGTCGGAACTTCTAGTTTGGCCTAAAAACGTATTTTTTGGCCTAAAAAACAGCCTTTTTTATAAATAAAAATTTAAGCCCCCGAGGGCTTAAAAAACTCAGCTCCCTCTGCCATATGACCCAAGGGCCCACAACCTGGCGCTAAATCCTTAGCCCTCTAGCTCATCTTTCCTTCTGCTCCTGCTTCCCCTACTCCTCCACCAGACCACTGCCCACACCTTTCCTTAAAGCCCCCCTCCCCTTTTCTTTCTCCCCGCCTTAATACCCCATGTAACGATCTCCATCATCAAAACCCGACCATTCGATGGCTATTCCACTCCCAAACATTCCACTACCCAACTGGCTCTACCATGTCACCTCCAGACCCACCTCCTACTGCCCTGCCGCTCGCCCAACCCTGGCTTAACACCTATCTTCCACCATCTCCCATCCATCGAGCACTTCCCCCCCATCGCGCTCCATTCTCCACCATAGATCTGGAGCTCCCAGATCCGACGGCCCGGAGTCAATTTAACGCAAGATCACTCCCTGAGGTTTAACACCTCAAATTTAGGCAAAAAAAGCAGTTTTGCGAGAGGCACGTGGCGAGCGATGAATGGAATCGCGTTCCCCTGGGGAAAACCATTGAATGCTCATGGGCAACGTGAAAACCACTTGTGGTTTCGCAAAAAACAGCCTTTACCCATTTTTTCATGCCAAAGCCTTTTTAAACCTGGTTTTCACAATTTTTACATGGAAACCTCTCCCCTATGCTTCTCCTTCCTTTTTGCACTATCTTCTGCCTCTGCAATCTCCCTCAAACACCTCTCAAAACTCTGAAAAGAATTTTTGACCACTATCCCACAGGTTTTGAGATAATTTTTTGTTTTTATTGCAAGTTTAATGAAAGTTAAGGCCAAGAATCCTTCCCACAGTCTATAAAGAGACAGGGCCAAAGGTAGCACCTTCTGAGGCCTAAATAACAAAGAAAAGAGAGAAAAGGGTCGAAATTCAACAAATTTTTAGCCAAAATTGTCTCAGCATTGGTTATATATCGAAACCATCCAACGCCAAGAAGCTCCCTGTCAAAATAATTGTTTTGAATGATAAAGAGTGAAGGTGAAGGTCAAAAGGCCGAAAGATAAAGCCCAAGGATTAGGATCAAGCCCTTAAACCAACAGGTTAAAGAAAGAAGCACAATGTATAAAATAAACAGAGTTTTAAGGCATAGTATGAAGGGTTGAGGAACAAAAATGATGTGTTATAAAGGCCAAGAGAAAATCAAGCCTAAGATACATTTAAAAAAAAAATGAACAAAGGTTTAAAGCAGTTTATGAAGGATAAAGGAGGCATGAGCAGGCCTAAATCAATTTTAAAAAAAAAAGTGGGAAAAGAGCAGTTTTAATGTAAAAACAAAGGTTCAAAGGCCTAAAACCAAGAAAATGTTGAATAAAGCAAATTTAAGACTAAAACAATGGATTAAAGGGAAAGCCAGCGAAAGTCACATTGAAAAATATTAAGGCAGAATATTGAGGGATTAAAAGTTTAATCTTACAATTTTAAATGATAAAACACAGTTTAAAAGTAGATATAGTCAGCAAAAGGAAACATTTAAGACCGAAGAAGGCATGATCAGCCTCAAAAAACAAAAAAATCAAAGTCAAAACAAAGTATTATGGTATACAGAGATAGACAGAAATGTTAAAAGTTTAAATTAGTAGGTCAAGGCTAAAAGAGCCTTAAAACACAGTTAAAATATGAAATGAAGGTAGATTAGGTCTAAAGAGCAGTTTTAGAAATAAATCAAGAAGATTTAGGCTGAAAAGATAGCCTTAGATACATAAAAGGAGTAGTTATTCACTTAATGACTCAAAAAGTGACACCTTTCACTTACTTTATACCTCAAAGGACAATTGGCAGTTATTACACAAAAATATATTTTAAGACTATCAGACAGTTATTGTAAAAGACAGAAGAGAGCCTCAAAGTCAATATTTTCAGCTATTTTATCCTCAGGAAGTAAAGACAGATTTAATACATAGAAAAGTAGTTGAGAAACATTCCTACCTTATGGCTTGCATGGTTTTTAAGGATAGGAGTGCATTTACTGAGTCATTAATAAAATTTTGAACCCTAGGTACTTCCACCTCCTCATTTGCAGCATAAATACTGCATTGGAACTCATTGTATAGTGGGAATTTTATAACTCTTTGAAGTAATATATAGCTCTGCTGAGATTGAAAAGAAATTGATGTACTAGAACCTGTGGATGTTTTGACCTGTTTTTTGATGAAGAAAGCTCTATCATTGGATCCCCGAGTTTGGTTGTTGGTGAAGTATTCTAAACTATTAATGTTTTTCCTATTTTCCATTATGTTTTCATCACTTCTTGCTTACAGTAGAGTAAAATTTTTAGGCTAAGAAATGTCTCCTGGAAGCACCTTAGACCTGTTTACTCTTCATTTTCTTTATGTTTTCATCTCCTGAAGGTTTGATTGAGTAGTTTAACTACTTTTCAACCTTTAAGCTTGTTTATTTCATAAGTAATTCAATATAGTTGGCCTCAAGATGATTCATGGTTTTCCCTGCTTCTTGTTGACACTTTAAAAACTATTTCTGAAGTCCCCTTTCAAAGTACCATTGTCCAAAGTTTGCCAAAGAGGTCTGTTTTGATCATACCCTTTGTACTTGCTCAAATAATTGTTTTGAAATTCTTTATACTTGCAGTCCTAGATTTTTAGGATTTCCCTCTTTTATGAATGCAGTTATTTGTTTATCTTGAATGTTTTCTTGTCCTTGAAAGTAAAATCTTTGATGAAATAGAGCATTCCTAAACTCTTAAATTTCATTTTGAAAGTTTGTCTTGAGATTGTTATTTGCTGAAGTGTAATTTATATAATTCATGGTTAGCCCTTTCTATAAAATACTCCTTCATGTTGAGATAATGTTTTAAGTCCCTTTGTTTAGAAGTACATATAATTAAGGATTCTTAATTTCCCTTAGTTCTGCTTTTCATTCTAAAACCCTTAGTGTTCATTTCATTTCATCTCAAAGACTTTGTTAATCCAACAACCAAGTTAGATTTTCCCTTTGACACCCCTGATTCATCTACAAACTGGTTACCACTTCCATTTGACTCCATTGCCCAATGACTTAGATATTTCCCTTTCCTATCTATGCTGCCTAGATCATCATGTCCCATAAAAAAATCAAACAAACTCAAGCTTAATAACTAGCCTAAAATCAATCGTTTACAAAGAAAAATGGTCATATCTTTGCAGAACAATTGAGAGATCCCTCTCTAAGACTAGGAGGGATAGATCTTAGAGCTCTAAAGACTAGTTTTTGTGTTGCCTTATCATTTAGTATGCCAATCTGCTAAATCACAGGATCCCAACATTCTGGCGATCATGGTGGGACATTTGAGTTCATAGTTGCTTAGAAAGCTCTTATAGACTCATTGGTATTTCAACAAAACCATAAAAACTCAGAAAAAACCCAAAAAAAAATTAGACCTGGTATTTAAATTAACCACTGGTGGTGGACCATAAAACATTTTACCTTCATAAAAGCTAAAAATTTTCACCTGGCGACTCCACTAACCCCAGTAGGCCTATTACTCCTCTAGACCTCCAGATTTCCTTAGGATTGTGTTAACTAGCCTTGAGGAAGTTTAGAAGCCTAGTTATCCTATTATAGAAATCACTGGGAGAAGAAAACTCTTGAAAAAAATTCCTAAAAACCTCTTCCTATCTAAATTTTGAAAAATTGAAATCTGGCTTCACATAGGATCAACACTAGATCCCATCCAGATCCTAATCCCCCTACCATATTTGACAATCCAGAGAGGATTTTATGGAAAATTTCTAGACCTAGAAAACCAACTACTGATAGGACCATTCCAAGAACAAGATCTGTCCCTGAAAACCTCACAGTCTTGAAAGATCCTCACTTTGACTTACCTCACACAAAGAACCTCTTTAGAAATAAGTCTCAGAGTGATTTCAACCAAGCTGATTTTGAAATCAAAGATTTGCAACAGAGCTTTAGCAGAGAGGCCTCACCTTCTACTCCACCTGATTCTCAGCTTCTCCATCATTTCAGCTCCTTCCACAACAAATCTGCTCATCATCACTTTGCTGGCCCAAGTGTTTCTTCCACTTCTATCCGTACATAAACTATTCCAAACACTCCATTTCAGCCCACTTTCCATCTTGTAAATCCACCTCTGTAAACCCCCCATTATTTCCAATCATGGCAGCATGGTATGTTCCACTAGTGTTACCACAGCCTATGGCTCCCTTGCCAAATGATTACTAGTCCAAAATTCCCCATTTCACTGCAAATGAACCTACTACTGCCCAACACCATGTAGACAAAATGAATGATGCTTTTGATTACAAGGAAATTGAAGAAGAGACCATTAATATGAGAATTTTTGCTCAAAGTTTAGGAGAAGTCAAGAAATGGTTTAAAAAATTAACTCCTCACAACATAAATGATCTCCCTTCTTTATATCAAACATTCATAAACAAATGGGAAATCAGAAAAAACCTCTCCAAATCCTTTCAGACTATACTAACCTCAAAAGAAATATTGGGGAAAGTGTCCATGATTATTGCACTAGATTCAATAGTGTGTATAATGCACTTCCTCCAGACATGAAACCTCCACTAGGCTTAGCCTTGGCTAAATCCCCAGAAGGCTTTGACCCTGAAATGGCCTATCAGCTAAGAGAAAGAGACCCTTCAACTTTAGAAGATATACAGAGGGGAGCCATGAGTGTAGAGGAAAATCTGATTGAGAAAAGAGCTAGGTTGAGAGCAGAAAAAAGAGTTACATACAAGGATGATACAATGGCTTCAACCTCATCATCAGATACTAAAATTGATAACTTAGTAAAGGTAATGGAGAGAATTCTAGAAAAGATAAATGTGAATGATAGAGTGCCTCCTAGAGAAAACCAAAACAGAAATTTAGACCAAAAACTTAGAAGAGACCCTAATCAAGATAGGCAGAGAGACAATGAACAACAGATTATGCCTCTTATTCAACAAAACTATGTTGACGAAGAAGAAGAAAGGGAAGTGGAAAGGTTGGAAGAAAATCATGTAAACTTGATAAGATCTGACAGTGAGACAAATGTTTTTCTCACTGAAGAAGAACAAGGATTCTTCTCTTCAGAACAAAATGAATATAATAATGAGGATTCTGAAGATTACAGATTGGGGTTTGAAAATGATATCATGGAGGTACACAAACAATACAATCTCAGAAGCAAAGGTATCCCAGAGAGTTCCAATGATAAAAACACTAGTATTGTTGTTAAGAAAACCTCAGAAAATCAGCCTAATAAAACAGCAAGTAACACCAACACTTTAGCCAAGAAAACTGACCAAATTAAAGACAAAAACATTCAACAAAGTGTTGAAAAAATCTGCCCTAGTACTTCTGCTAGTGGCCCTAACAAATCTGTCCCAAATAATAGTTCAAATAAAGTTCAGCAAGTCAAAATTGCTGAAAGAGTTGTAAATGAAAAAACATATGTAAATATGTCAAAAACAATAGTTCCTTTCAACCTTAAAGGGGAAATTTCCAAGATTAAGATTACCATACCCTTAGCTAAACTAGTAACTCAAGATGTATATAAAAAACAAGTTTTGAAAGATTTGAATATGGGTAGTGACACTGATACTTTAAACTTGGAAGATGATAAACCAGAATTATTGTTTGGTCCTAAAGTTGAAGGAAAATACCAAGAAGGCACTGTCCCTTCCTTCTATGTCAGCTTGAATATACATGATAAAATCTTGCATAATGCCATGCTAGATTCAGGTGCTTCTCACAATCTCATGCCCAAGGCAGTAATGGAAAGCCTAGGCTTAGAAATTACTAAACCATACAAAGACCTATATTCTTTTGATTCCAATAGGGTCAAATGCTTAGGCTTAATTAAATATTTGTGTGTTAACTTGTCACAAATTCCTGCTAAGATTATAGTAATGGACATAGTGGTAGCTGAAATTCCCGCTAAGTATGGCATGCTTCTATATAGATCACGGGGAGCCAAAATTCAGGCGAGCCTTCAAATGGACATGTATTATGCCACCATCCTGTTATTTAAGAAAACTAAAAGACTATACAGGGAATCCCGCATGAAATACATGGTGAGCAACATAGATAGACCAAACAATTCTCCTATCTACTCCATCCATTCAGATTTGGATTCCTTTATCTTATATAATGAAGATGAAATCAGCCAACAAGAAAAGGAAAACAAAGGAGAATTTAGTCTACCAGAACAGTCAAATCTACCATCAACTCAAGAAAAGAAAAATCTAGATATTAGCAGCCTTGAAAAGCAGAAAGAAAATGAAAGAGAAATTGAAATACCTTGGAAAATAAACTTTCATATCTCTTCTAGAAAACTAAGTGCAGGGGCTGGTGTATGGATACAAAACACAAACAAAGGATTCTCCTACAAACTGGATTTTCCATGCACAAACAATATTGCTAAGTATGAAGCCCTCTTTATTGGCCTACACTTACTTGAAGATTTAGGAGCCAAAAGAATATCAGTCAAAGGGGATTCTGAGTTAATTATCAGACAGATTAAAGGGGAGTATTCAACCAAAAACCCAAAACTTAGAGAATATAGAAATGCTACCTTTGATCTCCTGAAAACCTTTGAAAAATATGAACTCATTTTCGTCCCAAGAGCTCAAAATCATCTAGCAAATGAACTTGCTTTTGCTGCTAGTAATTGTCAAAAACCAGAGACAAATGGAAAATTTGATGTAAAGGTAAAAAATAGACCTACAATATCGGATAATGAAGATTATTGGCAAGTATTTGAAGGAGACAAACATATAGATGATTTTCTGCAATCAAAGAATGACTTTGCCATACCAACACCTACCTCAACACATGAGGAAACTTGTTTTAATGTAGAACAAATCCCTGAAACAACGTTGTCTTTTTATGCTGATATAAAGCACTTTGAACATCCATTTAGAGCAGAAATAGTTGACAGTATAGACCATAAAGACCTGGAAGTTTTACAGTGTAAAAATGATATAATTCCAAGAGGTATTACACCAATGGATTAGCTTTTTGATTTCAATGATGTAGCCAAAGAACCAAGGATGGAGACTATAGAAACAGATATAGAAGAACATAGCATAGGCATCCCAGCAGAACCCAAAATGATCAAGTTGTCCAGCACTCTTCCAGCTCATATTAAACAGCAATACATAGACATGTTCAAAGAATTTAAAGATGTATTTGCATGGGGATAAAAGGATTTAAAATCATATGATACCAGCATCATTCAACACAAAATTCCTCTTAAGGAAAATCAGAAACCTTTCAAACAAAAACTCAAAAGGATAAACCCTGTTTTATTCACTTTAGTTGAGAAAGAAATTAAAAAAATGTATGAGGCTGGGATCATAGTTCCCATCAGGTATTCAGAATGGGTTTCCAACTTAATACCTGTTAGGAAAAAGACTGGAGAAATTATACTTTGCATTGATTTCAGGAATCTAAATAGAGCCTCCCTTAAAGACAACTATCCCTTGCAAAAAATGGATCATATACTTCAAAGGGTGGTTGGGGCTAAAATAATTTCACTTGTGGATGGGTTCTCAGGTTACAATCAGGTTTTAGTACTCCCAAGTTGTTGGCCACCTATAAAATTTATTCTATCAAAAGGTGGCCAAAACATTGTTCAGCCTTCAAGAAACAGTTTCATTGCCAAAAAAAAAATTCTTGAAGCCTCTGAAAGATCTCATACCCTTGTCTGAAAATCTTCACTGTTGTTTCCCTTCAGAACTCAGAAATACTGCTAAAAATTCCATGAGAAAGACTACTCCAAAATCCCCTTATCTCCCCTTCTTTCACTCAGAAACTAACCTTCATTTTTACTTTCTCTTTTCCCATCATTTTTCTCTGTTTTACATTTTCCTCATCTCCCCTTCATAAAATATCCTTTGCAGAGTTTAAAACTCTTTCCTAAACTCTGCCGAAACCCTCAAAACCCTTTGAAAACCATTGAAAATCTGTGAAAAACCCATCTTTTGTATTACAGATTTAAGCCCCCTTGGGCTAAACCTAAACCACTTCCCCTCCACATGCTCGCACCCTAAAACCAGGTGCTAGACCCGAAGCACAATCCCATTGGAAAAATTCACAATGGGTTGATTGAAAGATCACATGAAACTTCCGATGTGATTAAGTCCCATATGTGTAAACCCCGGTCCTTTGTTTTCTTTGTAAAACCAAGCGCAAAGGCCGAAGCGCTTATCGCATCGCAAGATTAAAATGGGTTGATTGAAAAGCCTTACTCCGAAGTTCCGATGCGATTGGCCCTTTGTTATATAAAGCCCTGGGCTCGTCATATTCCTTACATCCAGCGGCCCTGCAATCGGGCGCCAGCCACTTCATATATATATATTCCGCTTCGATCCACCAAAACTTTGTTTTATTAAAAACTTTTGGTTTTATAAAGTGTTAAAGGGTTTTTCCGCTGGTGCATAATCTGCCGTTGATTTTAAACCGATCGAATAGCCTACGCAAAATCACATCAGAGTTTCCCATCGCATGCATTGATTTACCCCCGCGATCGGCCACCCCTCTGATTCACTCTCCACCGTCGATCTGATCTGCAGATCGACGGACAACGCTCAATCGCATCGCAAAGTTCCATTGGGTGCGTTTGTTTGTACCCCTAATCGGTCATCCCTCCGATTCGCTCCCCACCGTTGATCTGATCCTCAGATCAACGGTCATCGCTTAATCGCATCGCCCTCCCCACTCACGCAATCGCATCGGCAATTTCCATCGCATCCTTTTTCTCTCCCTTCCGATTGCGATTCTCTGATTGGATCTGGACCATCCACGTGTCTATATCGGATGGTCCCAGATCGTTCCCGCATTATTCCATCGCCTTCCACCTTCCGCTGAGAGGATTCCAACGAGTATTTCCCGCTGTTGATCTCCGCGCGATCGACGGTTCTGATATATTCTCTTCTTCCACTCTCCTTTGATCGCCTTAATGAATCCCCACCATTGGATGATGCCATCCAATGGCTATGCTCCTTCCCTCACCCTCTGAAGAAGTTTACCCAAAAAACGCAGGATTTCCTAATTGGTTTTGTGTTTTGTAGGTGATAATGGTTCTCCATTATATTGAAAGAAAGGCCGAAGGCTGGGAGTGACGATTCTCGCGCCTTCGATTCATCAAAGGAAACCATTTGCTGGGCTCAAACTCTACTACCTCAACGTTTCATGAGGCATTGATGCCATATGAGCCCTGCGCGGCCTGCACATCAACAAGACACTGCAATGCATAAAAGAAGCAAAGAGTATCAGTGTTGAAGACAAAAACCTACCAGAACAGAAGACCAAAGACACAGACCGAGCGTGATCTATCCTAAAACACTAAAATAAAGTGAATTAAAGGTGTTTTGGGATGGGATGAAGATAACTTACGATCCGAGAAAGCTTCCACCACCCCAAGCAGAGGCCAATCGAACCCTCTCCAGCTCCTAAAGGCACCTGCAGCCTCACAAAAATAAAAGAAAGCTTAGTCATTACCTGAACAAGAGGTGTTTGCCTAAAGACAACCGAACAATTAATACAAATCAAAGATATTATCTCTAATTGTCGGCAAGACTATTTTAAAGATTAAGAACAGCCCAGAAGCAAATCTTTTCGATCATTAGACCTTGGGGAGTAGCAACATAGTTACTTCAACATGACACAAAGCCTCAAAAAGTTAACAAAGGCTCCCACCGAGCTTAATCATAAATGTGAATCAATTAATGCAGATAAACATCTGTAAATTACTTCATCGAGCCCCTCAAAGGCCGACGAGTCATTAGTCTGTATTAATTGACCCACGAGATCGTTTATCAGATCCCACCTCCTCATTATTTTATATATACTTCTGTAGAAGATGAGCCAATGTTGGTCTCTGGACATCTGAATGCATGTAATTTTTTCTGAAGCTACTGATGCCCTGTTTGCGACTTGAAGATACATAAGTTGATATGATAAGTTCGAAGTTGTAGAGACCCATCGGGCTTGCTGATTGTAACTGGTTTTAACACCTAATACAAGCTACTGATTTATGGGATCCTAATTTGTGTCAATGGTGATGTGTTCCTCACTGTCAATTGTTATTTTCTTTAAATGTTTTCACTCTGTCCACTTTCTTTGATAAAGAGCAGCAAACATAGAGCTAGGATTTACTCTCAACAATACCCTCGTCTTATTGAAAGCTTTATTTTTATGTTTTCTTCATTCGAACGTTCTCTTTGAAGAGTATATTAAAGTAGGTTGGTTTCAAAGCACTTTCCTGATCTAAATTGCTATTTATGACTGTTATCTATGTTTTTCTTATAGAATATGCTGAAAGAAGGTAGTTTGAAAGCACCCACCTGATCTTAAGCTATTCCAACTATTTAAAAAAATGTTTTCCAACTAAAAGTACTTCAATGCAGGCTGGTTTAAAAGCACTTACCTAATCTCAGAATAATTTTATGTTTTTCCTTAAGTACATGTCGAAAGAAAAATAGTTTGAAAGCACTTATTTGATCTTAGGCTATTCAATGTTCTTCATTTGTTTGTTTCTCCATTTCCTATCTGTTTCATTCCATAAATCACTTTAAGAGATCCTTTGACAAAAGTGACTTGCCCCATGGATCCTTCTTGAACTTTGTTGTCCAATTAAAATCCTACTACTACTCCATAGTCCAATGAGTTTAAGTTGCTTTTGCCTTTCTGTCAACCGAATCATCCCTTCATTTGCATACATCCTCACTCTTTATGTTGAACTTCCTTCACCTTCATCATGTCTTGCCAAACCAAAACAAGCAAAAAAAACCCATGCTCTTCATAACTAGCCTAATATCACATTTCAGGCTTTAAAGATCACATCTTTAAACTCATTCATAGAGAGATCCCTCTCTGGATTCAGGAGGGCTAGATCCTTGAATCCCAAAGCAGTTTGATGTTATCCCTGCAGTTGGACTTTTGCCAATCTTGATAATTACAGAGTGCTAACATAATGGCGACTCCATTGGGGACTTTTTGAGTTCATAGTTGCTTGGCTAGATTTTATAAACTCCTTAGTTTCCCATACAACTGCAGAAACTCAGAAAACCCAAAAATATTTCAGACTGGTATTCAATAAACATGGTAGTGGACCATAAAACCTTTTACCTCCAAAAGAGCTAAAAAATTCCACTTGGCGACTCCACAACCTTACAAACCTTAAGACTCCACTGGGAGGACCCGTAATCATTATAAAATCATTCAAACTCAGTAAGAGGACATTGGATTAAAGTTTTCTTAGCGAAAGATCAATTAAACCTCTCAAAGATTGTCATATTTGGTTAACATATTTCTTGTTTAGTTGGGTATGAAAAACACAGCATAGTGGCTCCTAGAAAGATTCATACTAGAGCTTAACCTGACCCAAACCCACCTGAGACAGTTGCTAACCCTAAAATTTTACTTAGGAAGTCTCCTAAGATAAAATTGTCAACTGCTTACAAATCACCCTTGAGAGCTAATTCGGTTCCTGAAAATCTTGCAGCTCTACAGCAATCACAAGTAGATTTAAGAAATTCACTTAGAACACGGTCACTCGATGATTTAGATTAGCTAGATTCAAAGTCTTCACTTTCATCCCTGGAACGAAGTGAACATCCTGGTAGTAGAGAAACCACACCACCTGATTTGCATTTCCTTCTCAATTCAGGTATCTCTCATCCAAGATCAGCTCAACAATCTATCCCTTGTCCGTCTGCATCTTTTCGTCCAACATCCACTGTCCCTTTTGTTAATCCATTTCTTGCGAATCCACCTCCACCTCCAATTATGGCATCATGGTATGCTCCCTTAGTGCTGCCCCAACCTTTAGCTCCTTTACCCAATGACTATCAGACTAAGATTCCTCATTTCACTGGTAAAGAATCCACCACCGCTCAACACCATGTAGATAGAATGGGAGATGCCTTTGACTACACGGAAATATAGGATGAAACAATCAAGATGAGGATCTTCGCTCAGATCTTAGGAGGAGAAGTGAAGAAGTGGTTTAAAGCTCTGCCTCCTAATAACATTAATGATCTTCCTGCCTTACATCAAACTTTCATAAACAAATGGGAAGTTATAAGCAACCCTCTCCAAATCCTAGCTGAATATAAGAATCTTAAAAGAAATCTAGGAGAGAGAGTCCAGGACTATTCTACAAGATTCAACAGTATCTACAATGCTCTTCCACCACACATGAAACCTCCCCAAGGAATGGCCCTAGTAAAATACCCTGAAGGCTTTGATGCTGATATGGCCTACCAGCTGAGGGAGAGAGATTATAATACATTGGAAGACATACAGAAAGGAGAAATGAGTGTTGAGGCAAATCTGATTGAGAAAAAGGCCAGGATGAGGGCTGAGAAAAAGGTAACCTATAGGGATGAAAGCACAACTTCTGCATCTAATTCCAAATATGACAGTCTAGCCAAAACCATCGAGAGACTAGGAAAAATGGTAGAGAACTTGACTATCCAAGTCAGCAATCAAAACAGGAACCAAAATCAAAACCAGAACTTTAGGAGAAATAACCCCCCAAATAGACAAAGAGACTCTGATCAAAAGGTCATCCCTCCATTTCAAGAGAACTTCCTTGTTGAGGATGAAGGAATAATAGAAGAGTCATAGGAAACTGACATGAATATGATGGATGTGGATGAACTAGACCACACCTTTCCCACAAAATAAAACCAGACCTCATACTCACATTGGAACGAGGAAGGGTTGGAAACCGAGGACTATAGGTTAGGATTCGAAAATGCCATCATGCAGATCTGAGAACAATATGACCTCAGGAGCAAAAAGAACATAGATGATCCCAAGCCAAAGGCTTCTGAAATTACCATTAAGAAAAGGCCTGGAAAGACTCCTAAAGTGACTGCTGAACACAGCAAACCGACAACTGAGAGTTCTGGTAAAAACAAAGATAAGGACATCCTAACCAGTGACAAATCAAGTTAAGAACCTAGTAGCACTAGTATTACAACTAATGTTCCTGATAAACAACTTCCAACATTGTACATACTGAAAATCAACAAGTTGAGATTACTAATAAAACGGTGCCCAACAAGACAAAAGTAAACCTTTCGAGGACTCAATCTGCTTTTAATTTAGAAAGTGAGATTGCCAAAATTAAAATTGTTGTCCCTCTCATTGAGTTGGCCACCCAGGATGTATATAAGAGTCAAATTTTGAAAGCTTTAAACTTAGGAGAAAACAGTGACACCGTCAATTTGAATGAAGAGCAACCGACTCTCTTGATTGGCCCAAAAATTGAAGGGAAATTTCAAGAAGGGGTAGTACCTCCTTTCTATGTCAGCCTCAATGTCCATGAAAAAATCCTGCATAATGTTATGCATGACTCTAGAGCCTCACACAAACTTATGCCAAAGGTGATAATGGAAAGGCTAGGACTAGAAATAGCCAAACCTTACAAGGATTTATATTCTTTTGACTCTAGCAGAGTGAAGTGCCTTAGCTTAATCAAAGACCTTTGTGTGAGTTTGACTCAAATCCCAGCCAAGTGCATGGTTATGGATGTGCCTCCTAAGTATGGCATGTTGTTGTCAAGATCATGGGGTGCCAAGCTGCAAGGTACAATGCAGATGGATGTGACATATGCTACTATCTGTATCTTTAGCCAGCTTAGAAGACTATATAGAGAGGCGCACATGAAATTCATGGTCAGTAGCCCAGAAAAGCATAAAAATTCCCCCATTTACTCTGTCTATATAGACTTGGATTCATTTATCCTTTACAATAATGAATCCACGAATAAGCCAGAGCTAATAGATAGCGACTCATATAACCAGTTAGAGGCCCCAAATCTAGAAATAGTGGCAGTTCTAGATATGGAAGAAAACATGAGAGAAACTTTTGAACAGTGTTTTGAAACAATAAACCAGAGTGAAAAAAAGTCAAGAATGTGAACAAAAGATTACCCATCACTCTAAACTCCTTGAAAATCCAGAGCAACGAGACCCATCACCACATGTTGCGGATCTCAAAACAGAACATAATGATGAACAAGGAAATAGGGATGAAAACGATGTTAGCCTTACAAACAATGCCTTATGGTGCATGAACTTTGATGGGTCTTGCACTAAAAAGAGTGCGGGAACTGGGGTATGGTTGGTCGAGACTATAAACAATTACTTCGAGAGCCATGCTTTCAGGATAGATTTCAAATGCACCAACAACATCGTAGAGTATGAGGCTCTCATCCTAGGATTACGTCTATTGAAAGAACTAGGAGCCAAGAAGATAATTGTTTAGGGAGACTCTGAATTAGTCATCAAACAAATAAATGGAGAGTATGTCGTTAAACATCCTAGACTAAGGGTATACTGAAATAATGCCATAGATTTCCTGAACACGTTTACAGAATATGAGCTCCTGTTTGTCCCAAGGAGTCAAAACATAATTGAAAACGGGTTGGCTTGCACTGCTAGTTCATTTCAGGAATCACCTAGTGACAAAGAGATCATCATTCGAACAAGATATAGACCTACAGTGCCAGATAACGAAAAATATTGGCAGGTCTTTGAGGGTGAAAAACAGATAAAGGAGTTCTTGCTTGGTAGAAACTAGTTTGAATTATCTGATTCAGATTCTAAATCCGATGAAAATTTCTTAAACAAAGAGCCCCTGAAGAAGAAAAACCATCTCGTCGCGTAAAAATCAACATGTTAACTAAAAAACTTGAAACTCACACTGAAAAGTACGAGGATACAGAAAATGAAGACATGGAGGTATTATCGTCAAAAGACAAGAACATACCTAGGGGACTAGCACCATTAGAAGACCTGTTTGATTTTAACGACGTAGCAAAGAAACCCACTGAAGAATATACAGAGTCTGAGGTCGAGGAATGCAACATAGGCACCAAAGATTAGCCTAAAATGATTAAAATAGCTAGCTCCTTGCCAGCAGACATGAAAAAGAAATACATTGAATTATTTAAAGATTTTGTTGATGTGTTTTCCTGGAGCTACGAAGACTTAAAAGCCTATGATACATAAATCATCCAGCACAAGATCCCATTGAAGGAAAACCAAAAACCCTTTAGGCAAAAAATGCATCAAATTAATCCAGTACAACTGCCTCTAGTGGAAAAGGAAATCAAGAAAATGTATGAGGCAGGAATCATTGTGCCTATAAGGTTTTCAGATTGGGTCTCTAACCTTGTAGCTGTGAGGAAAAAGACAGGAGAAATCAGACTCTGCATTGATTTCATAAACCTTAATAGGACCTCCCTAAAAGACAATTACCCTTTACCCAAAATGGAACACATCCTACAAAGGGTAGTTGGTTCAAAGAGGATTTCTCTGTTAGATGGTTTTTCAGGGTATAACCAAGTTTTAGTACTCCCAGAAGACCAACTCAAGACAACTTTCACCACTCCTTGGGGCACTTTCATGTACGTGAAAATGCCTTTTGGATTAATGAATGCTGGGGCCACTTTTCAGAGGGCCATGGACATTTCATTTTCAGAGGAGATAGATCACTTCATTGTAATTTACCTTGATGACATAACAGTTTATTCCAAATCTGATGAAGAACACCTTAAACATCTAAGGAAGGTCTTTGAAAAATGTAGAAGATTTGGTCTATATTTAAATCCCAAGAAGACAGTATTTGGCCTACAAGAGGGTAAACTCCTTGGTCATATTATATCAGAAAATGGGATTAAAATAGATCCAAAAAGAGTTGAGGGAATACTACAAATTAGCTACCCAAGGAACATAAAAGAATTGCAGTCCTTTATTGGAAATATTAACTTCTTAAGGAGGTTCATTCCCAACTTAGCAGAGCTCCTTAGAAACATGAATAATATGCTCAAAAAATAAGTGGGAGTGAAGTGGACTGTAGAAGCCAAAAGATCCTTCGAATTGGTAAAATATGCACTCACCCGGGCACCAGTCCTAATCAGCCCTTCCTTTTCAAAAGATTTCCTTATTTTGTCTTTTGCCTCAGAACATACTGTGGCTATTGTCCTGTTGCAGAAAAACCCAGAGGGACAGGAACAGCCTATTTCTTTTTTCAGCAAGACTTTAAGGGATGCACCCTTGAAATATTACATAATGGAAAAACATGCCTATGCTTTGGTAAAGGCCTTAAAAGACTGCAGGGTGTATATTATACATTCCCACATCATTGCTTATGTGCCTAACATAGTGGTAAAAGACATCTTGTCACAAGACCCAGATAGAAAGAGGGGCAAATGGATTGCGGTAATATTAGAGTATGATTTGTAAATCAAACCCACAAAGCTCATTAAAGGTCAGGTCTTAGCTCAATTAATGGCTAAATCTAATCTACAAGCCCTTGACATTAACATGGTAGAGGCCCTGGATGAACAGGAAGAATTACATGCTCCCACTGTGAAAGAACAGTTCCAAAACTCACCCTGGTACACTGACATCTTGTATGTGCTTACAAATCTTAATGCTCCTCCTGATTTATCAAAAACAAAGGCAAGGTTTTTAAAGTTGAAAGCTAGGAACTATTGCATTTTAAATGAAGGTTTATATTGGAAAAATGCTAATGGTTTATTGCTTAAATGTTTGCCTGAAGTTGATGCAGAGAGGATCAACCATGAATTCCATGAAGGAGAGTGTGGAGGTCATCTCTATTGGAAAACCACAGCCAATAAAATCCTTAGAGCTGGCTATTACTGGCCCACCCTCTTCCAAGATTTCCATAAAATTATAGTAGCCTGCCACAAGTGCCAAGTTTTTGAGGGCAAGAGAAAACTCCTTCCTTTAGCATTACAACCTATCATTGTTGAAGCTCCTTTTCAACAGTGGGGCCTAGATTTCATAGGAGAAATCCATCCTGCTTCATCTGCCCAACACAAATGGATTCTCACAGCCACTGACTACTTCACAAAATGGATAGAGGCCATCCCTTGTAGGAATGCCACAGATTCTGTCATTATAAAATTTCTTGAAGACCATATCTTGTCTAGATTCGACTGCCCTAGGAAGATTATTATTGATAATGCTACTGCTTTTGGTTCCAAAAAGATGATTGATTTTTGTCACATGTATCAGATTACACTTGGTCATTCTACTGCTTATTACCCTCAAGGTAATGGATTAGCAGAATCATCAAATAAAAGTTTGGTGACCATCATCAAGAAGATGCTTGAGGAAAATAAAAAATCATGGCATAACAAGTTGGTGCATGCTTTGTGGGCAGACATATTGACCACAAAGAAGTCCATTGGAATGTCCCCTTACCAGCTTGTTTATGGAGCAGATGTCGCGTTTCCTACCAGCCTAGGTGTACCAGTGATAAAATTAGTCCAAGAAATACAGTAAGAAGAGGACAACATGATAAGGACGATCAATCAGACAATACATCTCCTGCAGACAAGGGAAGAGGTTTACAACAGAGCTTAGAAGATGCAAGAGAACATAAAGAAGTTGTTTAACAAGAGAACAAAGGCTTGTTATTTCAATATTGGAGACAAGGTAATCAAATGGGACTCCAGAAGAGAAGATAAGGGTAAACATGGCAAATTTGACAGTTTGTGGCAAGGTCCTTACATTATTCAGTCCACCATTGGGCCAAATGCCTTTTTTCTGCAAGAGTTAGATGGCACAGATATGTTTGGGGGTCCTGTCAATGGCAGGCTCCTCAAGAATTACTGCTGCTGAGTTCAATTTGAAAGTTTTTCATTTCCATTGTAAATACCATTGCTTCGTTCAGTTTCACAAAAGGAAAAAATACAAAAACAATAAAAGATAGAAAAGAGGGAAAATTGTTAAAAACTATAAAGGTACAACCCTATACCAAAAAAGAGAAATAAATTATGAAAGTGTACAAGCCTAAATGCCACTCCTGAAAAACACATTTCTAGTTAGTCCAACAGCCTAATCTTGACTAATTAGTTTTAAATTTACTACTGATAGGATAGTGAATTCGATTTTCCAAACTGTTTAAACTTGGCTTATCAGTAGATAGATTAGGACATAAATTAAAGGTTCAAACATGCTCAAAACCTGAACCTAAGTTTCCTGGCAAGAAATTGACTCCAATCTATGTTTAATTATTGAGTCAAGGCAGAGGTAAATCTGGTTCTAATCAGTTCAAAATCTGAACCAGTCAGCAAAGAAATAACAACGCAAAAAAAAGGAGAGTAAAAAAACAGAGCTGTAAAAAGATAAAGGAAGTACTTTGAAATTTCAGATCTTAGGCCTTCCATTTTGATTTAATTTTCTGTGAAAATAAATATCTATGTGCAGCTTGTTTTTATGCCATAGATTACAGCAAGTCAAACAGCTTAATCTTGACTTGACCATTTTTAAATTTCTGTTGTAGAATTTAGAGAATAAAATATGTTGGACAGTTTTATCCCAACAGATAGTAGATTAGGTAGAGAATTATATGGACTCAACTATTTAATCTGAGTTCATGGAGAAATAAGGAGTAGAAATAGATTAGATTTCCTGTTTTGAAAAGAATAAAAGGTTGTAAAAGAGTTTTCCAATCCAAGTGCACTCCAATAAAGAAAAAATGTTAGATCAGTAGGATTGGGTAGGTAGAAAGCTGGTTGATGAAGATCCATTGTTTTTCCTGGCTGCTAATATGTTTTCAGAAAAATAAGATCATCCAAGAAAAGATTCCAACCCAATGGATGAGGCACTGATAAGCCTCCCAGAGAATGCAGGTTTGATATTCTTGATGCCTTCAAGAAGGCACCATCCCCAAGTGGAGCCACTGTTGGCCACCGATAAAATTTCTTCTATCAAAAGGTGGCCAAAACATTGTTCAGCCTTCAAGAAACAGTTTCATTGCCAAAAAAATTTTCTTGAAGCCTCTGGAAGATCTCATACCCTTGTCTGAAAATCTTCACTGTTTTTTCCCTTCAGAACTCAGAAATACTGCTAAAAATTCTATGAGAAAGACTGCTCCAAAATTCCCTTTTCTACCCTTCTTTCACCCAGAAACTAACCTTCATTTTTACTTTCTTTTTTCCCATCATTTTCCTCTGTTTTCCATTTTCCTCATCTCCCCTTCATAAAATCTCCTTTGCAGAGTTTAAAAATCTCTCCTAAACTCTGCCGAAACCCTCAAAACCCTTTGAAAACCATTGAAAATCTGTGAAAAACCCATCTTTTGTATTACAGATTTAAGCCCCCTTGGGCTAAACCTAAACCACTTCCCCTCCACATGCCCGCACCCTAAAACCAGGTGCTAAACCTGAAGTGCAATCCCATCGAAAAAATTCACAATGGGTTGATTGAAAGACCACATGAAACTTTTGATGCGATTAAGTCCCATATGTGTAAACCTCGGTCCTTTGTTTTCTTTTTAAAACCAAGCGCAAAGGCTGAACCGCTTATCGCATCGCAAGATTACAATGGGTTGATTGAAAAGCCTTACTCCAAAGTTCCGATGTGATTGGCCCTTCGTTATATAAAGCCCTAGGCCCGTCATATTCCATACATCCAGTGACCCCGCAATCAGGCGCCAGCCACTTCATATATATATATTCCGCCCCGATCCACCAAAACTTTGTTTTATTAAAAAAATTTGGTTTTATAAAGTGTTAAAAGGTTTTTCCGCTAGTGCATAATCTGCCGTTGATTTTAAACCGATCGAACGGCCCACGCAAAATCGCATCGGAGTTTTCCATCGCATGCATTGATTTATCCCCTTGATCGGCCACCCCTTCAATTCACTCTCCGCCATCGATCTGATCTGCAGATTGACGGATAGCGCTCAATCACATCGCAAAGTTCCATCGGGTTCATTTTTTTGTACCATCGATTGGTCATCCCTCCTATCTGCTCCCCACCATTGATCTTATCCTCAGATCAACAGTCATCGCTTAATTGCATCGCCCTCCCCGCTCGCGCAATCACATCGGCAATTTCCATCGCATCCTTTTTCTCTCTCCGCCATTTGCGATTCTCCGATTGGATCTGGACCATCCACGTGTCTAGATTGGATGGTCCCAAATCATTCCTGCATTATTCCATCGCCTTCCACCTTCCGCCGAGAGGATTCCAATGCGTAATTCCCGCCGTTGATCTCCGCGCGATCGATGGTTCTGATATATTCTCTTCTTCCTCTCTCCTTTGATTGCCTTAATGAATCCCCACCATTGGATGATGCCATCCAACGGCTACACTCCTTCCCTCACCCTCTGAAGCTGTTTACCCAAAAAACACAGGATTTCCTAATTAGTTTTGTGTTTTGTAGGTGATAATGGTTCTCCATTATATTGAAAGAAAGGACGAAGGCCGGGAGTGACAATTCCCACGTCTTCGATTCATCAAAGGAAACCATTTGCTGGGCTCAAACTCCACTACGTCAATGTTTCATGAGGCATTGATGCCATATGAGCCCTGCGCAGCCTGCACATCAACAAGGCACTGCAATGCATAAAAGAAGCAAAGAGTATAAGTGTCGAAGACAAAAACCTACCAGAACAGAAGACCGAAGACACAGACTGAGCGTGATATATCCTAAAACACTGAACTAAAGTGAATTAAAGGTTTTTTTGGATGGGACAAAGACAACTGTCGATCCGAGAAAGCTTCCACCGCCACAAGAAGAGGCCAATAGAACCCTCTCTAGCTCCTAAAGGCACCTGCAGCCTCACAGAAATCAAAGAAAGCTTAGTCATTACCTAAACAAGAGGTGTTTGCCTAAAGACAACCAAAAAATTAATATAAATCAAAGATCTTATCTCTGATTGTTGGCAAAACTATTTTAAAGATTAAGAACAGCCCAGAAGCAAATCTTTTCGATCATTAGACCTCGGGGAGTAGCAACATAGTTACTTCAACATGACACAAAGCCTCAAAAAGTTAACAAAGGCTCCCACTGAGCTTAATCATAAATGTGAATCAATTAATGCAAATAAACATCTGTAAATTACTTCATTGAGCCCCTCAAAGGCCGAGGAGTCATTATTCTGTATTAATTGACCCACGAGATCGTTTATCAGATCCCACCTCCTCATTCTTCTATAAATACTTCTGTAGAAGATGAGCCAATGTTGGTCTCTGGACATCTGAATGCATGTAATTGTTTCTGAAGCTACTGATGCCCTGTTTGCGACTTGAAGATACATAAGCTGATATGAGAAGTTCGAAGTTGTAGAGACCCACCGGGCTTGCTGATTGTAACTAGTTTGAACATCTAATACAAGATGCTAATTTATGGGATCCTAATTTGTGTCAATGGTGATGTGTTCCTGACTGTCAATTTTTATTTTCTTTAAATGTTTTCACTCTGTCCACTTTATTTGATAAAGAGCAACAAACATAGAGCTAGGATTTACTCTCAACAGTACCCTACTCTTACTGAAAGCTTTATTTCTATGTTTTCTTCATTCGAACGTTCTCTTTGAAGGGTATATTAAAGCAGGTTGGTTTCAAAGAACTTGCCTGATCTAAATTTCTTTTTATGATTGTTATCTATGTTTTTCTTATAGAATATGCTGAAAGTAGGGTACTTTGAAAGCACTCACCTGATCTTAAGCTATTCCAACTATTTTAAAAAATGTTTTCCAACTAAAATTACTTCAATGCAGGCTGGTTTAAAAGCACTTACCTGATCTCAGAATACTTTTATGTTTTTCCTTAAGTACATGCCGAAAGAAAAATAGTTTGAAAGAACTTATTTGATCTTAGGCTGTTCACTATTCTTCATTTGTTTGTTTCTCCATCTCCTAACTGTTTCATTCCATAAATCACTTTAAGAGATCCTTTGACATAAGTGACTTGCCCCATGGATCCTTCTTGAACCTTGCTGTCCAATTAAAATCCTCCTACTACTCCATAGCCCAATGGGTTGAAGTTGTTTTTTCCTTTCTGTTAGTCGAATCAGCCCTCCATTTGCATACATCCTCACCCTTTATGTTGAACTGCCTTCACCTTCATCATGTCTTGCCCAACCAAAACAAACAAACAAAACCCATGCTCTTCATAACTAGCCTAATATCACATTTCAGGCTTTAAAGATCACATCTTTAAACTCATTCATAGAGAGATCCCTCTCTGGATTCAAGAGGGCTAGATCCTTGAATCCCAAAGTGGTTTGATGTTATCTCTGCAGTTGGACTTTTGCCAATCTTGCTAATTACAGGGTGCTAACACAAGTGACCAACACAAAACTTCTTTTACTACACCTTGGGGTACGTTCATGTATGTCAAAATGCCATTTGGTTTGACGAATGTAGGGGCCACCTTCCAAAGGGCCATGGACATAGCCTTCTCAGAAGACATAGGCTATTTCATAATCATTTACCTTGATAACGTAACTGTTTTCTCTAAAAATGATGAAGAACACTTGATTCATTTGAGAAATTTTTTTGAGAAATGTAGGAGGTATGGCTTATCTTTGAATCCCAAAAGGACACTCTTTGGTCTCCAATAAGGAAAACTTATTGGTCACATTATTTATGAAGAGGGAATCAAAGTAGACCCTAAAAGGATAGATGGCATATTGAAGATCAGGCATCCTAGAAACCTTAAAGAATTACAATATTTCATTGGGAAGATAAATTTTTTAAGGAGATTCATCCCCAACCTTGCTGAGATATTGAGAAATATCACAAACATGCTTAAGAAATAGGTAGGTGTTAAATGGACCATACAGGCTAAACAATCATTTGACTTGGTAAAACAAGCTTTAACTCAAACACTAGTTCTTATTAGTCTTGATTTCACCAAAGATTTTTATATCTTTTCCTTTGCATCTGAACATACAATAGCTACAGTATTACTGCAACAGAATGGTATGGGGCATGAACAACCAATATCCTTTTTTAGTAGGGCTTTGAAAGATGTTCCACTCAAGTATAACATCATGGAGAAACAAGCCTTAGCCTTAGTAAAAACATTGAAATACTTTAGAGTCTATATTCTACATTCTCACATCATTTCTTTTGTTCCACATGCAGTTGTCAAGGATATTCTAAGTCAAGACCCTGATGGTAAAATGGGAAAATGGATTGCTATTATTCTAGAATATGACTTAGAAATCAAGCCTACCAAACTAATCAAAGGGCATGGATTAGCTAAACTCATGGCTGAGTCTAACTTCCAGGCACTTGATATGAATATGGTTGATGTCTTAGAAGAAATAGAGGAATGCACAGCTCTGTTCATTGAATAAACATTTGTGAATTCACCTTGGTATGCTGATATCATATATATGCTGCTTTACCTGAATGCCCCTCCTTCTTTGTCCAAAACTAAAGCTAGATTTTTGAAACAGAAGGCTTTAAATTATTGCATATTAGATGGGGTTTTATATTGGAAAAATGTTGTTGGAATATTGCTTAAATGTCTGCCTAAGATTGATGCAAGAAAAATCATGCATGAAATGCATGAGGGAGAATGTGGAGGACATCTATACTGGAAGACTACAACAAATAAAATCCTCAGATCTGGTTACTATTGGCCTACCCTTTTCCCAGATACTCATAAACTTGTCATGTCTTGTCATCAGTGTCAAATTTTTGATGGAAAAAGAAAACTTTTACCCTTACCCTTACATCCCATCAGTGTTGAGGCTCCCTTTCAACAATGGGGTTTGGAATTTATTGGGGAAATTCACCCATCTTCATCAGCCCAACATAAGTGGATCCTCACTGCTACTGATTATTTTACCAAGTGGATAGAATCCATGCCCTCTACGAATGCTACAGACTCTGTCATTATCAAGTTCCTTGAAACCAACATACTATCAAGATTTGGTTGTCCAAGAAATATTATCACAGACAATGCTGTTGCCTTCAAATATAAGAAAATGGTTGACTTCTGCCATAAATATCATATTACATTGGGACATTCCACTGCCTACTATCCCCAAGGAAATGGATTAGTTGAATCCTCCAACAAGAGCCTTGTCAATATTATCAAAAAAACTGTTGGAAAAAAATCAGAAATCATGGCATAGTAAGCTCATTCATGCTTTATGGGCTGATAGATTAACCACCAAAAATTCTATAAATATGTCCCCCTATCAGCTGGTTTAAGGCATGGATTCAGTCTTCCCAACCTCACTAGGAGTTCCAGTCATGAAGCTCCTCCAAGAAGTACAATCTGAGGAAAATGATATGCAGAGAAAGATAAACCAGACCATTCATTTGCAGCAGACCAGAGAGGAAGTGTACAACAGAACAAAAACAATCCAAGAGAGTATCAATAAATTATTTGACAAGTGGACTAAAGAAAATGATTTCCAAGTTGGAAATGTTGTTCTAAAATGGGATTCCAGAAGGGAAGAGAAAGGAAAGCATGGTAAATTTGAAAATCTGTGGAAAGGGCCCTACATTATTAATTCTATCCAGGGTCATAATGCTTTCTCTCTACAAAATCTGAATGGAGAAGATTTATTTGGAGGTCATGTCAATGGCAAGATGCTCAAGCACTATTTCTACCAAGAGTCCTAAATTTCATAGCTTTTATTTTTTACTGTATATAACATTATTTTTAAATTTGAAAAAGAAAAACAAAAAAACAACAGAAAAAGAAAAGAGGGCAGATTCAAAAAAAGGTACAGCCCCATACCAAAAAAAGAGAATTTTCTGAAAGTGAGTAAGTCTAAGTGCCACTGCTGATTAAAAAATGATATATTGTTCAGTCATCTAGCCTAATCATGGCTGAACATACTTTAAATTTATGTTGATAAGTTAGTAGAAGCACAGATTGATAAGATTTTTTCAGACTTGGCTTATCAGTGGAATAGATTAGGATAGAAAGAAATGGATCTAATCAGACCAAAATCAGAACCAAGAGAAGAAAAAGACAGCTCTAAATAGATCAAAACCAAAGCTGGAAAAAGACTAGAAGGAATATTTATAAATTTCAGATCTTAAGCCTTCATCATTTTGTTTTATTTTTTATGCAAATAAAGTCTATGTGCAGCTTGTACATACAGCCATAGACACCATAGCAAATCACACAGTTTAATCCTGATTTGACTATGTTTAAATTTTCTGTTTTAGAATATAGAGAATGCAGATCTCTCAAACAGTTTAATATTGATAGATAGTAGATTAGCTAGAGAAGTTTCTGAGTCCAACTACTTAATCTGGACTCTTGGAAGGAATAAGGGTAGCATTAGATAGTTTATTTTCTATTTTCAAAAATAAAATGTTAAAGAGTTTGCTAGTTCAAATGCACTCAAAGAAAGAAGAGAAAATGCTAGAACAAGTAAGATTGGGTAGGTAGAGATGATGTTTTGAAGAAATTACATGTTGCAGATTTATAAAAGTTGTCCCTCTCAGAGAAAGATCAGCAAGAAAAGAAGAAATTTGTCCAATGGATGAGGCACTGGTCTACTAAAACTCAAATATTTCTGAGGTTCTGGACACCTAAAAGGACATTTGTCCTCCCCAAATGGAGCCACTATTAGTCATCCACAATTTTGACTTTATCCAAATATGATTAAATGTAAGAAACCCAGATTTGTAGAACGAAATTGCAAGAACATTATGAATTCTAGAAATCTCACTGCCTTCATCATTTCAAATCCATCAGTCCATTGAAATCTTCATCTATGTCTCCTAAAAAGGTAAGCTGATGTTCCCTAAGCTGTTGTTCCCTATTGTTGTTATTCCTTATTCAGAATCCTCAAGAAACACTACTGAATAAAAAGAGACTGTTTGTAGGCCCTTTTTTCCATCATTTGTTGAGCCCATTTCATTCTTTTCCCTTTGCATTTATCCTCAATTTTCCCTAACACCCCTTTTAAATCATTTAAAAACCCTTTTATGGTTTAGAAATTCCCCTTTTCACCTGTCAAAACTTCTAATTTGGCCTAAAACCCCATATTTTGGCCTAAAAAATAGCCTTTTTTATAAATAAAAGTTTAAGCCCCGAGGGCTTAAAAAACTCATCTCCCTCTGCCATATGACCCAAGGGCCTGCAACCTGGCGCTAAATCCTCAGCCCTGTAGCTCCTCTTTCCTTTCGCTTCTGGTTCCCTTACTCCTCCACCGAACCACTGCCCGCACCTTTCCTTAAAGCCCCCCTCCCCTTTTCTTTCTCCCCTCCTTACTACCCCATGCAGCAATCTCCATCGTCAAAACCCGACCATCCGACAACTATTCCACTCCCAACCATTCCACTTCCCGACAGGCTTGCCCACATCACCTCTAGACCCACCTCCCACTACCCTGTCGCTCGCACAACCCTGGTTTGACACCTGTCTTCCACCATCTCCCATTCGCCGAGCACTTCCCCCCCATTGCACTCCATTCTCCACCATAGAACTAGAGCTCCTAGATCCAATGGCCCAGAGTCAATTTCGCGCGAGATCACTGCCCGAGGTTTAACACCTCAAATTCATGCAAAAAAATCAGTTTTGCGAGGGGCACATGGGAAGCGATGAATGGAATCGCGTTCCCCTGGGGAAAAATCGTCGATTGCTCATGGGCAATGTAAAAACCACTTGTGGTTTCGCAAAAAACTGTCTTTACCCATTTTTTCATGCCAGAGGCTTTTTAACCTTGTTTTTGCGGTTTTTCCATGAAAACTTCTCCCCTATGCTTTTCCTTCCTCTCTGCACTATCTTTCGCCTCTACAATCTCCCTCAAACACCTCCCGAAACTCTAAAAAGTAGTTTTGACCACTATCCTGTAGGTTTTGAGCTAATTTTGTGTTTTTATTACAGGTTTAATGAAATTTAAGGCCAAGAAGCCTTCCCACAGTCTATAAAGAGACAGGGCTGAAGGTAGCACCTTCTAAGGCATAAATAACAAAGAAAAGAGAGAAAAGGGTCAAAATTCAACAAATTTTTAGCCAAAATTGTCTCAGCATTGGTTATATATCGAAACCATCCAGTGCCAAGAAGCTCCCTGTCAAAAGCAGTGTTTTAAGTGATAAAGAGTGGAGGTGAAGGTCAAAAGGACAAAAGATAAAGGCCCAAGGATTAGGATCAAGCGCTTAAACTAGCAGGTTAAAGAAAGAAGCACATTGTATAAAATAAACAGAGTTTTAAGGCACTGTATGAAGGGTTAAGGAACAACAATGATGCGTTATAGAGGCCAAGAGCAAATCGGGCCTAAGATATAGTTTAAAAACAAATGAACAAAGGTTTAAAGCAGTGTATGAAGGATAAAGGAGGCATGAGCAGGCCTAAATCAATTTTAAAAAAAAGAGGGGGTAAAGAGCATTTTTAACGTAAAAACAAAGGTTCAAAGGCCTAAAACCAAGCAAATGTTGAATAAAGAAAATTTAAGACTAAAACAGTGGATTAAAGGGAAAGCCAGCGAAAGTCACATTGAAAAATGTTAAGGTAGAATATTGAGGGATTAAAATTTTAATCTTACAATTTTAAATGATAAAACACAGTTTAAAAGTGGATACAGTCAGCAAAAGGACAAATTGAAGATCGAAGAAGGCATGATCAGCCTCAAAAACACAAAATCAGAGTCAAAACAGAGTATCAAGGTATACAGAGACAAACAGAAATGTTAAAAGTTTAAATTAGCAAGTCAAGGCTAAAAGAGCCTTAAAACATAGTTAACAGATGAAATGAAGGCAGATTAGGCCTAAAGAGTAGTTTTAGAAGTAAATCAAGAATATTTAGGCTTAAAAGATAGCCTCGGATACATCAAAGGAGTAGTTATTCACTTAATAACTCAAAAAGTGACACCTTTCACTTACTTTATACCTCAAAGGGAAAATTGGTAGTTATTACAGAAAAATATATTTTAAGACTGTCAGTCAGTTATTGTAAAAGACAGAAAAGAGCCTCAAAGTCAATCTTTTCAGTGATTTTATCCTCAGAAGTAAAGACAGATTTAATACACAGAGAAGTAGTTGATAAACATTCCTACCTTATGCCTTGCATGGTTTTTAAGGATAGGAGTGCATTTACTGAGTCATTAATAACATTTTAAACCCTAGATACTTCCACCTCCTGATTTGCAGCATAAATACTGCATTCGAACTCATTGTATAGGGGCCATTTGATAACTCTTTGAAGTAATATATAGCTCTGCTGAGATTGAAAAGAAATTGATGTATTGGAACCTGTGGATGTTTTGACCTGTTTGTTGATGAAGAAAGCTCTGTCATTGGATCCTTGAGTTTGGTTGTTGGTGAAGTATTCTAAACTATTAATGTTTTTCTTGTTTTCCATTCTGTTTTCATCACTTCTTGCTTACAGTAGAGTAAAAGTTTTAGGCTAAGAAATGTCTCCTGGAAGCACCTTAGACCTATTTACTCTTCACTATCTTTATGTTTTCATCTGTTGAAGGTTTTATTGAGTAGTTTAACTGATTTTCAACCTTTAATCTTGTTTATTTCAGAATTAATTTAATACAGTTTGCCCCAAGATGATTCATGGTTTTCCCTGCTTCTTGTTGACACTTTAAAAACTATTTCTGAAGTCCCCTTTCAAAGTACCATTATCCAAAGTTTGCCAAAGAGGTTTGTTTTGATCATACCCTTCGTAATTTCTCAAATAATTTTTTTTGAAAGTATTTATAATTGCAGTCCTAGATGTTTACGAGTTCCCTCTTCTATGAATGCAGTTATCTATTTTTCTTGAATGTTTTCTTATCTGTGAAGGTAAAATATTTGATGAAATAGAGCATTCCTCAACTCTTAGATTTCATTTTGAAAGTTTGTCTTGAGATTGTTATTTGCTGAAGTGTAATTTCTAGAATTCATGGTTAGCCCTATCTATAAAATACTCCTTCATGTTCAGATAATGTTTTAAGTCCCTTTGTTAAGAAGTACATATAATTAAGGATTATTAATTGCCCTTAGATCTGCTTTTCATTCTAAAACCCTTAGTGTTCATTTCATTTCACCTGAAAGACTTTGTTTATCCAACTGCCAAGCTACATTTTCCCTTTGACACCCCTGATTCATCTACAAACTGGTTACCATTTCCATTTGACTCCATTTCCCAATGACTTAGAGATTTCCCTTTCCAATCTATGCTGCCTAGATCATCATGTCCCATCAAACAATCAAACAAACTCAAGCTTCATAGCTAGCCTAAAATCAATCTTTTACAAAGCAAAAAGGTCATATATTTTCAAAACAATTGAGAGATCCCTCTCTGAGACTAGGAGGGCTAGATCCTAGAGCTCTAAACACTGGTTTTTGTGTTGCCTTGTCATTTAGTATGCCAATCTACTAAATCACAGGATCCCAACACATGTCAAAAGAGAATTCATCCATATTGGTATACAAAGTGTATTTATATAGGGTGCTCATGACCTATTTAATATTTTGTAAATGTTCTACCCAAGTTTCTCTAAAGATGATGATTTCATCCAAATATAAATCCAAAAACAAGTTTGTGAATGTCCATGAGTTATAATCCATCATCCTCATGAATGTTGCTAGATCATTAGTGAAGCCAAAGGGATGGCTGGCTCCTTAAAAAATTCTTTAGATTTGAAGCTTGTCTTCCATATGTTAGTTTGTTCACATGAAACCTAATGGTAGCCTGATTTAAGATTTATCTTACTAAATAAATTAAGCTGGTCAAGAAGATTGTTGATATTATTTATTATTGATAGTGTTTTTTTTCAAGGACTTTTAATCAATACAAAATATCCATGTCTAATCCTTCTTCTACACCAATACAACTGGACTCCTGTAAGGTAACAAGATTTTTCAAATGCGATCATTTTATATGAACTCATGAACTTGATGTTCTATTTAATCATTCTCCATGAGGTAGAGTCTATATAGTGGTCCATTATGTAAAGGATAACTAAGTATAAAGTCAATTGAGTGTTCAAACCGATAATGTAGACACATCTTGAAAGGTGGAATGAATATATATATGTACATATCTATTATATTTTCAACTTGCTTTTGTTTTGTATAGAGGCATCATACTGAGATTATGGTGGTTAAAATGATCTTCCTTTCACTTTTTGAAAAAAACATGAAGAGAAAAAAAATTTCAATCTTTGAGATTACCTTTTGGCACTATTTTATTAAGATCAATAAAATTATAGTAGTTCAAAATAACTATGGTACACTATAGAGATCACCTTTAAGAGTAACGATGACACTATGGGGTTTAGAAACATAACCAACATGATGTTTCCACAAATAATGTTTTCCTAAAAGAACATTATAAACTTTAAGTAGTTAAACATCATGCAGTACATCATCTTTGAAAGGATTGATGCCATAGGTTAGGTGACATTAATAGTTGACACAAATTTCTTGTTCATGGCTCAACCAACTTATGGTGTATGGTTGGGGGTGTGTCATTTTCAGCAACTTCAATATCATGATGACCTTAGTTGATATCAATCTCTTATGACTACCATTGTCAGTAATTAAATGTAGTGGTGCCCCTTTTACCCTCTTCGTGATCCTTTATCTCCCCTAGTTAGATATTTATGTTTGTAATGGTAGCTCTAGCTTCTGCATCAATGATCTGATTTATTCAGTCATACTCTAAATCATAAGCAAAGATATAATTATTTCCTTTTATTTAAGATTTACCAATAATTATTTTTTCAAAGTGGCATTCATTATTTTTGTGGTAGGGTATTTTGTTGAACTCACACCACTTTCCAATGTCCTTTATGAACCTACCATTACCTTTATTTGTCTATGACCTCGGCTAGATGTGTTGAGGATGTCTCTCCTTTCTCAAACCCTTGTTTTGTGAGTTTGGGAAACATTTTCTAGGCTTCTTTTGCAATGTATTTCTAGACTTGAACTCTCATTTACTCTTTTACTTCTAATTTTTCCTAATTTTGACAACATATTGATAAGCATCTCTTAGTGAGGATAATTCCCAGAAATTTATCTTCATTTGGATGTAACTATGTATATGACTACAATACTTCAAAATAAAAGGCAACACTGAGTCTTTAATATCCAAAACTAAGTGCAAGGTACAAAATTTATTGGTGTACTCTAGCACTATCTAGTCTCTATTGTGTCTAAGAATTATCCATATAATGTATTATTCATGATAGTACCCTACAAGGTATAACTACTCCTTAAGGGAATAAAAAAAATATTTCTAAGTGGGTCCTTGTGTGAATATGACAAAATCATCTTCATGTTGTCTCCTCAAGTAACCTTACAATGAAACTTTGAAACGCAGAAGGGATTTTAGGAGCGCATAGGTGATATTTTCATTGTT
This sequence comes from Pinus albicaulis, assembly GCA_034641835.2. Taxonomy (NCBI): domain Eukaryota; kingdom Viridiplantae; phylum Streptophyta; class Pinopsida; order Pinales; family Pinaceae; genus Pinus; species Pinus albicaulis. The sequence continues at coordinate 1,131,736,954 of CM076582.1, forward strand.
GCAAAAATTTTGGATGAAGTAATAGCTCTAAAACATATTTAACCATTTATATGAATAATATACATATATTCGGTACTCAAATTAGGTTACATGAAAGTTAACTTGAACCTTTAAAGGTGTCACACCTCCAAAATTATCATTTCTTGAAGTTTCCTTGGCTACTATTGGAAGTTGTCAAATTGTTTATGAAAAATTCTCCATCATTTCATTCCTCTATCATTTTATTTCTTCTTTGAGACACAACTTGATAGGATACCCCCTCCATAATATCTATTTTCTTCCACCATTGGAGGCTAGTTTGGTTGGTGAGGAAATTACTCACAAGTGGAACTAGCTTGAGGCCAAATTTTCTATACCTTAACCTTAGTTGGGACATGCACTAAGACACAACAAGAATATTATTGCTCTGATACCAGTGGTCCATGGTGTAAAATTAATTAAATTAAAAGTAGGTAACAAAATGAAACACACAAATAAGGATAATAGAAAGAATAATAATATGATGAAAACCAAAAGTCTACTAATCAATTAAATAGGATTATATTGTAGAACACAAACTCACTGATGGTAAATTTGTCTAAATAGAGAGATATTAGGATTATGTGCATTTGCAAAAGCTATTACAATAGGTCAAAAAAATAGCCTTTCAACATAATGAAACAAATTTATAGGTCCAAAATATTACCCCTAGAATATGAAATGGAAAAATATTTGGAAGCCACGATCTAGTCAGTTGGTACATCAACCTCTGAGGGGTGCCACTTTTACATACAATATCTATTTGGAGTGCAAAAAAGCTTGTTGCCAAGAACTATCTTATGAATACAATTTTCTTATAAGGGTAGGGATTCCACGGAAACCCGTAGACCCATAAATTGCCCAAAAATATTGTTTAGGGTCTCAAAACAACCTTGGAAGTTTGGGTCCCAAAAGATCATAGAATAATTGCTAAAAATATAGAGTATAAGCATTTGGATAGTGGAAGAGGTGGGTGGCCACCAATATCCACCTCAATCAACAAAGCCTTTTAGAAGTTTGTGGAAAATTGTAGGATTAGATATGGGTCCTCTTATAATTGAAGGGGATAGATGCGGTTTTTTTCTTGGCTTGGGAAATAATTCTTTTATGAATAATGGAAATATTGATGGTTTGTGTTCCTTAAATATTAGTTCACCCTTATATTTTGAAGAGTCTTTAATAAAAGATATAATATTCTCCCCTAGTTCAAAGAAAAATGGTGTTACCATGATTTAGGTTAGGATTTATATATGGACCTATGGTTAAAGGAAGAGAAAGGAAATGTTCTTATAAAAAATAACAAGCTAGATCTACATTAGATTTTTCTTCTAACAAACCAATGAAAATTTACAAGGTTGTAAGAGAGATGAAAAACCTAATTAATATTCCTAAATGATCAACCTTTCTTTTACTTGTAGGGGGTTGGCTATATATATTAAATTGTTAGAATAAGGATGGTTTTAGAGAAAAGAAAAACATCATGTGTTTTTCCAACAAGAAACTCAAGGGGAAGGGACAGTTATAGAAAGGGTGTCACAAGATATGTGGGGAGGTTGGGGCTTTATTCCTTTAGATTATTTGGGGAGATTTTGGGATCTTGTGACAGGGTGGAAAAATAAGACTATGAATTATTCTAACAATTGGATTATTGGTTCAAGAATAGGGGTGCCACCGTTTTCCCAAAATATTTAAAAAATATTCTATTCATGAACATATATGGGACTTATGTGAATAAAGTGGCTTTCTGGGATAAATTTTTTATAGGAAATATATTTTTTCTTCTTAGGATCTTATTTTGGCATGAGACTTGAATTTATCCGTATGCAATTTAGAGGCATGGGGTCCTGGAACATAGCTATATAATATCATGGAACATTTAATTCATAAAGTTGTTGAAGGGGGGATTATTTATATAGATCCAAGTTAGCTAAAAACCTCAAGAAATAAGCGAGTGGGGGAGGATAGACTAAAAAAATGCTTAGATTGATTCTTAGTATATGAGGAGATTCTAGAAATCCCTCTAAGGTTTCAGCAGTGTGTCAAGATAATAGATGAATTAGGCCATTGGTTTGAATTCTTTTTTGGTGGTATAGTTAGGGAATATTCCTCCAATCCCATTAAAACTTCATGAAAACTAGAAAAATGAGGTGAATTTAACTAATTTGGATCGATGTAATGATATGATGATGAAATTAGATACTTTTGAGTTTGAAGGGGGTTTGAAAATATTAAGCATGCAATCATTCATTGGGCTTATGCAAAAAGAAAGAGCTTGATAAGATAGAATTTAGTAGAGGCGAGGAATATTTGGCTAGAGATATACATGAGATGGAGTTGGATTCTTAGAAGAATCTATATAAAAAAAATTGAATTTTGAAAACATGAGTAGGCTATTGGAGCAAAGAACTATTGCTTGGATTTTAAAAAGTAGGGCACTTCAGTTGAAAATTTTGGTGAGAACTCTATTTTTTTTCATCAATTTTCATAGGGAATTAGAAATATGGATAATTTGGGAATATTTTAAATCCATATAGGGGATATTGGAGAGAATGTGAATAATTAGTCGTAATAGGGATGGGACAATTTTAAAATATTTTCAACATTAAGGAGAGGGTTTCAATTGCACAAATTATTAGATTGACATAAGAATTCCCTTGATTTGTTTTGAAACACTATAATGGAGGAGGTATCTATTTAGGAGTTAAAGGAGAGAATTTATAGTATTCAAAAGGATAAAATCCTAAGTCTGAAAATTTTGACTTTGGAATTGTTTTTGGGATTCCTAGATTTACTAGAAGGTATTTTTCTTAGGTGATGGCGCATGCAAGGTTGTCTAAAAGAAAGTTCATAAATTTCAATACAAAAGTTTTGGATTTTATTTAAAATTAAGATAATACATACCATTATGAGGATTTTTATTCAACATATATTTTCAATTGTATATAAATAAAAGTGGAAAAGATCGTTGCAAACATGGTCAATTTTTTGTAAAAGTCAATTTGAAGGGAACATTTTGGTTTCCTAGTTAGTTGAAATATTCATGAGGTTATTGAGCTTTATAAAGAGTGAATTCATCACATTATATTAATGATCTTAAAGGTGGTGGTGATAAAACTCAATTTATAAAAATACTATGACATGGCTACCTTGATTTACCTAAGCTTATACATGATGCATCTAGGAGTCTAGGTACCTTTTATTACATGGGTGATGAGTTCTATAACGCAAAATTATTTCTTAGTTCTCATCAATGGAATTGCTTAAAATTTTTTAGAGAAGGAAGAGGGCTTATGCGAGGATTTCCCTTATCACCTCTATTTTTTCTTCTAGTGGCTAAGTGGCTAAGTGAATCATTAATGGACGTAAAGAGATCATGGACATTCAAAGGAGTTCATATGAAATTGAACTTATATATTTCACATATTTTATTTGTAGTTGACATACTAGTATTTTCCAATGGTAGTAAATAGGACCTAACCAAGTTGCATGGAATTTTGGGTTTGTATTATGTTGTAACAATAATCGTGGTTAACATAGGTAAATCATCAATATCTTTTTCAGAATTAGAGGAGGCGCAACAAGTTTATGCTTTGTCACGCCTTCCTTATTTTTAGGTGGATTTAGAGGATGTGATGGATTATTTATGGTTCTACATAAAACCAAATACTATTTGAAATAAGACTAGTATTAGCTTGTAGCTAAAATAGAAAACCAATTAGCATATTTGAGATACAACTCGTTGTTATAGGGTTGAAAATAATTTTTTGTTAAATCCATTCATATCTACTAGAAGTATCTATCATGGATTCTAGAATATATTCTTGGAAAATAGTAGAAGGATAAGTTTTAGGTTTTTATACAGAGGATAAAAATGAATTTGTGGTAAAAATAGGATAATTTAGTTTTGTCAAAGTTGTTGGGAGGACAAGCACTAGGAAACATTTTTCCTTTCTTAATTTTTTTTTTTGTAGATAAGAGTATTTGAATGTTTTTTCTAGGTGAAATTTTGGTGTTAAGTTTCTCGCCAAAAATATACCTATGTGAAGGTAATTAAAGACTAGATAAGAAGGGTTGATAAACCTAAGAATAATATAGTGACATGCAAGGAGTTTTTCAACGATTTTCCTTTGATTGGTGGTGGTCATAGCTTCGAAGGTGGGTGAGGGGACCCTAGTTTGGATTGGAGAAAAGGGAAATGATTTAATCAGTAATGGACACACATTTTGGCATAAGGTTTCACATTTATATCCACTTACATATTTGATATAGAGGTAAATATGGCTTATGAAAATCAAACTCGGCCTCATAAGAAATGAAGAAAAATCATCAAAATAAAGTGTTATATATGAATCTAATAATTTCATGATGATATATCCTAGTATTTTCCCCTTTTAGGTGTTTACAAGCCTAGGCTGGGATATATATTTTTAAGTATAGAGCAACAAAGAAGAGAACCTCAATGGTGGTGACACTATCTTTGCATGTTGAAATGATCTCCTAATGCAAATATTATTATGTTTTGTTTAATGATGAATAATGTATTGACATGGTATAGATTATAAAAAAGGAGTTGGGAGAGGATTAGCACATCTTCTCTTTGCAAATTCAATGAGGAGACAAATCATCGTTCGATCATATATTATGATTTTTTATAACATGTAGTGTTAGAAGCAGGGGTACTAACAAGATTGAGAAATGTATGGTTAGTGGATTCTACTAATGTAGGATGGGTTAATCGGGTAAGGAGTCCATAACCAAAATATTTTAAAACCCTTTCATTATTAGTGGCTCGAGGAATATGGTTTTCTAAGAATCTTTCAAGTTTTGAAGAAAATGCATTCCTCCAATAAAGTTTACATATAACAAGATCATTGGATTGTGGCATTTATGACGAGATAAGGAAGAAAAATCAGTGAGGGTAGTGGTTTAAGACGAAATTAATAAGATCTTTCCCTAGGATTGTTATGATAGAGCATCACAAGGGATATTGTTTTATGTGGAACCGAAAAGATTTTATTCTTTGCAAATGATCATTCCACTAAGCTTTGGGAACTATTGAGGGAGGGTTGAAATAATTATGTATAATCGATGGGACTAAACTTGCATTGTTGCTAGCAAATGTAAAATGAATTAATATTTTACATGTGTTTGGTGATTGAAAGGTTGTCATTAAATGGGTAAAATATGAGCAAAGATATCCCATTATAAGATATGTATTACAATGCCAGGTGTTAGGGTCCTATAATAATAGGGTTCATAATTTCTTAACTGACTTTGATAGTCTTATAAATATGTACATACCTTGCTTTCTGCAAGTTGTTTTTCCATATTTTGAAAATAATAAAAAAGAAAAGAGGGTAAAAGTCCTAAAATAAATATCAAAGGACTTACAAAAGAATAGACCCCAAAAGAAAAAAGAGATAAAAAAAAAGACATGGAAGTGAGCAAGTCAAAAATGCCACTACTATTTAATTTTACTGCAAGAATAATGATTATGTGCAAATTGTTCAAAATGCCATAATCCAGGATCAATTAAATAGTTTAATCTTAACTTTTAATGCTTTGAATTTCATGTTTTTGATAGAGAATAAAGATATGTCAAACAGTTTAAACATGAAAAATCAGTAGATAATTAGAGAGTAAATGAGGAGCTCAACAGTTTAATGTGAGCCCTCGGATGAAATATGGTTAGAATTAGATAGATTTATTACTTTAAAAGAAAAATGTATTGAGGGTTGCCAGCTTAAATGCATCCATGCAAATGAAGTAAAAATTATTAGAATAATGATGGGTAGGTAGAAAGCAGTTGTGCAAGGCATGTAATAAAGAATCATCATGCAAGTTACTAATTTCCCCTCCCCCACAATGATCCAGTATTCTAAACCTTCAGTTAAAAAGGCTTAGAGCATTTCTCTGACTTCTGTTGGGACCGAACCCAAGGCTTGATAACTGATTGGTTAAAAATACTGGAGTCCCTACATGAGAACCCATTTTATCAAAAAATTCACCCTTTTCCTAAGTAAAAAACCTTTCTGCTTAGAGAAAGTAAAATCCCCCTTAATTAATTTCATTTTCATCCAAAAACACTCAAAAAAGCTACAAAATACATTTTATCCTAAGTTTATGTGTAAAAATAAAAATGGGATAATTTTATGCTAAAATGCCTATGTACACTTTACTTAGTTTAAATTATATGTATTTTGATTCATTTCATCTCTTTTCATATTAATTTCTAACCTAAAGTATTAAAACCCTTATAATACCTTTCCCGTAATTTATTAAATCCATTATTCAAATATACCAAAAAACCCATTTTTTAATGTTAACCTATGGTTTATATATCCCATGTGTCAAAATAAAGACCCGCCCATTCCCCATAGGTTAAAAACAGAAACATTATAATAAACTCGCCCCAATGGTTTTAAAACACATGTTAATATTTTATACACCATGTAATATATGCCTCGCCAACCATAATCAAGCATTGATTTTATATTAAAAAACATAAGTTTTTAATATAAAAATCTATCACGCAGCATAATACAAAGCCTGGGCCCCATGCCCCACTGCTGATCAACTCCGAAGCTATTCCTCACAATTTTCATGAATGATCTTAGATTCAACGACCGCAAATACATCTTGCATTTTAAACTGCGCGATTAAAACCCATTGCAAACTTTGCGAAATGGGTGGTTTAGAACCCTTCTCAATCCTCCATGTCGCGACATTCCATTGGATCATATTCAATCCTTCAAAACCATATACTGCCCAAATCACATGCGATAACCGCCTATGGTTTTTTCCCCCAACGCCAAATTTCCTCCTCTCTGATATGACTTGCATTTAACGTTAATCCTGCATTAAACATAAAAATCTTATAAACCTTTGTATTTTGCTGTCAAAGCCCTTCTTTGCATTATTTCTGTGCATTCATACTCCCAATTGAAGAAAATAAGACATGTACACTGTTTCATGCCCAGAGAACCTGAACATCGATTGCAGCTGTTGTTAAAACCAATGGAATCACCCAATTCGGCTTACAGAGACCTTCAAAGCCATAAGAACCTTTTTAACACCTCGACAACTAGTTAAAGACCAAAATACCTACTTAAAACAGTTATTTTCCAAAGAAAAAAACTTGTTTATCATTTTTGAAGCAATTTCCGAAGAATTAAGTCTAATAAAGCCAATTTATCCACAGAAAGACCCCGTAGATGCTCGAAAAGAACAAATACTGCAAAATCTTTGATAAATCCCTGTTTTCAATATTGCATATGGTTTTTTAAGGAAAATTTGAATTTATTTCAGTCTTTGAAAACCTTATAAAACTTTGAATTTGCACAGAAATACTTTGTAGGTAACCTAAACCTTTCAGTGCCCAATTTGAACAAGTTTTAGTCTTGTTTGTCTGAAAAAAGAATAAGACACCCTTGTTTCATATCTCTAAACCTGTAAAAGAGTCTGAAGATCAGTTGAAAGCCAAATTGAAGGTTGAAACTCCAAGAAAACCAAGTTGTGCTTATTTTTATCCAAAGAACCTCTGTCAAAGTCAAAAACACTTATGTAAACAATTTAATCTTACAGAAGAGTCCAAAAAGCCCATTATTCTCCTAAACATAGAGAATTTGTAAATGCAAATAAAGAAGTCTTGTTCACAATTACTGCTGAGTCAATAAATCAGATGCTACATCTCAAACCTGATCCCAAATTTGTTCCCTTATCAATTGAAGCACTCACAAAGATTTACATTGGTCTTGACTTTCCCAAAAGGTTTCAAAATTTTCAAGTGTTCATGCCTTTACATGTTGAAATTCCACAAATCAATCCTCCTTACTCTACTTCAAAATTTCCTGAAGGTTCTAGGAATGTCATATCCATGTTGTCCATTATCCTAAGGTATTTTACAGATGAGCATACAGATGTGTCCATCCTAGGTTTTCTATCTACCTTTGCACAAGGACAACCTCCTCCTGTGATTTTCAACTATGTTGAATATATAGCTAATAATATCCACGATCATCTTATCAAATTTCCAACTGAAGGAGTATTTAGGTATACATCCTTTCTGTTCCATATGTTCTTATTTTTCCAAGCACACAAGTTTCCAATTACACTTCAGAAGCTTGATATTGAAGAAAATCCACTTTCTGTCATATTTTGGATTTCTTTGATCAGAAAAGAGTCCATAGAGTTCACTTATGCAGATTTTACATATTAATTTATTCATGCATTGATAAACATGTTAACAAACATAGTCCAACCAAGAATCAGTGATGAAATAAAGAAAGTTCTACAGCTATCAGAGAAAACAAGAACTGGAGATTGGTACTTATATCAGAACCATACAAAAATCTTAGTTTTTGGGTCTAATTTGTTACCCAATAAACTTCCTAATTATGTGCCAATGAGAATTGTTGCCTTGGAGTATATCAGGAAAATCCTAAATTCTGATTCTATCAACTTCCTAGCAACCAAGAAGAAAACTCATTTTAAGTTGAAAAATCATATAGGGCCCTTCATTTGTAATCGTAGATATGCAGCATTAGAAGCAGGAAAACAGTTACTAGAGTACAAATTTGAGTTTAGCTTCTTATGGAATTATGACCCTCAGGGAATTCTCGGCAAAATGAGGGTTAAAAGAAAACTCACACCTTATATTCATGACAAAAGATCAGAGATTAAAAAGTATGCTAATCAAATAGAGTGGTTACAAAACACCTTGATTGAAGGAGTAAGACAGGGTGATACTAGTCACACCTTGGAAGCTGTAAATCAAGGAGAGAAAGCTACTAAGAGAAGCAGAGAAGAAGGTAATTACACTGCTGAGACAACAACTGAGACTAGGTTTAAAATCAGGTATAATAAAAATCCTAAGCTCAACTTAGTTAATAAAAAAAAGGAGACCATAGAAGTTGAAGATACAGATGTTCCAGAGACAAAAAAATATGTAGCTACAGTCATTACAAATGAGCCAGCAACAGAGATTTTAAATGAAGAACATCCTAATAATTCCAATACACAGGTAATTGAAAAGTAGCAGAGTATGGAGGCATCCTCCTCACAGATAGCAGAAGATAAAGATCTTGATATCAGAGAGAAATATAAGAAGATTAAGAAAAAGAATGAAGAAATAAAAAATGAGTTTTATTCTCATTATTTGAAACAAACACCAGGTATCCAAAACATACTTCTTTATACTTTTGATTATTCAAACAAGAATTTCATTATGTCAGTGCTTCAACCAACAGTAAGGACTCGCAAGACAGTGGCAAATTACGAGAAAGTTGATCTTGAAGTGCCAACAGAAATTATCCATGCACTAGATCAAATAGAATTTCACACGCAAAATTCTGAGATGTTATATTCTACCATTACTACAAAGGCCATGAGTGTTTAGAAGCTTCAGAATACCATAATAAACATGAGATATCAAATGAAGGTTGACAAGGCTTCCTCATATGCTAAAGATCTTAGGATTAAGTCTTTAGAAGAGTTGGTTATTCAAGTAGGATATGATCCTGCCAATGTTAAAGCTACATAACAGTTAGTGAAGAAAAATAATGATGATATTGCAGCACTGAGGAAACAACTCAAGCTTCCACCAACAGAACATCCACAAGCCAAAGAAATAGTGCAAGAGAAAATCCAGAAGGATGATATGATGAATTCAATTCTACAATTAACAAGACAAATAAAAGAAATGGAAATGCAAATGGACAAGATTGTCCATGAAAGAGAAAATGCAAAAGCAGAGGAAAATCCTACATTAATTCACATGGTTACTACAGCTATGCTCTTAACTATTGCAGAAGAATTAGCACCCAAAGTACCAACGGTTACTATAGTTCCAGTGACCTCATCTACTACTTTAGCTACAGAGTCATCGACTTCAACAGTGCATCCAACAAGTGAGGCTAGTAAACTAGTTAAGGCCATGGAGGAAATGTCACTTCAAACTAATGAGATCAATAGATTGAAGAAATTAATTGAAAATCTTGAAGACACCAAGAAGCTAGCCCAAATTAATGCTAAAACTCATGAACAGAGGGATAACAGGCTAAATCCTGAGTTGAAAAACCTACAAAAGGACTTAACCTTGAAAGAGCCAATGTCTTATGTGAAGAATCAGTTATGGAGTAAAATCATTGAAGCCATCAATGATGTTTGGCCATCAATCCATGTAATATATGAACATAGGTATTTACTGAAGGCAGCACAAGCAGAAATTCAAAAAACAAAAGATGAGCTTCGTGAAAAACCTGAACAAGTCCTAGAATTAATCAAATTTCTCAACAGCAAGAACAAGAAAGAATTTGAAGAAATATAAATTAGTGATAGAACAGAGACAATCCTTGAGATAAGGAAAGTCATTTCAAAGAATAATTTAATGAATCAGTTAGAGGAAAAATGTGAAAACATGAACATAGCCATAACCAAGTTTATGGTTAAGTTTGAAAATTTGAGGCAAAGAGGTTTGCCTAACATTCTGGTCATTAATGATAAACTCATGCCACAAGAGGACTGCAACAAAAATATTAGAGATTATGCAAAAGAAAAAGTTAACAAAACAGAAGGGCAAGGAATTCCTACAAGGAAGGTTTTACATAGAAGTTTCGAAGACTTGTTTTATCTTCAGCATGAGATAAAACACCTTTTTGTTATAAAACCAACATTTTCCATATACACTCAGGCAGATGAGAACATTAGGAAGATGAAAAGGATAAAAATTCCTGATGATGAAGCTTGGCCATCACTTACTGATTTACTGTAGAAGTCAAAATGAAGAGAAAAATGATAAAACGGTTTGTCGATTTTTCACTGTCAAAAACATAATTTATTACAGTAGTAAAGTAGTTTTTCAGAGGTTAAAGAGTATAAGTGATTAAAGAGTATCAGAGGTAAAGAGTATAAGATAAAGAAGATAATATTTCAAAACAGATTTGAAATATCCGTGCCAACAAAGAGGACAACAAGGCAGCCAGTTGCACCCATTCCAAAATACTTTTCTATTTTATCTGGATCAATAGGACAGCTTGCTGATTTGTTAAGTAGCTGTCACTATTTTGTCGTAAAATATATTTATTTTTCCTCAAATAATTCCTATAAGGATTCTAGGATATTTTGTAAACATTTTCGTATATATACTTCATCTTTTTAAGTATCATTGTGGAATAAATTGCTGAAGATTTCTATAGTCATTTTTGTTATACTTGAAGGATGTTTGTTGCAAGTTCGAGTAGCAGACTCAATCAAATCATCTAGCATCATATTTTAGGATTCATGTGATGAGCCATTGAAGTGAAGTACTTTCTACTATCGTTGTTTATTTTCTTATGTTTACATGCATCCATATATGTTCTCTAAATAAATTTGAATGATAAATCAGGAGTATTATTACGGGATTTGTTAAAAGCACCCTGTCTTTAACTGTTTATCATTTGTATGTTTTTTGTTGATTTCCAGAGTAGGTAACCCTTAATTTATCCCTCTTTCGAATGACCTATATCTAATCCTTCCTTATCCGGATCAAAGAATCCTTCATTGCTCTTTATTCCGATTAAACCACTTTACCCAAAAAGCCTTCCAAGATCTTCAAAGAATTGTCTATCTTGCCCTAAAAAAAATTGACTTTTTGACCTTGATCCTAGTTCTTTCTGCTTGAATTTTGACTCCTTAGCCCAATGGAAAAAAACATTTCCCACTATACATTTGATTAACTGATTTTTCCTACCAAACCAACCAATTTTCACGTCATAACTATTCTAATATCATATAATTAAAACAAAGTTAAATCTTATAGGGAGATCCCTCTTGAACCCTAATAAGGCTAGATCTTAGAGTTTAAATTTTTTTCTGTGGTTACCTCTAATGTTCTTAGACTTTAAATAAAAAATCTCACAACTTTAGAATTATTAGAGTGATAACATATTGGCGACCATACTGGGGAACTAACCAATCCTCAGTGTTAAAATAGATATTTAAGGAAATTCTTTTCATCATCATTTTACATTTAAGACTGTTTTATAAGTTGTGAGTATAAAACACTATAATTATGGCTTCTAGAAAAACCTACTATACCAAGTCTAACCCGGATCCTAAACCTACTATTATAGTAGACAATCTGGACAGAATTGGGAAAAAGAAAAAATAAGTAGAAGATTTAGGTGCAAAAGTTTCCTTGGATAGAGCCAATTCATTAGCAAAAGAGTTAGTGAGTATAAAAAACATAGAGTTTGACCTGAAGTTTGAACATAATTTTTTTAGAAGAAAATCGGAAACTGACTTAAAAAGTGATGTTATAGACCCTATTTTTATTTCATTTCTTGAAACAAAATAGAAAAATATTTCAGCAGATTCTAAATCAAAGATATTTAAAGCTCATGATAAACTTGAAGAGATAAATGCTACTATTCTTAAGGAAATAAATGAAGCTATTTAATTAGCTGAATTATTAGCATACACATCTAAGCCTTCTATTTCTCATTTAGACACCACTACATCATCTATAATTTCCACTACCTTTCAATCTATAGATCTATTTGTCCCTAGACAACCCTTACAACCTAGAATACTATTTCCATATTCTCCCATATCAACATCATCCACTAGTTTATATTCTACAAATTTAAACACATCATTCTCATTTCCAAGTAGTTCTTCATATATTCCAGTTTCATTTTCTAGCACCCCAAATTTATCCTTTATTTCATCCACCACTTTTTCTAGTTCACCATCTTATATTCCAGTTTCATCAGTAACTTCATTAACTGCATCAGATAGTACTTCCAGTTCAGCCCCAGGTACTTCTAATCTACCTCCTAGCCAAGCTAAACTTCAAGCTATAGCTGCTAGGTATGCTCCCCTAGTTATTCCAGCATAGCTACATGACATGCCTCAGGATTACCAAAGTAAGATACCCTAATTTGATGCTACTGCTCAATACACTTCCCAACAACACATTAATAAAATGACAGATTACTTTGAGTTTCGTGAAATAGATGATTCTGATGTACAAATGAGACTCTTTGCACAAACATTAACAGGGGAAGTTAGAAAATGGTTTAAAGGTATTAATCCTGGTAGTATAACTGATTTAGCAGTCTTTCATAGATTATTTTTGAATAAATGGGAAAAGAAGAAAAATCCACTCCAAATACTATCTGAATTTGATGCCATGAAAAGAGCTCCTAATGAAACAGTCCAAGACTACTGCACTAGATATAACAGTGTGTATAATTCAATCCCAACTAATCTCAAACCCACTCCTGATTCTGTCCTACTCAAATTCCCTGGTGGATTTGACACAGACATGGCTTATCAGTTGAGGGAGAGAAATGTTGAAACATTAGAAAGAATGCAAACACATGTTGTTAGTGTAGAATTGAATATTTTAGCCAGAAAAGTTAGATTAAGGAATGAGAGGAGAGTAACTATAAAGGAAGAAACATTTAGTTAAGATGGAAAATTAGATCAGCTAGCTAAGACTTTGGAGATAATGATGGATAGATTAGACAACATAGAAAGGATACCTCAATGGGATAATCAACAACAAATCAGGAATCCCAACTTCAGGAAAAATACAAATTTAGGAAAATCCAAAGAATTAGCCCCTAATCAGACAATAAGACCTCCATTTCAATAGAACTATGATGAAATTTCTCAAAAACAATGTTGATGATGAAGACACTATAAATCTAATGGGTATAAATGAAGATAACACTATCTTTCTCACTTAGGAAGATCAAGAGTTATTTGAAATGCAACAACTTCAATTAGATTTAAGTTAATCATTTGACTATAAACAAGGTTATGATTTTTCCATAAACGAAGTACATAAACAATATAACCTTAGGAGTAAGAAAAATACTAAACCTTCTACTAAGAAAACTGCCCAAATTGAAAATAAGAAACCAGTAGAAGCCCCAACAACAAAATTTCTACAAATTCTCCCAGGGAAAATAAGAAAAACTCTAACTCATCCCAAAAAATTTCCAGCCCCAAAATTTCACCCAGTCCCAAGATTGTTGACGTAACAGATGAGGTTGTCCCAACATCAACAGATTCACAAAAATATGTTGTTGTAAAAACACCTAATTCTACTAAAACAACAAACTTAGAATCCAAAACATCCACTGCTGATCCAAAATCAGTAGATCCAAAAGCTACCAATGTAAAAATAGCTTCTGATAATTCAAAATCTGAAAAAACATCTACTGCTTCTCAAACCATTCCTGAAATGAAAACTAGGCGATGTAAGACACAAGAAACTCAAACAGAAAATGAAAACATAACTGTAGAAAAACAAGATAAACCACTCAAATTATAGTTACTAAAGAAGAGTTACTTCAAATTAGTAAATCACAACCTTCATTCAATATACAAACTGAGATTGCAAAGTTAACCAATTCCTTTGACAAAATTGGTAAAACATGATTTGTATAAATTAACTATCATTGAAACATTAAATATGAATGATGGAGAAGACTCTGTAAACTTAAATGATGATCAACCACAGTTAATTTTTGATCCTGAAGTTAATGGGAAACACCAAGATGGAGTAGCTCCACCATTTTACATTAGCCTAACTATTCATGACCAAATATTAAACAACGTAATGTTACATTCAGGGGCTTCACACAATCTAATGCCGAAAGCAATAATGGAAACCCTAAAATTAGACATCACAAGGCCTTACAAAGATTTATTTTCATTTGATTCAAGCAAAGTGAAGTTCCTAGGTTTAATTAAAGATTTGTGTGTCACATTAGTTCAATATCCAGGTAAAAGTATACTCATGGACATTTTAGTAGCTGATATCTCACCCAAATATGGAATGTTATTATCTCGCTCATGGGGAGAAAAATTACATGGATCTCTACAATTGGACATGTCATATGCTACCATATCATTTTTTGGTCAACCAAAGAAACTCTATAGGGAAACATTGATGAAATATATGGTGAGTAGTGTAGCAAGATCAATAAATTAGCCAATTTATGCTACACCTACTGACCTAGATTCATTCATTTTATGTAACTTTGAAATTGATAATGAAATAAAAGATGAACTAAAAGACAAAAAGAGAACACAAAAAAATGACAATATCTTTCATGAATATTTATGGCATTTATATTTTGATGGATCAGTAAACAAACTAGGAGCGGGAGTTTGGATAACTAATATAGAACAGAATAATGCAGAAGGCCATGCTTTCAGACTAAATTTTAAATGTACCAACAATATGGTTGGGTATGAAGCCCTCATTTTAGGACTCCAGATTATCAGAAACTTAGGAGGAAAAATAATATCAATAATGGGAGATTTAGAGTTGATTATTAAACAGATAAAAGGAGAGTATTATGTTTATAATCCTAGACTAGGCCAGTATAGAGAAACTGTATTAGATTTGATAGATGTACTGTTGGAATGCAATTTTTCTGCTATACAAAGAAAGCAAAACATACAGGCACACTCCTTAGAAACTTTTTCTAGTACCTGTAATCTACCCTTTTTCTAGTACCTATAATCTACCCTTTTTCTAGTACTGCAGAAGTCAAACACAGACCAATAATTTTAGATAACCTCAAAGATTGGCAGATTTTCTCACAAGATCAACTGATTTACGATTTTTTGAATGATGAAGGTGAATTTCAGAATTGTAAAATAGACACAGACTGTACATTAGATTAGGATTTAGATAGTGAAATTGATTTGAATAATATAGATGTAAATAAAGTAAAGTTTTCTAGACCCACTAAATTTAGTCAATCAGATATAGATAACTTAGAGAAAGTAGATATGGATGAGATAATTGATGATGAATCTGATATATTAAATCTGAAAGATAATTTCTTACCAAAAGGTTTAACTCCTTTAGAAGATTTATTTGACTCAAATGATGTTGCTAGAAAACCCAAAATGGAGCCACTTAGATCTGATATTGAGGAATGTAATATTGGCACAGAGTTAAAACCCAAGGTGATCAAACTTTCTAAAGCTGTACCTCAACAAGAAAAATAAAAATATATTGCTCTTTTTAAGGAATTTCAAGATGTTTTTGCTTGGATTTATGAGGATCTAAAATCCTATGACACCAATATAATACAGCATAAAATCCCTATAAAAGAAGACCAAAAGCCTTTTAAACAAAAGTTAAGAAGGATCAAGCCTGTTTTGATGCCTTTCATTGAAAAAGAGGTAAAATAATGTATGATGCACAAATAATTGCACCAATCAGATATTCTAATTGGGTTTATAATTTAGCTCCAACCAGAAAAAATATAGGAGAGATTAGATTATATGTTGATTTTAGGAATCTAAACAAAGTATACTTAAAAGATAATTATCCTTTACCAAAAATGGATCACATTTTACAAATGGTAGTTGGTTCTTCTAGGATTTCACTTTTAGATGGATTTTTAGGATACAACCAAATTTTAGTCCAACTAGAGGATCAAACTAAAACAAATTTTACTACTCCTTGGGGAAATTTTATGTATGTAAAAATGTCTTTTGGTTTAATGAATGTAGGGGCTACCTTTCAAAGAGCTATGGATATAGTCTTTGTAAAGGAAATTCATGAATTCTTAGTGATTTACTTAGATGACATTACTATATTTTCTAATACTGATTATGAACACTTGGATCATCTTAGACAAGTCTTTATTAAAATGTAGAAAGTTTGGCATCTCTTTAAACACTAAGAAAACCTTGTTTGGATTAGAATAAGGTAAGTTACTAGGACACATAATATCTAAGGAAGGAACTAGAATAGACCCTACCAGAATATAAGAAATTCTTAACATTAATCCTCCAAGGAACGTAAAAGAGTTACAAGCCTTTCTAGGTAAAATTAACTTTTTAAGAAGATTCATTTCCAATGTAGCTGAAATAATCAGAGAGCTTAACAACATGCTTTAAAAAGATTCAGTTCTTAAATGGACTATTGAGGCCAAAAAATCATTTCAATCTATCAAACAAGCCTTAACCAAAACTCCAGTCCTTATAAGTCCTGACTTTAAAAATGATTTCATCATTTTTTCATTTGCTTCAGAACACACCATTGCTGCAGTTTTACTGTAGAAAAATGACCAAGGTTATGAGCAACCCATAGCTTTCTTTAGCAGAAAACTAAGAGATGCCACTTTGAAATACAATATGATGGAGAAACAGACCCTAGATTTGGTAAGGGTCATTAAATATTTCATAGTGTACATTCTTTATTCTCACATTATTTCCTATGTCCCAAATGCAGTGGTAAAAGACATCCTAACTCAGGATGGTCCTGATGGAATAAGAGTTAAGTGGATTGCCATAATTTTGGAATATGACGTAGAGATAAAACCCACTAAACTTATAAAAGGTCAAGGTTTAGCCAAACTCATGGCTGAATCAAATTGTCATGCCCAAGACATAAATTTTATTTCCCAAGTAGATGCTCAGGAAGAGATAGCAGCTCCAGAGATCAATGAAGCCTTTTTAGACTCCCCATGGTATGCAAATATCATATTTGTATTAATAAACTTACAAGATCCTCCTAGATTATCAAGAACAAAAGATAGATTTTTCAAACTAAATGCAGTAAGATTTTGTATATTAGACAATGTACTTTTTTGGAAGGATCATAGTGGAATTTTGTTAAATTGTTTGTTAAAAAAAGAAGCTGACAAAGTATTAGAAGAATTTCATGTAGGTGAATGTGGAGGACATCTCTACTGGAATACTACTGCAGACAAAATCCTGAGAGCTGGTTTTTACTGGCCTACTTTGTTTGCAGATGTAAAATGGTATGTGACCTCCTGTCACAAATGTCAAATATTTGAGGGAAAGAAAAATCTCTTACCATTGCCCTTAAAACCAATCTCAACAGAAATTCCATTTTAGCAATGGGGTCTTAACTTCATTGGCAAAATTCACCCTCCATCATCAGCCCAACACAGGTGGATTCTAACAGCCACTGACTATTTTACCTAGTGGATTGAAACCATACCCTCTAGGCAAGCCACTAACACTGTCATTATCTCCTTTTTAGAAAGAAACATACTTTCAATATTTGGATGTCCTCAAAAGATAATTACTGATAATGTAGTTGCATTCAAATCCAAAAATATGATTGAATTTTTCCATAAATATCACATTACCCTAGGCCATTTTACTGCATATTACCCTCAAGGTAATGGCCTTGCAAAATCTTCAAAAAAGAGCCTTGTAAACATCATCAAAAAGTTACAAGAATATAAAAAAAATACTTGGAACAAGAAGTTAGTCAATGCCTTATGGGCAGATATACTTACAACCAAAAAATATATTGGTACATCCCCTTACGAGATTGCCTATGGAATGGATGTTGTCTTTCCATCTTCCTTAGAAGTAATAGTAATGAAGATTATCCAAGAATTACAAGTTGAAAGAAATAAAATACAAAGAATGATTAATCAAACCATTCACTTGCAACAAACAAGAGGAGGTTTACATTAAGTCTCAAGTTATCCAGGATAAGATAAAGAAATCTTTTGATAAAAAGAGTAAAGAAGATGATTTCTACATTGGAGACAAAGTGTTAAAATGGGATTCAAGAAGAGAAGAGAAAGGTAAACATGGAAAATTTGATTTTCTATGAAAATAACATTATGTTATTTATGGTTGCAGAGGTAACAATGATTTCTTTCTGAAGGAAATGGATGGATCAGATCTGCTAGATGGACCAGTAAATGGCCAAATGCTGAAGAACTACTACTCCTCAGAGATTACAAATAGTTACTTTTATTTAATTTGACCATTGTAGATATACATTTAAGATTTTAGAATGGATTGGATGTTTTCCTAATAGATTTGAAGCCCGTAGAGAAGGCCTTAAGCTTTGAGAGGTAAAATATCATAAGTATGAAATAATTGTAGAGATCAGAAGACATTTACAAGGTCAGCTCAGTCAAAATTCAAAGGCTACTAGTCTTAAATTTCTTGACATTTCACCAGGAAATGCCATCCCCATGTGGAGCCACTATTAGGATCCTATAATAATAAGGTTCATAATTTTTTAATTGACTTTGTCATTCTTGTAAATATGTACAAACCTTGTTTTCTGCAAGTTGCTTTCCCATATTTTGAAAATAATAAAAATGAAAAGAGGGTAAAAGTCCTAAAAGAAATATCAAAGGACTTGGAAAATAATAGACCACAAAATAAAAAATAGATAAAAATAAGACATGAAAGTGAGCAAGTAAAAAATGGAACTACTATTTACTTTTACTGCAAGAATAATGATTATGTGCAGATTGTTCAAAATGCCATAATCCAGGATCAGTTAAATAGTTTAATCTTAACTTTTCATTCTTGGAATTTCATGACTTAGATAGAGAATAAATATATCTCAAACATTTTTAACTTGACAAATCAGTAGATAGTTAGAGAATAAATGAGGAGCTCAACATTCTAATCTGAGCCCTTAGATGAAATAAGGTTAGAATTAGATATATTTATTTCTTTAAAAGAAAAATGTAGTGAGAGTTGCCAACTTAAATGCACCCATGCAAATGAAGTAAAAAATGTTAGAATATTTATGGATAGGTAGAAATTAGTTGTGCAAGGCATGTAATAAAGCATCATCAAGCAATTTACTAATTTCCCCTTCCCCAAAATGATATAGTATTATAAACCTTCAATTAAAAAGGCTTAGAGCATTTCTCTGACTTCTGTTGAGACCACACCCAAGGCTTAGTAACTGATTGGTTAAAAATATTGGATTCCCTACATGAAAACCCATTTTATCAGCATATTCACCCTTTTCCAAGAAATACAAACCCTTTTCCTAAGTAAAAAACCTTTCTTCTTATAAAATGTAAAATCCCCCTTAATTAATTTCATTTTCATCCAAAAATACTCAAAAAACCTACAAAATAAATTTTATCCTAAGTTTATGTGTAAAAATAAAAATGGGATAATTTTATGCTAAAATGCCTATTTACACTTTACTTAGTTTAAATTCTATGTATTTTGATTCATTTCATCTCATTTCATATTAATTTATAGGCTAAAGTATTGAATCCCTTATAATACCCTTCCCATAATTTATTAAATCCATTATTCAAATATCCCAAAAAACCCATTTTTTAATGTTAACCTATGGTTTATATATCCCATGTGTCGAAATAAAGACCCGCCCATTCCCCATAGGTTAAAAACAAAAACATTATAATAAACTCGCCCCAATGGTTTTAAAACACAGGTTAATGTTTTATACGCCATGTAATATATGCCGCGCCAACCATAATCAAGCATTTATTTTATATTAAAAACAAATTTTTAATATAAAAATATATCCTGCAGCATAATACAAAGCCTGGGCCCCATGCCCCACTGCCGATTAAATCCAAAGCTAATCCTCACTGTTTGCATGAGCAATCTTAGATTTAATGACCGCAAATACATATCGCATTTTAAACTGCACGATAAAAACCTATTGCAACTTTGCGAAATGCGTGGTTTAGCACCCTTATCTCTTCTCCACGCAGAAACATTCCATTGGATCGCATTTAATCCAGAAAAACCATATATCGCCCAAATCATATGCGATAACCACCAATGGTTTTTTTCCCCTAGTTCCAAACTGCCTCCAGTCTTATATGACTTGCATTTAATGTTAATCCTGCATTAAACCTAAAAACCTTATAAACCTTCGTATTGCACTATCAAAGCCCTTCTTTGCATTCTTTCTATGAATTCATACTCCCGATTGAAGAAAAGAAGACCTATACATTGTTTCACACCTAGAGAGCCTGAACAACCGTTGCAGATGTTGTTAAAACCACTGGAAGTGCCGAATTTGACTTCCACAGACCTTCAAAGCCATCATAACCTATTTAGCACCTCGGCAACCTGTTAAAGACCAAAATACCTACATAAAACAGGTATTTTTTGAAGAAAACAAACCTGTTTATCATTTTATAAGGAATTTTCGAAGAATTAAGCCTAATAAAGCCAATTTATCCACGGAAGACCCTGTAGATGCCCGAAAAGAACAAATTCACTGCAAAATCTTTGATAAACCCCTGTTTTCAATATTGCATACAATTTTTTAAGGAAAAATTGAATTTATTTCAGTCTTTGCAGACTTTATAAAACTTCGAATTTGCCCAGAAATCCTTTGCAGGTAACCTCAACCTTTCAGCACCCAATTTTAACTAGTTTTAGTCATGTTTGTCTAAAAAAAAGCATAATAAACCCTTGTTTCTTATCTCTAAACTTGTAAAAGAGTCTGAAGAACAGTTGAAAGCCAAATTGAAGGTTGAAACTCCGAGAAAACCAATTTGTGCTTATTTTTATCCAAAGAACCTCTTTCAAAGTCAAAAACACTTCTGTAAACAATTTAATCTTACAGAAGAGTCCAAAAAAGCCTAAATACAAAGTTTCAGTTATCCAGAAAGCCTAAAAATATCAAAATAAAATCTAGATATGTCCTCCAAGACTGCAATTATTGTAAATCCTCTACAACCTCTTGTTATAGACATTGAACATACACCTTTAGCAGATGTGGATTATAAAATAGTAGATCCAGTGGTAGAATTCAATTTGTTAGACCTCCGCTGCTGGAGTTATGAAAAGTCATTAGATCGAGTTGAAGAAGTCCAAATTTGGGATTCAAACCTACCCAAATATGTTGTTCCACTCACCCATCAATGTCCAGAGGTTATTAGGTTATGTCAGACCCATTATTCTCTTGAACATAGAGAAATTATAAATCAAAATGAAGAATTCTTGTTCACAATTACTTCTGAGTCAACAAATCAGATGCTACAGCTTAAACCTAATCCCAAAGCTATTCCATTATCGATTGAAGCACTCACAAAGCTTTACATTGGTCTTGACTTTCCCAAAAGGTTTCAAATGTTTCAAAGTGTTCATGCCTTTACATGTTGAAATTCCACAAATCAATCCTTCTTACTCTACTTCAAAATTTCTTGAAGGTTCTAGGCATGTCATATCCATGTTTTCCTTTATCCTAGGGTATTTTACAGATGAGCATACAGATGAGTCCATCCTAGGTTTTCCATCTACCTTTACACAAGGACAACCTCCTTCTGTCATTTTCAACTATGCTGAATATATAGATGATAATATCCATGACCAGCTTGTCAAATCTCCAATTGAAGGGTTATTTAAGTATACATCCTTTATGTTCCATATGTTCTTATATTTCCAAGCAAACAAGTTTCCAATTACACTTCAGAAGCTTGATATTGAAGAAAATCCACTTTCTGTCATATTTTGGACTTCTTTGATCAGAAAAGAGTCCACAGAGTTCACTTATGCAGATTTTAGAGATTACTTTATTCATCCATTGATAAACATGTTAACAAACACAGTCCATCCAAGAATCAGTGATGAAATAAAGAAAGCTCTATAGCTATCAAAGCAAACAAGAATTGGAGATTGGTACTTATATCAGAACCATACAGAAATTAGAGTTTTTGTGTCCAATTTTTTACCCTATAAACTTCCTAAGTATGTGCCAATGAGAATTTTTGCCTTGGAGTATATCAGGCAAATCCTAAATTCTGATTCTATCAGCTTCCTAGCAACCAAGAAGAAAACTCAATTTAAGTTGAAAAATCAGATAGGGCCCTTCATTTGTAATCATAGAGATGCAACATTAGAAGCAACAAAACAGTTACTGGAGTACAAATTTGTTTTTAACTTCCTATGAAATTATGAACCTCAGGGAATTCTCAACAAAATGAGGGTTAAAAGCAAACTGACACCTTATATTCATGACAAAAGATCAGATATTGAAAAGTATGCTAATCAAATAGAGTGGTTATAAAACACCTTGATTGAAGCAATAAGACAAGGTGATACTAGTCACACCTTGGAAGCTGTAAATCAAGGAGAGAAACCTACTAAGAGAGGTAGAGAAGAAGGTAATTACACTGCTGAGACAACCTGTGAGACTAGGTTGAAAATTAGGTATAACAAAAAGCTTAAGCTCAATTTAGTTGATAAAAACAAAGAGACCATAGAAGTTGAAGATACAGATGTTCCAGAGACAAATAAAAATGCAGCTAGAGTCATTACAAATGAGCCAACAAAAGGTATTTTAAATGAAGAACATCCTGATAATTCCAATACATAGGTAATTGAAAAGTAGCAAAGTATGGAGGCATCCTCCTCACAGACAACAGAAGATAAATATCTTGATATCAGACATAAATATAAGTAGATTAAGACAAATAATGAAGAAATAAAAAATGAGATTTATTCTCAGTATTTGAAGCAAATACCAGGTATCCAAAACATACTTCTTTCTGCTTTTTATTATTCAAACAAGAATTTGATTATCTCAGTGATTCAACCAACAGTCAGGACTCCCAAGACAGTGGCAGATTACAAGAAAGTTGATCTTGAAGTACCAACAGAAAGTATCCATGCACTAGATCAAATAGAATTTCACAGGAAAACTTCTGAGATGTTATATTCTACCATTACTACAAAGGCCATGAGTTTTCACAAGGTTCATAATACCATAATAAACATGAGTGATCAAATGAAGGTTGATAAGGCTTCCTCATATGCTAAAGATCTTAGGATTAAGTCTTTAGTGGAGTTGGTTATTCAAGTAGGATATGATCTTGCCAATGTCAGTTGTAGAACAGTTAATGAAGAAAAGGAATGATGGTATTGGAGCACTGAGGAAACAACTCAAGCTTCCACCAACTAAACATCCACAAGCCAAAGAAATAGTGCAAGAGAAAAGCTAGAAGGATGATATGATGAATTTAATTCTACAATTAACAAGACAAATAAAAGAAATGGAAATCCAAATCAACAAGCTTGTCCACGAAAGAGAAACTACGGAAGCACAGGAAACTCCTACAATAATTCCCATGGTTACTACAGTTGTGCCTTCAAATCTTGCAGAAGAGTTGGCACCCAAAGTACCAATGGTTACTGCAGTGCAAGTGACCTCATCTACTACTTCATCTACAGGGTCATCTACATCAACAATGCAGCCAATAGATGAGGCTAGTAAACTAGTTAAGGCCATGGAGGAAATGTCACTTCAATCTAATGAGATCAACAAATTGAAGAAAGTAATTGAAAATCTTGAAGACACCAAGAATCTAGCCCTAATCAATGCTAAAACTCATGAACAAAGGGCTAACAAGTTAAATATTGAGTTGAAAAATCTACAAAAGGACTTAACCTTGAAAGAGCCAATGTCTTATGTGAAGAATTAGTTATGGAGTAAAATCATTGAAGCCATCAATGATGTTTGGAAATCAATCTAGGTAATATATGAGTAGATGGATTTACTGAAGGCGGCACAAGCAGAAATTCAAAAAACAAAAGATGAGCTTGGTGACAAAACTGAACAAGCCCTACAATTAATCAAATTTCTCAATAGAAAGAACAAGAAAGAACTTGAAGAAATAGAAATTACTGATAGAACAGAGACAATCATTGAGATAAGGAAAGTCATTTCAAAGAAGAATTTAATGAAGGAGTTAGAGGGAAAATGTGAAAACATGAACATAGCCATAACCAAGTTTATGGTTAAGTTTGAAAATTTGAGGCAAAGAGGTTTTCCTAACATTCTGGTCAATAATGATAAACTCATGCCACATGAGTACTACAACAAAAATATTAGAGATTATGCAAAAGAACAATTTAACAAAATAGAAGGGCAAGAAATTCCTACATGGAAGGTTTTACATATAAGTTTTGAAGACTTGCTTTATCTTCAGCATAAGATAAAACACATTTTTGTTATAAAACCAACATTTTCTAGATACACTGAGGCATATGAGAACTTTAGGAATATGAAAAAGATAAAAATTCCTGATGATAAAGCCTGGCAATCACTCACTAATTTACTGTAGAAGTCAAAATGCAGAGAAAAAGGATAAAACAGTTTGCTGATTTTTCACAGTAAAAAATAGAATTTATTACAATAGTAAAACAATTTTTCAAAGGTTAAATAGTATAAGTGATTAAAGAGTATCAGAGGTAAAGAGTATAAGATGAAAGAGTATAATATAAAGAAGATAATATTTTCAAATGGATTTGAAATATCTGTGCCAGCAAAAGAGGACAACAAGGGAGCCAACTGCACACATTCCAAAATAGTTTTCTATTTTATTTGGATAAATAGGACAACTTGCTGATTTGTTAGGCAGTTGTCACTATTTTATTGTAAAAGATATTTATTTTTCCTTGGATAATTCCTAGAAGCATTCTAGGATATTTTCTAAACATTTTTGTATATATACTTCATCTTTTGAAGTATCATTGTGGAATAAATTGTTGAAGATTTCTATAGTCATTTTTGTTTTACTTAAAGGATTTTTGTTGCAAGTTCGAGTAGAAAACTAGATCAAATCAAATCATCTAGCATCATATTTCAAGATTCATGTGATGAGCCATTGAAGTGAAATACTTTCTACTGTCTTTGTTTATTTTCTTATGTTTACATGCATCTATAAATGTTCTCTAAATTTGAATGATAAATCAGGAGTATTATTAAAGGATTTGTTAAAAGCACCCCGTCTTTAACTATTTATCATTTGTATGTTTTTTGTTGATTTCCAGAGTAGGGAACCCTTAATTTCTCCCTCTTTCGAATGACCTCTATCTATTCCTTCCTTATCCGGATCAAATAATCCTTCATTGCTCTTTATCCCGATTAAACCACTTTACCCAAAAAGCCTTCCAAGATCTTCAAAGACTTGTCTATCTTGCCCTAAAAAAGTTGACTTTTTGACCTTGATCCTAGTTCTTTCTGCTTGAATTTTGACTCCTTAGCCCAATGGACAAACAAATTTCCCACTATCCATCTGATTAACTGATTTTTCCCACCAAACCAAACCAATTTGCACATCATAACTAGCCTAATATCATATAATTAAAACAAAGTTAAATCTTATAGAGAGAGCCCTCTCTGAACCCTAAGAAGGCTAGATCTTAGAGTTTAAATTTTTTTCTGTGGTTACCTCTAATGTTATTAGACTTTAAATCAAAAATCTCACAACTTTAGAATTATTAGAGTGATAACACCAGGTAAGAGATAAAATGTTTCAAAAAAAATTTCAACCATCTTGCTCTTCAACATGTGTACAGGGAGAGGAATATGGAAACTAATGGCTTATCCAGCACTAGAATTTTGATATGGTGTGGTACTTGGAATATTATATCTCCCTTCATGAATTAATGGTAGAAGCAAGAGATACTTATATTACTTTCTAGTTAAATATAGTAGTGGCCAAATCTAAAATATTCTTCAATATAAGTTAAACATGTAGCTTGTGAGAATTGAACATGGGTGAGAAAGATAAGAATCTCTCCCCAAATAACTTCAAATAAACCCAATTGGGATTATATAAGTGTATTATTTTTATTAGATTTATAATGACATATATCAAGCTCTAATAATAATAATAAATAAATAAAAAGCATTTTACAAAACATTTTTTAAAACATTTTCAATAATTTAATGTTAAAATACATTTTTTAAGCTTTAAAATTATGAAAAAAGAATTTAAAATAATTGTCAATTTTTAAATATTTTTAATTTTGAAAATCTAAATCAAAATATTTTATTAGTTTCTCTTAAAAAGTCCTATATACACACATTAAGTTAACATTTAAAAAATTTAAAAATGTTTGTTACAATGTCAATATTATTATATTTTAATGATTTAAAATTATTATTTTTAAAACATTATTAATCACAATTTATTTAAATAAACATATTTATGTTTATTTTAACTATGTTTATCTGATCCTACGGATATCCATACCACAATGCTAATGTGAGATGCATCTTACAAGTTCAAGAATGCGGGTTAAATATAAAGGTAAATATATTTGCAATATTAAAGATTACAACTAAAAAAATTACAACGTTTTGGATTTTTTTAATATTATTAAAGATATAAAATATATATTATTTATAAAAAATTATATATGTGTGTATGTCAGGCATTTTGAAACCCTGCTCATAACGAAAGAATTTTTCTGATTAGAAGACATTGATTTTGGGGTTAAACGCCTGGCAAATGGGAAAGATAAAAACATTGAAGTTTCCCAGGTGGAAATCTTAAAAATTGGAGGTCCTGTCTTCATCCCCCACATCCACAAGCTTTTCAACCAAGCGGTCAAGCAAGGGTTCCCTAAACCTTGGACTAAGAGCCTCATTATCCCTATTTTTAAAAGTGGGGATACAAATAACCCTCTAATTATCGAACAATTATGGTCAACCCTCTCTTAGCCAAGTTATATGGTATTATTTTGGAAAAGAAGTTGAACATTTGGCTTGAAAGTGAAGGTAAGCAGGCTAAAGGCCAAGCGGGTTTTAGAAGGCAACATTCAACAACGGACCACCTCGTTATGCTTAGGATCATTGTGGAGGAATGCCACAATGATAAATCCAATATCTTTTGTTGCTTTCTGGACTTTAGAAAGGCTTTTGATACGGTTCCTAGAAATAACCTATGGAATAGATTAGAAGAGCTAAATGTTCCTTTTGAGCTAAGAGCGGCCGCTATAAGGTTATACGAGAATGCAATTGCCAAGTTAAAGAGCAATGAGGGGTGGTTGAAAGATATTAAGTGTAATATCAGAGTTAAACAAGGTTTCCCCCTCTCCCCTACCCTATTACATCGACAAGATAGAAGGTTGTTTAGAGGAAGCAGGATGTGCTGGCACGATCTTAGCTGGGATAGTCATCATCCTTCTTCTCTATGCGAACGATATTGTTCTTCTTGCAAGGTGCCCATCTGATCTTGATAAGCAACTTAGAATTCTTAAGGATTTATGCTCTACCATGGGTATGCCTGTTAACACTAACAAAACAAAATTTATGATTATCAAATCCAAGAAGGACACTTACACTAATTTTATGTATGACAATAGTAACTTGGAGGAAGTGTCTTCTTACAAGTACCTAGGAATTGATATTCATCACAAGCTCAACTGGAACTATAGCATTCAGAAAAGGATTAATGGGGGGTGGAAAGCTTATTTTGGTCTTGAAAATAATTGTAAAACGACAAACCTCGTAATGTGGGATAGAAAAAAGTTCCTCTTTGAAACTTTAGTCACTCCTGTTATCTTATATGGATATCAAGTTTGGGGTTGTAACATCTCTAGAGAATCCTCGAGAAATATTGAGCAAATCCGTAAGCGTTTTATAACGTATAACCTTAAAATTAAAAGCAATACACCCTATCCTATTCTACTTATAGAAGTGGTTCTTTCCCCTATCGAGAGCCTAGCTATGACTAGGTTTTTGTTGTACAAGCAATCAAGCTCAATAGCATAGGAGACCATAGACTTCCTAAGCTAGCTTTAAATTCCAGCCAAAACCACCTAAGGCTTAAATGAGGCTGGTATAAAGACACCAGGGCCTGGTTAAACCATTGGGAGATCGACAAGAATGTTGCATTGCAAAACATCAATAACATTAAAAAAAAATTTACTTCTAAGTTCAAAGAAAAAAAGTGGTGTGAGAAAGATCTAGCAGCTAAAAGAAAATTAAGGTATTATAAGGAGGTCATCAACCCCACCTTAGAAGATCAAAAGTATCTCTCTGTTTTAACTAGCTCAAAGAAGAAAATTAATATAGCCAAGATTAGAACGAACTCTCATGAGCTCCATAGTGAAACGGGTCGTTGGACAATTCCTAAAACACCATGGATGGAAAGGATCTGCCATCTCTGTGAGAATATGAACATCGAGGATGAAAATCACTTCCTCTTAGAGTGCCCCGTGTACAACCACATTAGAGCTCAATTTCATAATCTTTGTTGCAATACTGACCTTCTTAGCCTTTTAAGATGTCAAAATTATAGTGAGCTCGGGAGGCTTCTCTCCAAGCTTTTTGAGCATAGGAATAAAATCTTAAATCAAATTAAATAACTCTTTTCTTTAGGTCTGATAAACCAAAGATTGGTCTAAGTAGACGTTAACCATCATCATTAATAAAATTATTAATTTAAATTTAAATATAATATATATTAATTTTTTTTTATTTGAAAAAAAATAATATTTGAAAATGAATTGTTTATCATTTTGGAAGTTTCATATTCAAAACTTGGACATGTGTTAAGAGAAAACTCCAATACTTGTTATGATAAAATAAGACAGATACAATTGCTTTATAATTTTGAAACTTTTAATTGTGAAATTTTAAATAATTTTTCATTTCATATTTTATTGATAAATGGAATATATAGGATAAATTTATGTGAATTAGAAAAAAATTATATTTAAATTAAATATATATTTATCTTGATTTTTTTTTTTTTTTTATTATTTATTTATTTTAGATTGGAAATATATATATATATATATATATATATATATATATATATATATATATATATATATAAGTATAAGTATTTTATAAATTTTAAATATATAGGTAATGTATGTTTTGAAATGATTGATATATCTAATTTGTAGCTTGAGTAAATGTTATTTAAGTGTATTTAAATCATCAAAATCTTTTAAGTTACAATATCAATTTTTTTCATGAGTTTTAATCTAAAATAACTCTTACACCTTAAAATACCTTAACAAAATGCCTTATCACCCTTCACTCTACCCTAGTAAATATAAATAATATAATTTATTAAAATATTTATTGATTAATCTAAGTTGTAATTAGAAATACTGCATAATTTAAACTTCATAATATTAAAACTATATGTGATTGTATTAAAAAAATCTCATTACCGAGCATTAAAAAAGAGATTAAATGTAGTAAAATACAATATATGATATTAAATTAAAGACCATATATGCTATGTCATTAAGAAGTACATAAATTCACTCAATGAGTCCGAATAATGAATACATGGGTGACTAACGTTTTTACGCATACGGGATTAAAACCATATGTTCAAATAAGAGTTAAAACTACAGCTAACTGTGTCACCAAGACCATTAGTAAATGATAATTTTCTTATTGAAAGAAAAACACTTCCCTATTTTTCATTGTTATTTTAAAATAGGAAATTAAGAAAAAAACAGTATGCTTTTAATGACGTGTCCGTTCTCTCAGATCTTGAACGACAGGAAATTGATGAAAACAAATCAATTGCATTGACATTAACTAATACTAAGGATTCATCCAGTCAAAACAACAACACGATTACCCTTCACGAATGGTAGGATCCGAAAAGGATTGTGCTGACCATCGTACGGTTCATCCCGATTCATGACAAAATACCCGCCACTATTCATACTGCTTCACAACTACAATTCAGAGATGACGAATCAGACTAGGTTTTTCTAACAACCTTATATTCATCATCTTTG